>CM061531.1:236238434-236838434 GCA_030545055.2 Neoaliturus tenellus
AGTAGTAATCTGTTATAGCTTGATATATCGTTCGGCCTACTTTTCGAGGTTGAGTGATTCCCAGTTGGACTCGTCAGATGTCATGGGAACGGCGAGCGGTGTCACGCGGTGGCGAGGCGTGGCCCGCTCTACGGCGTGACCGTAGTCTGCGGTAGCGGTCAAGCTGTTACGTCACACAAGATCAACGGCAAGGATCATCGATCCGTCACGTGTGATCGACGCGATACACACAAACATTCGCCGCTGCGACACAACGGGACGGCCGGGCCGTGCTGACGGGCTTCATAGTTAGCCTATAATGAATGACAACTCTCTGATGCTGCTTCCTCCTGGATATACCTCTCTATTAAGATGGTTTGTTTTACTTTTCACTGAAGAGTACGCCAAAGAAAAATACAATTATCGATACTAATCTCATCGGACAAGAAAGCATATTTTGTCAGTACGATCTACAGGCAGAGTCAAATAGTTTTTATCAAATAACGAGAATATGCCCAGTTGTGCCAGGCACAGTTTCCTCTAAATGGTCAATCTTAACAAACAAGTACTGGAAGTTCAGGGTGAGATAGCAACTAAACAACATTACTTCTCCACACTGAACCCAGACGAAACCTCGGCCACATCCATCATGACTGATCACACGCACTTCTGACTTGTTCCGCACCCAGATGTTGATAGTTTGGACAAAAATAACATTACTGTATAGTTTTAAAATCGTTAAAAACTTCTAAATCATAATATAACTGTCTTTATAATCGGTTCTTTTACGTGCCCAAAATGAAATTCCTACCACTCCAGTAAAATTCCAGTTTAACTTCTAGGACCAAAGGAAAAAGAACTTTACTTGCCCTGAGTTATTTAGATTCATGTCCTCAATTATACTATGTAATACTACCTCCTTATTATTATTGTAATTTTTCAAATGTTTGTAAAGTTTGAAATGTTTATTACTTTGTAAGTCAATTTGTGATTTTTTTCTGAAATTACTTATAATTAGTTTTGTAAATAGATTTACCTTTTATAATTTCTCAAATTTTTTTTAACTTTTGATTTGGTTTTTATCACTATTAATTAAAAACTCAAAAATAAATTTTCAATTTATTTTACATTTTTAGCTTACATTAAACATTTTCCTCCTCGATTATTGAAATGGCGACCTAACTAAATAGGTAGTTTAAAGCCAAGTATGAATGAGAACTGAGTGTCACGAGTAGGGACTTTTATGAGGAGAGGGTGGGGGTTTGGGGTGTGTTGGATTAGCTTGCCCACCACCACCCCTGGCACAAGGTCGTAAAGTGTGCCAGTCAAGCTTCACCCCAACCCCCGGGCTTCTTCTTCTGACTTCTTCTTCATGCCCCTCTCCTCCTTTCATCAATCCTGGTCTTCATTTACTGACACTCGGATCCCACGTCACATGCCGTGAACCTCGTGAACCGTGTGATCCTTCGCTTCCTGATGGTCCTCTCAGGATGCCTCGACCTGCCTGGCTGCCGGCTCTCCCGCCGCCTCGTCCGCCTCGCCCGCCGCGTCCGCCGCGTCCTCTTCCGCCGCCACCCCGTCCGGATCCGCTGGTGCCGGGGGAGACATTCCCCAGACTAGGCGAGTCTTGGAGGCACCAGAGGGGGGTAAGGGTGGCGGCATCTGCAGTTCTGACGACTGCTTGGACTGCATCATCCTCTTGGTTCTCATAAGGATCATGCTGGACACCAACATCACTGTTTTCAACAGTGGCTTGAGCAGATGCTTCTGTTTGCTCCACAGTGGCTTGAGCCGAAGCTTCATTCTGCGAGACAGTGGATTGGACGGCCTCATCTTCTTGGTCGTTGATGTGAAGGTATCTTATAACAATCATAGAAAAAGTGGATATTAGAATAGATCCACCGAAAGCGAGTGCTCCATGCATTTCTTGGGAGTTAAGAATTGACTTCCAATATTTTCAATGATTTTGCTTTAGTGTGATTTTTAAGTAAATATTTCCATGGTTACTCCTTTAATTTTAGATTCTGAATAAGTATATACAAAAATGAATTGGTCTGATGTAAAAGCCCGGACTGACTGGGGAACGATTTTATAAATATTTTAAATATATACGATGGTTAGAAAGCTTGGAAGAAAGGAGGTTGTTATTTATCCCACAAAAATAATTATTTGTAAATTTAATGACCTGTACCTTTTAAACCGTGCAGTAAAGTAATACAAACCCAATAATAACGATGTCTTAAAATGTAATGCGATTTCAGGAACAGTGGAAAGACTGTAACAACTCTGGTTGTGAGCCAGAAACATATTTTATAAAATGATTAAATGAATCATGTGTGGGCTATGAATCTATACTTATTTAATACGCTAAGGGTTTTTTGTCTTGAGAACTCCTCCTACAATTTTCAACCGATTTTTAAGTTTTTGGTGTCGTTGGATAGGGCTTGGTCTGTAGTTGTTTCTGCCAAAAACTGATGAGAATCATACTAAAAATAAAGGTGCTATTCAAAATTGAAATGAAAAAATTTCCCATTTAAATAACACTAGCAGTTACCCGGCGCGCGTTGCTGCGCTCAAATTAAGTTAATTACATAAATAAAGCTATTTTAATATAACAAAAAGAGATAAGTTAAGTTTTAAGTTTTTTAATATAACAAAAAAAGACAATGGCATAGAAAGTAAGTATATTAATATTACTGTAAGGCCAAAGGATAAACAGGCATTTTGCAAATTTAAACCCAGAATAATTGAAGTTTGCCTCGTATCTTATTGATCGTAATTGCAAATGCAAGAGCACCTATGAGCAAAGAGGCACGTTCATGTCAAATTTCAACCCCCAATGCCCTAAATTAATTTTAAAGTCCAGTGCAGCACAGCCCTACTAAAAATATATTTGCAAAACCATTCTTGGTGAGTACCTATGAGCAAAGCGGCATGTCCAAGTAAAATTTCAACTACGGTGGCCCTAAAGTAATTTAAAGTCCAGTGGACCGGAGCCCTAAAGAGCTTAAAAATTATATTTGCAAAACCGTTTCCTAGTGAGTACCTATGAGCAATGAGAATCGTCCATGTCAAATTTCAGCTCCAAAGGTCCTAAAGTATTTTCAATGTCCAGTGAGGCGCAAAGGCGGAACCCTAAAGTGCTTAAAAAACTATATTTGCAAAATCGTTTCTTAGTGTGTACCTATGGGTAAAGAGAATTGTCCATCACATTTCAACCCCGGTGGCCCTAAAGTAATTTTGAAGCCCAGTGGGGTGGAGCCCTAAAGAGCTTAAAAAACTATATTTGCAAAACCTATGGATCTATAGTGCACCTATGGACAAAGACAATCGTCCATGTCAAATTTCACCACATGTAGGCTTTTAGTGTAATTGTGAGCTTTCGTAGAGTGGAGCCATAAAGACAACACAAACATCAAATTGTACCTCACACCTGGTTACTTCTATGATTATAAGCATCTGCTTGAATGAAACTTTCAAATTTTTTAATTACAGCAGTTCATTTTGTAAACACTAAATTTCTAAAACCTGACACTGCACCATTGTATGCCCTCTGGGTCAGAGCCCCTTGGACAGATTTGCACCAAACTTCACACAAACCATCCTCGAATAATGCTTACTAATTTCTGAAAGTTTGGTTACAATCCGTTGAGCGGTTTCGGAGTCTATAGGCAACAAACATATATATATATATATATATATATATATATATATATATATATATTCTCTACTATATATTTGTCAAATACCACTCACTCACGTATCAGAGTATCTCCAAAACTATAAGGCCTAGAGGGTTAAAACTTGGCATGTACGTTCATCTTTGCTAAAAAACGCTCACTAAGAAACGGTTTTGCAAAATTCCGTCAGGGCTCCGCCCCGTAGGACTTGAAAATTTCGTTACAATGTTATTCTTATGGGGGATTTTTAATACAAATCAAAGCAACAACGAATCTCCAAAACTAGAAAGCCTGAAGGATTGAAATTTGGTATAGACGTTCCTTTCTACCCATTGATGCTCACTAAGAAACGGTTTTAAGAAATTCCTGCAGGGCTCTGCCCCACACGACTTCGAAATTTCGTTTCAATGTTATTCTTATGGAGCATTTAAAATACGAATCTAGGAAACAACGAATCTCCAAAACTATAGAACCTACAGGGTTAAAATTTGGAATGGAAGTTCCTCTTTGCCTATAGGTGCTCACTAAGAAATTGTTTTGAGAAATTCCTTCAGGGCTCCGCCCCACATGACTTCAAAGATTTGATGTGATTAGCTGTTTAAGATTCAAAGCTATCAGCTGTTAGTGAAATAATACATTTATTTAAAGGATGACATAACCATATGACAATATTTTTAATCTTTGTAAACAATTTAACTGGTGTAAAAATGTTTATTAGTTAGAGTTGAGGTTAGGTTAGGTTTAATCTACTTTGTCAAATACCACTCACTCAGTATTATCGAATCTTTATAACCATAGGGTCCTACAAGGGGGTTAAAATTTGCCATGGACGTTCCTCTGTGTTAAAAAATGCTCACAAAGAAGCGGTTTTGCAAAGTTTTTTCAAAACCCCACAGGACTTCATTTTCATTTTATATTATTCTTATGGAAAATATTTAATACAAATCAAGGCAACAAAGAATCTAAAAAAAAAAAAAAAAAAAAAAAAAACTATAGGACCTACGATGTTAAAATTTGGAATGAGCGTTCTTCTTTGCTCATAGATGCTCTCTAACAAACGGTTTTGCAAAATTCCATCAGGGCTCCGCCACATAGGACTTCAAAATTTCGATCTAATGTTATTCATAGCTAATTTTTAGTTCAAATCTAGGAAACAAGGAATCCGAAAAAAAACTATAGGATCTATGATGATGAAATTTGACGTGGACGTTCCTCTTTGCTCATATGAACGTGCTCACTACGAAACTGTTTTGCAAAATTCTATCAGGGCTCTGCCACAAATTTGGTCAAATGTTATTCTTATGGTCAATTTGAAATATGAATCTAGGAAACAACGATTATGAAAAGCCAGGTGACCTAAGGGGTTAAAATTTTAAATGGAAAATACACTTTGCTCATAGGTGCTCACTAAGAATCGCTTTTGTAAGGCATCTTTAGGGCTTCGCCCCACTTGACTTCAAAATTACTTTTGGGGCCTACAGGGTTGAATTTTGGCATGTACGTTCCTCTTTGTTCATAGTTGCTCACTAAGAAACGCTTTCACAAAAATCCCTTCAAGGCTCCACCCCACATGTCTTCGAAATTTCAATATAATGTTACAATTATGGCCAATTACAATACGAATTGAAAGAAACAAACGAATCTATAAAATATAGGGCCTGCGGGGTTGAAATTTTTTATTTCTCTTTGGTCATAGGTGCTCAATAAAAAGTGGTATACACATTTCCCTCAGGGCTCTGCCCCAAATGACCTCAAAATCACTATAGAGCCTACAGGGTTAATTTTTTGCATAGACGGTCATCTTTGCTCATAGGTATTCACTAAGATACTAGATACTGGGGTTGAACCAATAAAAATCCTGAAAGGACCTGAGGTAAACTATTAAAGAGAAATTAAGGTATTGAAAAGAGAGATGAGATGGAGGTATATTCATAACAAGAGTAAAGAATGTTATATGTGAGTTAAAATAGAAATATTGAAAAGATATGATAATGAAAGTAAATTATTAAACTAATGGGGTGTGATTTGCTTCATGTATTACTGTATAAATTGAACAAATACGATTTTGGAAATATAGTTTTTGAAGTCCTTTAGGGCTCCACCCCACTGGTATTAAAAATACTTTATGGCCTACTGAGTTAAATTTTACATTGATGTTCCTCTTTGGTCATGGGTATCACTAAGAAACGATTTTGCGAATTTCCTTTAGACCTCCGCCCCACAGAACCTTTAGGTTACCATAGATCCTACGAGTTCAAATTTCACGAGGACATTTCTCTTTACTCAAAGGCACCAAGAAACGGATTTGCATTTATAGTTTTTGAACTCCTTAAGGGCTCCACCTCTCAGGGCTTAAAAACTACCAGAGAGCCTACGGGTTTGAAATTTGACTTGGATGTTCCTCTTTGCTCATAGGAAGTCACTAAGAAATTGTTTTGGAAATATAGTTTTTTAAACCATTTAGGGCTTCGCCCCACTGGACTTAAAAATTACTCTATGGCCCATGAGGTTGGAAATTGACATGGACGTTCCTATTTACTCATGGGCATTCACTAGGAAACGTTTTTGCAAATTTCCTTTAGGGCTCCACTCTACAGAACCTTTAAGTTACCATAGATCATACGGGGTTAAAATTTGACTTGGACATTCCTCTTTACTCAAATGTACTAAGGAACTGTTTTGGAAAAATAGTTTTTGAAGTCC
Source organism: Neoaliturus tenellus (assembly GCA_030545055.2). NCBI lineage: Eukaryota > Metazoa > Arthropoda > Insecta > Hemiptera > Cicadellidae > Neoaliturus > Neoaliturus tenellus. The sequence continues at coordinate 236,244,797 of CM061531.1, forward strand.
TTTAGGGCTCCACCCCACTGGACTTAAAAATTGCTCTATGACCTACGGGGTTAATATTTGACATGTATGATCCTCTTTGCTCATAGGCAGTCACCAAGAAACGGTTTTGGAATTATAGTTTTTGAAACCCTTTAGGAGTCCACCCCACTGGACTTAAAAATTACTCAATGGCCTTCGACGTAATATTTGACATGATCGTTCCTCTTTGCTCATCTGTGAACCGCTCATATATAATTTCAATGTATTAATCTTAATGTATATTTTAAGGAAGAAGATTTCATAGGTCTTAAAAGAGATTAAAAAACAAATTCAACACTGGCGAAGCCGTGACGGGCAACAGCTAGTAAATATATATACATACTTCCTCTTTTATAGATATAGATTTTTCAGCGTTTTATTTTTATTTTTTTATCAACGTCAGATACACTTTATTGAGAATGTAATACGCTTTTATACGCTTATACACTTTTATTTAGAAACTCATACATACATATGGTACGCATCTCATAGATATAGTAATGTCATCTTTGGAACCGATGTTCAGCATGCTTGTCGATAGGCGACACTACTAGCGAAATACCTTCACATCATGATTACTATTTGAGTATGAATATAAACAAAGATCATATGAATTACTTGTATACAGGAAATTTTTCATGAAACGGATTACAAAAATTGCCCTTTTAAATTTTACAAGTCCTGCATCACAGGGTTTGTGTTACTTGACTTTTAGGAAATAGTCCAGGCTCTGAACAGGTTGAGCATGTACTGAAAGTCTAACAGTTGAGGACATTTATTATACGTAAAAAACCGATGTTGCCACATTTCAAGGGTGGGCACAACACAGGGGACACCCCCTAGAGGAAGTCGTAGAGGGAACTGTATTAGCCTATGTCATGTTATGTATCATTTTAAAGGTCTTTGAAAGTAGATTCAAATGCCACAAACCCGATCTCTAAAGGTCGAATATAATGCGAGTTATTGCGTTTTGAAATTTCGGTAAAATCCTTTCAGGCAAAATTTAACTGCCTGCCATTTCTGGCTCCAGCGGTCATTTGAGATCGATTTGGCGACATTATTTTCAAATCTATTTACATTCTATCTATCTCCTCTTTATAAAGATCCTGAAAATTTAGTTAAATGTTTTATTTTAAGTCTTCATTTGCTGTCTTCAATTGCTGTCCGAAATATTATGATTACATTATGATTTTCAGCACGATTTGGGACAACCCATGAAATTTTTTTGGGAAATATTTAACATAAGCTTTAGGATCATGTTTAAACAGAAAGCAATGCCGCAAAGCCGACCTGAAATGAACGATCGAGTCAGAAATAGAAGGCAGCCAAACTGTACATAAAAAGCATTTTGCCGAAATTTCAAAACGCAATAACTCGCGTTGTATTCGAACTTTAGAGATCGGGTTTGTGGCATTCGAATCTACATTCAAAGACTTTTAAAATTATATGTAACATGACATAGGCCAATACAGTTTCCTCTACGACTTCCTCAAGAGGGCGTCCCCCGTGTTTGTTCCCATTCTGGAAATGTGGCAACATCGGTTTTTTACATCTACTTAATGTCCTCATCAATAATCCAAAATCAAATTTTGGTAGACTTTCAGTACATTCTCAACCTGCTCAGAGCCTGCATTTTAATGGGACCCTGGTGCATTCCCATAAAATCTTTAACTAAGTCTAATACATTCTAATACATTAATAAGTTTAAAAAGATACAAAAATTTAATACTGCACTAAGAGAAAGTAAATTGATTAAACTTCTACAGAACTATTGTGCCTGTGACAGTAGTTACCTTATCTCTGTCTTGGTTTTCATATAGCGACCCCTTAAGCCCTTGTGTTTATTCAGCATAGTCTCCACTCGTGGCGCCCCGGCAGCCTCCGCGGCGAGCCGGTCGGTCGAGGATGGCGTGAGGGAGCTGTTGACACGAGTGGCCCGGGGACAGACCACCGGATCGCCGTACCGGGACATTCGGGGGAACACAGTCACGAGGAGGTGCTTTTTGGAATCATCTGCACTCGTTTCGGCACACGACCAATATGGTCATTTTTCACGAACTTTCCAATTTGTATCAATTTGCTAAGCTCTGTATTAGAATTCAATATAATTTCAAAAACACTCCACAAATTCAATTTATTTTGTTTCATTTTTTAGGCCTTTCATTCTCAAGATGAAGCCATCAGATATTATTTCCAAATGTGGTAGAGACATGAAGAAAACTGTTTGTGGATGGTTAGAGAAATAGATTTAAATGACATCTCAATATCATCCTTTAAAAGATTTGCCTTAGAATGTTTCTCAGTTGATTTTACCACTTCCTGTTTACTCGTAAAAGTTCTTTGGTTGACAGAACATTTTTCCTGGGTTGTAAAACGTTGTTTTCTGATTATCAGAGCGAAAAACATCATCAATCACTACGGTATACTTTAAAAATTTTAATTTGTATATATATTTAGATGCAAAGGTGGCAGTATCTGCTATAAATCCTTACTTGTTGTGATTAGTTTTAGAGATTGAATGACGAGGCCTACTTAAAATGGGACTGCGGAATCTTTGGAATGACCTTAGAGAAACTATCCCTTATTATCCAACCGGGTTTTTCGGTAAGGAGGATTGAATTGTAAAAACGAAGAAATTAGAAAACCGATCGATTAAGAGAAAGCGTGGATCAGCGGTGGACCCGGCCAGGACATTCCGCGGGTGATGCGACAATGGCCGAGTGATCGGTCACGTCCCGGGCTCGTGGCTCTTCAGCAGCCAGCTGATCACGTGGTCACCAACGGTCTCGGTGTCGGCGCGCCGTCGGACTGCCCATTGTCCATCGCCACCACGTGTCTTATCCTCCCGGCATCTCATTAGAGTCAACCTCTAATGGTCTTGTTGCCGTTTGTTGAATACTCCATTCTTCCACGGATCATAAAACTAGATTTCGATCCCACTTACAAATTGACTGAGGGATTGATAGATAAGTGTAGTGATGGGTGTATTAAGATAAACGGATTAAAATAGGAACTAGTAGTTTTGGTGGAGATTAATCCCCAAATAGATTATTGTATGCTGGAGTGATAATTTCTTTGTGCTTGGTGTATTAAATAGCTTAAAGAGTATTATTACGGGAAGATTTATCTGCAAAGATAGAGTGATTGCAAAGAATTTTAGGCAATGATCTGCGAAATTGTTAATTGTGTTTTATTTACAACTAATTTGGCATTTTATTTAACAAATCAAAACGAATAGTGCATATAACAGGTTTCCAATTTCTCGTTTCGATGTGACCGATAATTTCTGATAATCAGGCCAGATTTTCACGTTTGGGAGGATTCAATTAAACTACCGGACTAGTTATCAGACTCCCACTTTTGAGATGGAAGTTATCTATTAGTCACATGCCTTGTTCATCTATTCTGCTTCCACCGCAAGTCACTGGTGTCGCAGATGCACGCTATCACGGCCTCCTATGGCGTGCATAATCTCCTAACTTCCACCGGAAACAGATCCATTGTTGACCGGATACAACTTCCGGTACACTTCGACCTTCGTCACACATCATTCGGGTATTCCAGGTCAAAGTGCGCCTCAGCTTTCTAACACATAACCTATATGTCGCATGTCGTGCGTAAAAGTAATCTTGCAGACAACGCCACGACCGCGCGCGCTTCCTCTGCTTTACATGAGAATGGTTGGAGGAGACCTGATTTAACATGAAAGGAGATCCGCGTGCATGTGTAATCTGGGAGGAGAGTTTTATGAATATTGTATAAGGGAGTTTTTATTTAGATTAAGACATAACTTTTGAATTGGAGGTTATCCTAACACTTTTGGACTTTCGTGGAATTCGTGGAGACTTTCCAAAGAGTAATGAACAAAGCCGTCTCAACGGTGGGACCGTTTAGCACGGCGTGGCGCGGCCCCGTCCTTCGCCAGGGAGACGACAGCGACATGTCGGGGAAATGCACGACGCCGCTAATGGCTAATCAATTCCCCGGACGACCACGAGAGGCTTCCCCGGCTTGTCTACCCGCGACTCGATTATTCCTGCTTTTTCCTTCAGAACCAACACGACTAACGGTCCCGGGAACAAATCAGATTGCACTCTCCGAGCCGGGGTCGCTCACCCACGGGTCGGCGGGTTGGTACCATAGGAAACATCTGCTGGAGCTTTCTCGCTGGAATGTCAGTCAGTCGAAGGTTCAAAGATTGAATGAGGAGGTGTCAATAAATAATAATCAATAATTCTTCAAATCGTTTCTGAGGATTCAATAATTTGATACTGTATTCTTTACAGTACCGTATGAGTATATGTGTATAAAAAAAATCAATAACTCAGGTTAAATTTTTACTCATCCCAAAAGGTTGACTTTGAGGTTATCTGCAAAATGGCTCTAAATAGCACTTACTGTAGAAGTTGAGAAACGCATCAAGCACTGAAATCAATCTTGGTTTTCATTACAAAATTAGCTTTAGACAATTTTGTGAAACTTATGTACATTTTTTATATATATTTGGTTCATTTTTATTAAAAAAAACCATTTAAATGATTATCAAGATGGTTACTATTAAGATGGATTTGAAGTTATCACCGTGTATTACAGAAATTGAAAATTGCCGAATCATTATAGGACTTATAGTACCAAATTCGAACAAGAAGATTAATGCAGGATCCCAAATAAAACCACTAGTTATTTAATTGAAGGACACGGTCATACATCTAAAAAATGTAGATTCTTCTACTCGAATTTCTATTCGAACGCCGCTAATGAGATGCCTCGAAGCTTCTGTCCTTACAGCCGTTCAAGTCGCCGCGCCGGGAGAAACGTAAATGCCTCGGCTCCCAGAGGGAGCAGCATAAGTTGTGGAAGAGACAGGATTGCAAAGTGATTGGTAGTGCCCCCCTACGGTGAGCATAGGAATTACAGAAGCATTCTCGTAATGTCTTTTGATCTTTAAAGGGCAAACTAGTCATGTGGACAATCGTTTGGTCGCCAAAACAGAGGTAGCGTTTAAAAGCTTATTTCAACGCTTATTATTCTGTGAATCCAAAATTGATTCTTCTTTATTTTAGAAATGTACTGAAACCTGAAGACCCACTTTAAAGCCTAGTTTTGTCGTCATAATATACGGCACTTAATAAACGACACTGTATCACTTAATACTTGATTTAAGACACCGACGAAAACTGGTGGGTATTTTAAAATGAATATTGAAAAATGAATAATGATGAGTGTGATGAATCAGATAGGGGTTTAGCTTTGTTACCGACAAAGACCAGTGGATTAATTTTCCAAAACATTGATTCGTAGTAAAATTAACAAAGGAAGCTATAGGTAAAGTTTATAACCTTCAAAAGCGTATGCCGCTTTTGAGAATAGAACTGGCGAACTTTGGATTCAAAGGCGAGCTCTAAAACTACTCTGATACAAAACAATTCTCACAGATAACCATTCATGCTTATAATAAAATCTTCGATTTGTTAACCCTTAGTATTTGCTAATCCTTCGATTGTTTTTAGAAAAAAACTATTTCTACAAATTATAAAAATAAAATTCACTGATAACCTTTTTACCTTTTTTTTTAATGGCTAGTGATATAGTTTAAGGGTGAGTATTTATGTCGCCTGTACCTAGCAAGGACGGCTATATAGTAACCGTTTACCGACAGTTAGCCGGCGAGGCGGGTTATCTACAGTAGGAGGCGGCAGACGCGGACGCTGATCCCAGATACCCCAGGGTCAAGACCTTTCCCAACATGGACGGCCCGAGCGCCGTGAATGGTGCGTTGCCGTTTTTATTTAATTAACGTGCTTCTCTTCTACATAATTAGCTACAACCTTTCTATCACGTCTCCAATGGTTTATTGTGGTTGTAAAAACAGAATTGGATAGGGGTCGTTGAAATGTTTACACTTTAGTTTGTTAAGTAGGTTTATTGGTTGACCTCTTACATTCTAAAATGCTCCAGTTCGTTCAAATCATTATTGACAGTGTTCTGGATGGGATGCAAAAATGACACCTAAATGTTCTTTAATAATTCGTGATTTCAACACAAACAAGCAGTTTTATCTGGAAGCATTTAATGTTAAATATTCATTTAATACAAAGCAGTTTTTTAAGTGGACATTTTCATTTTAGAATGTTAAGATATTTTAGTCTTTGCCAAACTATTCTCCTATCCATTATTATTTTTTAGTTAAAAATTAACTTGGTGAAGGGCAGAGGGATTTGCATTTTCCTCTTAACATATTGGTTAGCAAGTGTTTTCAACTTGTATTCAACTCTTTAGAGTTACTGCTTAAAGTTGTTTGGCTAGAGCTAAGTTACATTTAAGTTCAAAATTCTGGTGATCTAATTCTAAAACAATTTGAAACTTCAAATTATCTTAAGTATGCTTTATAGTTTATGGTGGTTTTTAGCCAGCCACCAAGTTTTCAAAATAATAAAAGAAATTCTGCGGTGAAGAGTAGGCTACATGTGACGTCGTATGTAAAAACGAACTATAAAATAAAATTGCTGATCTCTCTTTATACAGTTAAATCCAGAGCGCTAAACCATTTTAGCCTGCCCCACTATACAGACCGGTCAACTTTTCGAGCAAAGCATTCAGTGACTATGTGACAACTAGTTTTATATTGAATGGCTAGCCGGGTCAAAGTTGGTAATGTATGAAAAGATTGTACGACTTTATGTCTGAATTTTACCTGCTCCCTTTGGGGCGCAGTAAAAATATTTTCGGGGGTACGACATTGTGTCGTCGCCCGCCTCAAGCGGCAGCGACGACACAAAGTCGTACCCTGGCTAATCTCCTCTCTCACTCTCTCTCGGCTTGCCTACCTGCATAGCCTGAGGTGTAGGCTTTGCTTTGGCACACAGGTCTGCTCTCTCGGCGTCGGCGGACACCCCACATTGATTATGCTATTTATCTTTCCTTACTGAAATCTTACAATAAAGTAGTTTTTCGATATAGAAATAGTATAATTCGTTTCAACTACTGGACGCTAAAAGCATAACACTAAAATATAATCAGGGGTTTTCACATAGAGGCAATGTTATTAAATAACATTGACAAAAACTGACTTAATCTGAACTTTTTGTTCTGTATCTGAACAACATCAACTGACTGAAAAAACACTCTTAGGCCAACATATACAGCAAATTCAATTAAGTGTACTAGACATTTATTAAATGTTACCGTTACCTTTATTGATCCCCCTTTAATACTTCCTCCGTGTGGGTTGTGTTTTTCTGTGTTGGGAAAGCGTCAATCCATTTTATTGCCCTTTTCAGTTTACTCAATTTTTTAAAATTTTACATTTAGTTTTAAAACGTCTAAATTTTACATATTTCTTTTTTGAAGAATACTATGCATTAGTAAACCTCATTCTAATATTCGTAATGATAGATTACGTCATATATAAATGTTATCAAAGTGTTAAGTAAATTGAAATGGAATCAAAACAATCTTTTTATATAATAAAATAGTGCATTTAAGGGTCTAGAGAGAAACGATGAACGGATCAAGGATATTTTGATATCAATGGATTTCTTATGGTCCCTGAGAGGAAAAATATGGCACCCCTGAGAATATGCCTTAAAACTCTGTAAAATGAATTTTAAACTTTATTTAGACCAATCGAAGACGTTATTTTGTCGATTTGTTTACTGCTCCTGGTGATCCATGTCCTACACTAATATTTCATACCACTGCTGATTTAAAAAATAAATTTAGTAAACAAAGCAGACAACTCCAATTCTCCACCATTATTGTCAGACGATAAAAATTTCAACAAAAGATTGTTCAACATTGTAGTTACTTTGAGAGTGGTAAAATAAATAGTTAACGTTTGCCATGATTAAGTGAAATTTCGGTTACTATATAAATAGAGTTTACTTATTTTATTTACTATAGGCCTTTTTAAACTTATGGTTTACAGATTAATTTGTTTACACTACTTATATGTTTTTTATCTTAACTATAAATTAATGAAATGTTATTTTTGAAATAAAAATAAATAAATTTTAGTACATATTGAGTGGTTATTTTTGTTATAATTAAATTATGTAACTTCTTAAAATTGTCATGTAGGATAATGTGATTCTTACCGTTTAGTTTACTGGTCTCACTAATGTACAAAAGGGTGTACAAAAATTTGAAGGTACAGGAGATGAACTATGAATAAATAATAATTAAAAGACTCAAGAAGAAATACTAAGACTTAGGAAGGAGATGTAAATAAAGTGCAATTGCAATCAAGAGACCAAGAAAAAACCTTTTGAATAGTGAGTGACGTTTAAAAGAATCATAATACCAATTGACAATACAAACGAAATTCACACTGTACCTAACTGTACCGGAATTTATACAACTGGACGGTTCACATTACTAATTAAATGGCAAAATTGTAAGTTTAAATATTATGTTGTCAGGGATTTATTTTCAGGGAAATTTTATTGTCAGGGAAATTTTTGTCACCATTTAAACTTATAAAACTGTGGCCAATTTTTTACGTACAAAGTATTAACTTAGTATACCGGGTGTCCCAGACCACCCGTAGCCTACACCCCATAAAATCTACACAATTAAATTCTCTCAAAATCAAATCCTGCCATTATAGGGAAACCGGCTGCGCTCTATCCATTGATGATAATTTCAATGTACAGAGTGTACCAGAAGTAACCCACCCAGACCGGAAGTCATTAATTTTAAATACGAACAACCACTTTTTATGATATTTTTGAATTCTATACATAATTTTAAGGCTACTTTACGGTTTAATGTGTATCCCTAATCCTAATGGTTTAGGAGATAATGGAGGTAGATTTTTTCTCATAAGAATAACAATGAGCAAATTTTCATATCCATTAACACTGAAACTTTTACCTTTAACGTAACTGCCCAAGCATAAAAATATCTTATAACCTCATTTTAGATAGTAATTCATCATAAAATATCACTTTTCACATAATTAATTGTAGTTTACTATACGTTAAAAATAATTTCCGCCATATTAAAAACTTTATGGAAAAATAAAAAAAATTATGACAAAACTAATAATTTATGATGCTAAAGTGTTTAAAAGAAGAAGCTAAGGCATTTTTATGATAGGTCTTTTTAGTTTAACGGGAAATTTACAGAGATAATAGAGAGTTTTTGCAATATACGGTAAACCTTACGGTAAACGCTAAACGCTATTTTGATATTGGTAAATTTATAAATAATTCACAGTTCACGGTGTTGGAACGGGATAAATAATGTATAAGATTTATCGCTGATCACTTTTCAACAAGTTTTTCATAGCTTCAAGCAGTATAAATAGGCAAATCAACCATAAATGAAATAGCGTTTAGCGTTTACCGTATGCATTTACGGTATGTGCAAAAACTCTCTTGTCGATGTGAAATTTAGTCCCATGTTATTCTTATGGAAAAAAAACAAACTTCTACCTCCAATATCTCCAAAACCGTTAGGATTAGGGATACACTTTAAATTGTAAAGTAATCTTAAAATTATGTCTAGAATCCAAAAATACCATAAAAAGTGGGGGTTCGTATTAAAAATTTATGACTTCCGGTCTGGGTAGGTCACTTATGGTACATTGAAATTTTGATCAATGGATAGAGCGCAACCGCGGTTTACCTGTAATGGCACAATATTTGTTTTTGTAAATAATTAGCTTTGTAGATTTTAAAAGGGGTGTACGGGTGGTCTGGGACACCCGGTACTGCAAATTTATGCCTACGATATAATATTGTTTTGACCAGTAATTCATTAAAACAAAACTTGTATTATCAGTAAGGTAGTTATGGGTACACTAATTGCTGTCTCATTAGGTATCATTGAAATTAATTTATACTTGTAATTTATTCTTAATTTACTAAGTTTGTAACAAGAACAGTACTATATTTTTATTTTGTTTTTCGTTGGTAAAATGTAAAATAATAAAAAATAATATTTTTGATTACAGCAAAACACACAGAATACTAAAGCTTATTTTTTTTACCCAAAACTATTTGATTATTTAAGACAAAAACCTATAACAATTACAATAAAAACAGAAATATTATTAAAATGACTTACCGTTTCCATTTCTGAAGTCATCTCAGCTTTGCATGCGAATTTCGTCTTATTTAAACATCGCCACCTAACACTTCGCGCACCGTCGCAAACTTTAGTGTAGATATAATTTTCAAACAGCATCTGCTGTGCACCCCTTAAACCAGATCGCACTTCGCCCATGTTGCTGTGTCAAAACTCACACCCGAAATGACGCTTGTCAACCAACTGGACCTGCCAGGGAGGAGGATGAATCATACAATTTTTGGAATACCAGAACCAATCCCGAGGACAGGTATTGGTTGCGTCCATCGCCACGTTTTAAGGAATGCTTTGTCTTCTGGTAGCGACGAATGGTGGGGATTTTGCTGAACCGTTATTTTGATTTTCGTTTAAAATAATAAAAAAAAAACATCCGCAACTAAAATTCAAAATTTAAAATATATAGGTAGACTGTAAGAATGAAATGGATTCTTTTATCGTAAGACACGATATATTACTGCAACAATTAAAAATCGACAAGTTGATTGTTTATCGGCTATTGAGAGGATATTAGTTAATATTAACTAATGTAAAATTAGTTAATAAACTACCCCACGAGTATTGGAATAAAAGAGATGCACCGAACACGTATTCCAGTTTAGGATGCAATTCTTTGTACTGATAGATAAACACAATTTAATAGTGTTAAAACAGATTTCATTCTAGGTTTAAATAATATTCTAGTATGACCGTTTAAGGGTGGTTCATTACGAACTTTAAGTACCACTTCGTGCTTTCTCTTTTCGAACGCTATTATAAACAGACTAGACTACTAAACATAAACAAATAAATGTTAATTGATTTATAAAATTATTTATTGCATTATTGTAAGTCCTACTGTTCTTCACTCATCTCACCCAACGTTATTATTATGAGATAACATATTATTTCATAGATAAAACAAATTGTTTAAACAAGCATGTGCGGATTACGGAACTGGTGCAGTGACCGGCCAAAAAGAATGCTCTTGATCCGATTGACAAAACTCATATGAAGTAAAAATGAACAAAATTAAAGTCTAATTAATAATCCAAAATTAGTCTAGTTTTACCTAAAAATATCATGTTTACATGTATTCATTGACTAATACCAATACACACTTTCTCAGCCAATGAGTTTTTTTGTTTGATACCGAAATTTGGAAGGTTCGTGTACGCCAGGCCCTGGTGTCAGTTGGATTTGCAGTGCTGCAAAAACACTTTATAACAATATTAAGACCGTTTCATCCTTGATTTACCAATCATTTTACCTAGTACTTCATGTACGCCACAGAAAATCGCCCCACCGTGAAAAGGTTTCAAACGTGCATGTGCATGAGAAGTCTATTCACGTCAGGGTATATAGTCAAAGATGTGACTAATTTCTTAGACGGTAATGAATTTAGCATATAATTTAAATATGCTTCACTTTAAATCATTATATTTTTCTTGGATGTCTTTGTACCCAAAAGGGTATGAACACGGCGCGGCGGGTCTCCTATACTCTCCTACTCCGCCAGTGTCCAAGATTATTGGATAATTATTATCCTATTTAATGTAACATTGCACTACAAAATACAAATACACTTTAAACATGACGTTTCGGGAACTGAAATTTGTACCTTCAGGACAGATGACGTGTACAGAAATAGTTTATGAGTATAATTTACTTTTGTTCCTTAGCGACGACATATTCGCTACGACATAGTAATAATATATTATTCAAATAAACTTTATCACCAAAGATGAATTTTCTTAATCAGAAGTGCAGTGCAGAACCTGACTTTAGTGGTTTTGGTCATCAAACATAAATCAAAATGGCATGTTTGGAAATTGATATTTTAACCTTCCAAGTGTTGTGCTGGCAATTATTAAATTAATGTCGCTTTTTAAAGTTCTACTTTATAACTAGAAACAATTTTACTGGGGTTGAGGATTTTTCTAAACTTATTTCTCGGCCAATATATTGTTAAACTCGCCTATGGCTCGATGGGGGCTCCGCCCCCATGCCCCCTTAGGGTTGTCCTAAATTCGTAAATTACTAAAAAGTCGATTCGAAGCTGCTTAGTTTTACCGTAAATGTCCGCCAAAACAATAAGAAAACCGCCTGCGGCTCGGTGGGGGCTCCACCCCCATGTCCATTTAGGTGTTTCCTTAAATTCATCAAGTAATATAATGGCTCTAGTATTAATCAGGCTAATTCTACCAATTACTGGACAGCTATGACAGTAACAGAAGCGGAAAATACATACTACTCACTATTAATAGGTATAAACTTTGAAAATTGCCCACGGCTCTCGGTATAATCCCACTCCCTAGTTCCCCTTGATTCGTAAAAAAATATAATGGAGTTGTGAAATATTAACGAACTATGTAAATAGTCATGCTTAAAAATTGTTGTGTAAAATTTTGGAGATACCATTATGATTGCACACAATTGAGGTAATAGGTGTATTCTGAAATTATCAAAGTGGAATAAAATTATAATTTTTATGGAGGATCGCTGCATATAAAAGAAGAAAATTAAGACAAAAGAAAGACATTTGTAATTAAAAAATATATACTGTAGGCTATGATGCTTCAGTTTCGCCACATCGATGCCAAGAAATTCAGGAATCATATATGTACCATGTAAAGAAAAGATGATAATTTTATCCTACAAAATCAGCAACGTACAATTATAAATATTAAATATTATGGTTAAGAAAATTAATAAAAATAGAGCTCTCGTAGTATTTAATAGATCACAGGGTAATATGTAGTATAATAATGAAGTTGCATTGAATAGTTTTAAATTACAACAATAATTGGAAGTAATCGAGACTTTAGGTGAGAGCACTGAATTGAGGAAGTTTATCGGACAAAGTGACAGCGAAAGAAATACATTTTAAGTTAATCAAATATGATTCAATGGGTTATTATAATATTTTAAGCCTAATGGGTAGTCAGATATGTAGATGGTTCAAAAAGGAAAAGCTTCGGAATTTGGTAACGATAGCGAAGGTAATGTACCAGCTGAGAAAAGTTCAATCGTTTAATAACTTGATACGTTCAATTTAATCGTTTCCCAGACTAAAATCTCAGCCTAAGTAATATTGGACAACAGCAAATAAGTAAAAGACGGAAAGACACACGTGTGGGACAATATTCTCAGGCGTTACTGCCGCAAAATCATTTACAGTACTAAAATAATATGTTAAAAATATTCGTACAAGCTTCGTATAGTTCAACATAATAATGATAAAATTAATAATATAAAATTATGAAAAAATAAACTAGATAAAATATATGAAAATGTAGAATGACTAAGCTAAATAAACAATTTTTAGATCAATGAATAAATAAATAATTTCACAAACACCAAAAATAGGAAAACATGAACAAACGGGTTGGAACCCGCCAAAGACTATTTACAAAAATACTATTCGTAACAATATAAAAATGTTTTTTATAAAATAATAATTTAAGAATAATTTTTCTAGTTACTTCTCTTACATCCTGTTTAAGTTACAGGGATATTTTAAAAGTTCAGTGAATGCAAAATTCGAAATCCAGATACAATGTAACTGTAGCTAGGCCTATTAACAAGTTGCAGAATATCAAATTTAGTAATAATAATAATTGCAACACGGTCTTAAAATAACGATTTGAGATACTACAAAAAGTGCAATGTTAATAAGTTAGATTTATGTTACTAATTCACAAACAATCTATGTTACAGAGTAATTTGTTCATATTGAACAGGTTATAAAGAAAAACACATAATACGTGAGTTAAAAATTGCAAATGTACCTCAAGTAGTTGGAGGCCAAAGTTTTAGGTCAGTAAGTAACAAACAATTCAAAACAATCAGTTGAATAACAATCAATTGTAAAACAACCAGTTCCGCCTAACAGGCAAAATAAAAAGACTTTATTCTGGCATTCATCACAAATACTTTTTATGTTTGGTACTTTTATTGTTATCGGTGCCGTCCAAGATATGTCCATGCGCAATATTGAAGGAACTAAATAATATTACAGTCGTTATTAAAAAGTAAAATCTAAATATGGTAAACCACCCACATAAATAAATAAATAAACTTAAAAACTAACTGGAGGGTAAAGGACCAACAAAACGTTAAAGAATAACACATAATATTAGCTGGCATTAATTATGAATTCCTTTTAGTTTAATTTTTTAAGAGAGTAACACCTCTAAATACAATGAATTTAATTTTATCATCACTGTCAAGCTAAGGTAATACAAAACTTCAAGCTTATGGGGAAGCAAAATGCCAAATTCGGCTTCATGCAGCTGACCTAAATAAAATGTTTCGCAGTGGATCAATAAAAACCCCCTAAAGTAGGAAAAATTCCTTCTTCAATCTCTGTATATCGGCATATGTATAATTTAAACAAAGTTGTAGTAAAATGAAAGATGTAAGATTGTCTCAGATATTTAGAAAGCCAACCAGATTTGCCTCTATAGCACCTTGATTAAATTTCACGTTTCTAGTAAGCCTACGTGGTCCCGAGATCTATCATAATTTTCTACTGATACTATCAGCTACATGTGTTTACTTACAGACAACAAGGGTGTAGTTGAAAGAGATCATTTAAACACGAGCGAGAACTAAACCTGCAAAGTGATCTACATTAACGTCATTACGGTGATGTGCGCTAACATGGCTGAACTACACTACCGACAAATCTATAATTTTTACCTTTTTTATAGATTAAAAGTGAAAAATTGGTAGTTTTTAGAATTTTTTATGAATGTAATTCGTGTCAGCTAATAGAATGCCAAATTTCAAGTCTCTAGCTTGAACGGTTCCGTCCGAACTTTTATATACATCAGTGAGTTACACCTGCGGGAGTATATATGTTAGATTCAAATTTTTTATCTAAATACCCTCTATCTTTACGCTCTATAGATACCCTTTATCTATAGATTTTTAGATAATTGGATCAAAATAATATGGAAACACATGTCCTAAAATGCTTTGTTAGGCGCCAGCTGACATTTTCTTTTTATAAATATCTGTTTCCTTAACGGATGGGTGTATTATGTTTATATTATTCATGAACCTTATCACACCAATGATCAGGCCGGTATTACACTATCATAGTTCTATGAAATAAATCTAATATCGTCGATAAAAAATATTACAATAATAAGAAAATAATAAGATATCTTAATATAATAAGATGACATCTTAAAATAATAAGAATAAAGCAAACAATTAGTTTAATTTTGTTATTGTGATTTGTCTACTAATATAACCTTAATTTGCATGATTAGTCTATATTCACATCTAACAACTACAATTGGGATAATTTCACTCCTTTCCTACGCGAAGTGTCATTGATCTCTAGCTGTCAGTCCCTCGTTAAACCTCCCCTCTCGGGGTACGACAACATGTCGTCGCCCGCCTCAAGCGGCAGCGACGACATGTTGTCGTACCCCCGCAGAGCAGGTATGGTGCGGCCGCAGGTAAAATTGGCCACGACGACATGTTGTCGCTTTACCGTATGAAAATTTCACATCATGAATAGGAGGACTATGAAATAAGGAGTACGATGATCTATGAATCGCAGGTCCTCTAAATAAATGTCTGTATGATAGAATAGTCAACATTAATATGAAAGATAAACCGTATAGTTGAGAGCGACAACACTATTTCACTGGTCTTACTGGATTGTGTGGACAAGTTTCTTTCTTTCCCTCACCTCTTTTAACAATGACATCTACTGATGATAATGGTCCTACAGTAACCGAAATTGCGATTTCAAAAAAGTAACGGAAATGTGAATACTGTCGTTAAGGTAGGAGCATATGTTCCTATACATTGAATCATAGAAAGTTTTCGGACCAAACATAAGTTCTTTTTCTGCATATGGTAGTTTAGTTAGCCATTCGTTATAATCCTTTTCTCCTCTCCATCCTGACGCCAGGAACCTCATACAGCCCCGGGCCGGATGGAGAGTGGCAAGGTCATTGCTCGTGCTGTTGTGTTTTTCCGGACATTCCTCTCTCTGTCGTCGCGCCTGTCACACGCTCCTGATTGCGCCTAACAGCTCGCACCGCTGGAGACCCCCTTGTCCTCTGGCCACCTCCAGCACCGCCGCCGGGAGCGTCAACGTCACGGACGTCCTCACTTTCCAGCAGCCATCAGCTCGCTCTCGTAGCGAATGTCATTAAAAGTTTCTCAGGGTAGGATAGTTCCGTTGCAGACATAAAATGCATGAAGATGAGAGTTATTCTTAGATATTAAAAGCACAACGTTGAACAATTAATTGAACATATTGAACAAAACTCTGGTGTGGATGAAACATTGTATAATCATCAATGTTTGTATGGTTTCCTCAAATCATGTTGATCGAATGGTAAAAACGGGATTCTGTGGTTTGTTGTCTATAGCCAGTGCAAGTATACTACAGACAGAATACAGTTTTATTACTTGTCTGTGGTTATACTAATATAAATCGAAAATTAATTCGATGAACGGATCGAAGAGGATTGAAATCCTCATACAAGACCGTTGGTCGCTCAATGTAGTGACAAATCCCGATTTCATTGACCGACGATTACGTTCGCAAGAAGCCTCAGATCGACTTCAAACTTTTTTTAACAGTAGATTTTAGGCGTAATTTGTAAGGTCAAGTTCGTTTCTGAAGTTATTCTGTTAAATAATAAAGTAATGAGATGTAATTTAATTTCCCATAAGGAATGGATTGTGGGCTGTAAATAACGTGTTAAAAGGTGCTTGAGTTGTTTGTTGTCAGAACTTGTTGTGTGTTATGGAAACTATTTTCTGCCTGTTGTACTGTAACTGCGTTAAATATAATACAATTTGTAATTTATAAAATATTTTTAAATAGGTTATGAATACAATATAGATATGTTTTGTTTTAACAAACAATAATAAGAAGAAAATATTTACAAAATAATAAAATTTATAAAAAGTACCTACTGGTAATTAAATTATAATGAATCTTGAATGAAATAAAACTTTTTCTATGTAGTTAATATGTGTAATGTAATAGATGTGTTATTTTTTATTTATTTATTTTTTAATAGCGTGGATCTAGGATTAATTTGGCTTATGTTTGCCGTTCATCCCTATACGCGTGGAACAAGCGTACTCCTAGTTTTACAACCTCAGCAACTAAACCTAAGAATACAACAACCTAAGAACAACTTTTAGTAAACAAGCATGTTAATGTTGAATCATACAATTTCAGTTGATAAATTTAATAGTTTCCAAGATATAGTTTTCGCTGGAATGTTAGTGTGAACTATAAAGTTCAGCAACTTTTCTGCCACCTCAGGAGTCATTATTTTAGGGACAAAATGATCCCAAAGACCTAATCTAGATAAGCCTATGCTTCAAGAAGACCTTTACTTATTGCTTCAAAGATACCGTTTGATTTTAAAGTACTTACCCTTCAATATGTCACAATTTTCAATATACCTATAAACTACATTGGGAATGGTTTATAATAAAATACCAATAACAAATGCGATATAACTAGTTAAACAAATAACTAACTAACATGGTGATAGACAGAAGGTGTGTGGCCACCGCAATGGTTGGCCTCCAGTTCTGAGCCTCCCTATCACAACACCAGAGCTTACCTGTCTCCTGAGGTCTTGCCATCGCAGCTTAGGTCTCTCCTGTGGTGTGGTTCTTGCTGGTCTGTCTTCTTGCTACGGCCTAAAATCTCAACCTTAATCGGTATAACCATTGACTATACAGTAACAAATAGGAAATCTATCAATTACATTAGTTTAAATAGGCAATGATAAATAAAACTGTCTTTATAGATTGCTATGATTTTAATTTTAATTTAATGCATTCATTTAAGTTTCATAGGCATTCCTCAATTTGTAAACCACAGTCAACTTTAAGTGTAGCTTGTTTCAATTTTTAGCCTTTAGAAAAAATTTGTTTCCTAGGAACGTTTGTCAAATTTCCTAAGAAATTTGTTTCCTATAAACTTCCTATCTTTGACTTTTCTTCAAATTTTCCAACTTTATAAACCAAATACGCGTTTATTGTGGGATATGTTGTTGATTAATTATATAAAACCATAAAAGGTATCTAAACTAAACAGCCTTTTTAAATTTATGTTTCAGGATAACATCACTTTTTAATGGGCATAGATTAATTTTTATCCAATCACTATACAAATAATAAAAAGATTATTTTTTAGACACTTCAACCACTTAAAATTTATGAAATTAATATCAAAAGCGGTATATACAGTTAGTATATAAATATTTGTCAACGATCCTTTGTTTAACAAGAGTATTTTATTTTATTTTTTACAAATTAAAACACATTTGAGATTTATACCACTTATGATTGTATAAACAAAGCTCTCTACCAATAGGCCCTACCGGCCCTACCCATTACAGTACCTAGCAGAAATATTTTACTTCGTTTAGCCGTAGCTAACTTTTTTCAATAACGTTAGTCGATAAGTAATGTCACTCAGTATTGTGTTGATTATAAAAAAAGTATAACTGTAGGTTTGCCATGCAAATATATTTATTGTTACAATTCGATTAATCCTTTAGGCTTTTATGACCTTAAACGAACCTTGAACAATGTTTGTGTCAATAACACACAACAATTAATGATTGTTATGCACTGCTAATGATGTCATTACAGCGGTTCTCATTGCTGTGCAACATTAACAAACATAATGACGGCTCACCGGTAATTTCATTAACACATCCCCCAGCTCCAGCTCACGATGGACTGCAGCTGTAATTGACAGCTGAGCGGTGCCACTGGAGGCGGCTATTCCAGCAGATGACTCCAGCTGTAATTGACTTCTCCAGTAATTCCAGTCGATCCCAGCTGCATTTCCAGCGGCAGGGGCAAGGATCTTGGATGTACTGTGCTACACGGAAACTTGAGTATTATGGAAATCTAAATGAACCTCCTAATCTTGATAAGAAAAACCCTTAATAAAAACTATTTTAGGTTATTAGTTCACATTCTTAAACTTAACTGCTTAACACCTGTCTCATCATAGTCCTATTTAAGATCATAATTTAAATTACCCTGTGTACCACATACAATATGGTAATTTTCTAGTCAGTATATCAATATCAACTCTATCATCTTTGACTGTATGCCTAAATTGATTTACAACAAAAATTTTAAAAGAATTCTTCAACAAAGAAATCTCCTCAAGATACAAAAAGTTAACTAGCATGAAAACTATTAAACAGGAATATACTTACCAGACATACTGCTCATCAAGCTGCGTATCCGTCTAACAACGAGTTTTTGCATACCTCCGACAAACATTAAAAGATACATAAAATCAGGCTTTCTAAAGTAACCAGTCCAGACTATCTGACGAGCTCATAAATGTAAGTGCCTTCGGCAGTTTTATTGGGCATAGTTTGAAGAAATGTCCTCCTTAAACGAAGCTTATTAAATTTCTTGCTGCATTTTATGAAGAACGGAATGACTTTGAAAGATAACAATATTGATGAGACTTTAAATAAATTTAAATCCACTTACTACTAAATTAAGCCCTACTTTGAAAATACCTTTGAATTTATTGATGATCTGTGACTCAGTCATTAAAAGAATTGACATTACTTGTAATGTGAAATTGTTTCAGAAGAAACAGAATGTTGATGGTGGATTTCTCTAATGAAGACCAGTATTATTCAATCAAACTTAAGTCCTTGGCGTTTCTCGTACTGGGAACAAGCACAGTTTGCCATATCAACTTGTGAAAAGGGCAACATTATCGCTCGGCTACTGATTTGCATTTCTCATTTTTCACAGAAATAAGATTACATCAATGTCTGGATGACCTAATTACTCATTTACGGAGGGTCAGTTAGGCTAACAGTTTTGACTCCCACGGCGCACAAGATGATGGCTATCAAGACCCTCCTAATGTGGTGGCACATTTCTCACAAGGTTTTTTGCTTTGTGGAATTCCACCATTAATAAATGTCCGACGTGTAAAAATGGCCATTATATAGGTCAAAGATAACATTTAAATGAACCTGGGTTTTCCTAAAGAAAATTCTTTCCTTCAATTACAGTAAGAGAAAGTGAGTAGGCCTGTCTTTAGTTAATATAAAAACTATTATTTTACTTTTCATAATTTAGAACTGTTTTTATTAAACATGCAATAAATGCAATGCACGTATAAATGCTCTAAAAATTATTGTTACACATTAATTTCTTTTCAGTTTAGATCGTGACTTTTCTTATCATCTCAATCAATTTGATTACATTAAAATATATCTTTGGTTGTGATTGACTTGCATATACAGCTAAAAGTACAGACTAATGTTGGAGGATTGACTTAAATATAAGCTTGATATCACTGCAATTTAACAATTTGTCAACAATTTCAATCTTGAATGTATTTGCTTCCAGTTCCCGAAAGTTCACGAAGGACAAAGAAGAAAGAATACTTTACCTGAGTGAACGTATTGTTATATCATCATATTTGAGTCCTTGTCAATACAATTATCATTTTATCACATCTAAAGCCTAAAAATGAAAAATGAAATTAATAAAATCTGATCTCTGGATCTTGCTAAAAATGAATTCTAAACTTCTTTGGTATATACGACCACATGAAGAAGAAGGGAAAAAATAACGAAAAGAACTACGGGGTTTGTTAAAGTATTTTATATATCTAAATTAGGGAAATTTCTATTACAGAGAGCTATTTATAGTAGTGTTTCTGGGCACATCAATTAATTAAAGCAAGTTAAATAAGAAATCAAGACAGCTTGTTTTCATTTTGTTTCCATGGTAGCAATAAAATATAAGTAACTTAAATCTTATACTCACAAGCACTGCTCTTAAATCACTCTAAATCACTCTTAATGCACTCTTAAATCACTACAAGCACTGCTTCTACGTCCAATTTTTTTTTTCTCTCCAAGGATTTTAGATTTTTAGGTTGAATATGAGTTTTGGCCTCGAGGAATCGATTGGAGCTGGTCTGATGGCTGGCAAAATCCGGTTATCGGCCTAGAAGCCCTTCAAAGTTCCCATGTTATCCTTATGGAGATTTTTTTTGTAACTACTCAATTAAACAGAAAAGTCTGCTGATATTGTAGATATAAACATGTGTCAAATGTTTATACCGTGGTTAAAAAATTGATAAAAAAGTGCACCTATTGGCCTAGCGAGTGAGCGAAGCGACCGAGCTTTGCCTAAGAAAGGAGAGTGACAATT
The DNA here is from genome assembly GCA_030545055.2 of Neoaliturus tenellus. Lineage (NCBI taxonomy): Eukaryota > Metazoa > Arthropoda > Insecta > Hemiptera > Cicadellidae > Neoaliturus > Neoaliturus tenellus. The sequence continues at coordinate 236,266,100 of CM061531.1, forward strand.
GATAATTTACCAAGCTCGGTCCCCCTGGTACTTTATTTAAAATAAACTATATGCATTGAATTTGTAAAATTGAAAACATTTTTACTACGTGTAGATAAGTTTCCGCCGTGTCAGGAATGCGCCGGCTAGCACGACGACACCGCCGGAGTCCGAGGTAACACAACCCCGGTTGTCCGAGGACCGTGGCAGTGACCTCCGTGCAGCTTATCTCGCTTATCAAGGGTCAGAGGTCACGCTGTCATGTCCGTCGTGACCCCCTTGTCCCACAATTCCCCACGCTATCCTGACCATCTTCATTGTCCCGTCATGCTACACCGCCACGACCACGGCTGATACGGAAATATTATACTTTACATCCACCGTAAACTGGTTCACCCTGTTTGTGGAATCGTACTGCCCTGAGTGTGATTGGTCAGAAGGTAAGAGAGGTCTTCGAACCGTCCGAAGATATTCTGTGACTATCTGGTTTTAGGTAGGAATTAATGGAGTATTAAGTATTTTTAATCCAAAGTCCTTTTGCCTTTACAATGTATTGTTTGGAAGGATATTAATCCATACGGTCTATTCTTATACATCTACTGAAATGTTTGGGGCCTTCTTCCCTGGTGACAAATTAGCATTGTTTTCTAAATTAAATATTTTTATATACGCTGTTTTACTAACACCTATGCCACTACGCAAGGATAATTGTCTTGAGGAACTTTGTTACTGTGAGAGGATAATAGCCATCATTAAGCCAGCATAGTAGTCATTAAGGATAGTAGTTAGTTTATCATTCAGCTCATTGACCAATAATAACTAGGTATTTTTCAAAACTTCCCATTTTTTTTCAGAACTTATTAACTCAGATTATGGAGCCTAGTGTCCGCTATCCATTTTGCCGCCATTCACCTACTCTGGTACTTATGCCCCAAATACCCTATTATCACCCCAAACAGCTCTGGATGAGCAATAACGGAAACTGTTTAATGAGTTTTTATGGTTCTAATCTCGCTTGTGCAAATGCCAAATGGATTTCAAAAAACGGGCCGTATCCACCAAGAAAAGGAAGGACAGGACTCAGCCCTGCAGTACCTTATTGATAAACGTCCTTCAAAGAAAAACCTTTTCAACAGTTTCAGAAAAATATATTTAAATTTTTTCGTTATTATTTTTACTCTCGCCCTATTCACAACACCACCATGTCCACCAGCGCGCGTGCCGCGACAATGCAGTGTTGTGCAGTGGGTCACTTTCGTCGGCTCCCGCGGTGTCCCGGTCCACATTTCCCGTGCGACACTGACCACGACCACGACCTCTACATCACCATCATCATCATCACCAAGTGTCACCAGCGAAAGTGCGGTCGCCGCAACCACCGTTTCCCCGAGATAAAACTTATTGTTAATAATCCACAACCGGTTGCCCTCCGCAAGACCACTGGTACCAGGTCGAGTCTTCCACTTCACTTTCAAAAGCGTCAAAGTAGTAAACCTCAATTGCTTTTATGTTTGTGTGAAAATTTCGTCTCATTGTGGTTGGTGCAGAAGATTCCATAATGAAGGGGATTTAAAAAATGTGGTAAAGTGGTCTCTCTGTTTGAGTAAAGATTGAATTTTACTTACATGAACTAATTGCAAACATATTTCAAATGATGTTGAAATTTTAAGATCACAACCTATAAATATGGTTAAATAAGTTCAAAAACTTAGTGAAGAAACTTATAATCTAGTCTAGTGTTTTATTTGAATGTAGTGATATTTTATGGGTCGTTGTACAAGTATCACAAAATAAGTCTATAGCAACTTTACATCCAGCAATACGTATGTTATTGATTAAAAATTCACAAATTCTAGTTTCCATTCCCATTCTAGTTTTATTAAAGTTTTATGAAATGTGATATAGGTATTTAAGAGTATCCTTGCCAGTTTTAAATATAAAATTAAACCAGTTGTAACTGGGTCCACCCAGGAATAACCTTCCCTTTTTGATGCTCTCAAATTTTTAAGAGTTGTTTGATTAACATCAGCAAATTTAAAACAGGATAGTATATAATTTTTATCACATTAAACAAAGTTGCATATTATAGTTTTCAATTGAATCCAAAAACGACCTAAGTGTTTAAAAATATATCAATGACAAGAATAGTTACAAGAATACCATAACAGATATAACAGATATACTATAACAAGAATAGTTTTATACTCAACAATCATTGTTAGCAAGATTGAAAAAAAACACGCACACACAATTCCACACTTTGGACAACTCTTAACATTAGGTTGTATAGGCCTATATGCTGAACTGAGTATTTAATTCAGATTATCGTGCATTATTCTCACAAAACATTATTTCTATTCCCAGCTCCTGAATTAACCATAAAAATCCCATAGCTGGGAAATCATCCAAATCACCACCCGACACACTCCACAGCCACGACTAATTAGTGATCGATACAGATCAATTATCCGCCAAGGCAATACACTGCACTAGGAACTTTTCCCGCGCAATTTCCCTTTCTGATCAAAGCGTGCGGTCTTGTTGACTCGTTAGCAAACAATAAAACGACAATTACTGTTCGGAAGTTGTTCCTGCGATATGCCTCATCGTACAAGCTTAGGCAAACAATGGGAGTCGTTATTTCTCCGCGGAGGCAGGCTCTTGTTCCCATAGAGCCCGTTAGTACCGCGCATGGCACAATTAAACAAACATCAGCGGTAACGGCACTACAACTGATGTGTAATTAATAGAATAACTCTCGCAAGATGTTCCCGAGATAGCGGGTCCAGTTACACATTTCCATATGTGACCCGTTTTTCCCCACTGGTCTGTCTACAGACTGGGTCTTCTTATCTAATCAGCTGATTCGCGGCCGCAGTTAACCTAACAAGAGTTCCCACCAGGCGCTGCGAGTTTCGTTTTGTGTAATTCTAATTTTATGTTGCCCGCCGATTAAATCGGTTTAGTTCGATGTCATGGAGGAACTAATTATTACAAATTGCGCCTATTTAGTATGTAATCGCTCGGTGTTTAGTAAACAGAAGAGGTTTATGTAAATAAAATTATCTTGTAACTGACTGGTTCATTAGATATTAGTGGCTTCCCGGCCACTGAATCGAATAATCTTACCGAACGTATCTTCCAATTACTGGAGAAAACTTGCTTTCCCGTAGTAAGTGTTTTAATTGTTACTACTGATCGTTTTGGAATGTAGATACATGTTTTACATTAAATTACAAATAACTGGGTGAATGAAATGAGAACAATATATATTGTGGATAATAAATATGGATGGATAAATATATATATTTTATATACGTACCTTTTTATATGCCACAGTGAATAAAGAAGTATTTACATCTGTGGAAGTGTTATTTAGGTAAATCTATATATTAATACACAAGCATGTTTCATTTCCTCCTTTTTTCTCAGCTTGTGTATATCGTAGGAGAAATCCGAGCATACCGTTAGAAAGGTATAGTCCTGTAGATGAGCAGAATCACATTCTAATTCGCATTGGACTCCAGGGCTACGCCCCACAGGCTTTCAAAGTTCCAATGTTAATCTTATGGAGAAAGGAGAGTTGAATGAATCATTAGACAGCTGTTGTAAAAACAACTGCTAGAAAATTATAAATAACAGATGTTTTAGTTCTAAAATGTTTTTAAGCTTCTTGGGTCCAGATCAACTGAAATTTTGATCGAATTTCGATCAGGAGGCGATCTCTAGTTTATTATAGTTTACCAAACATTATTTACCTACTAGAGACGATGGTAAATTATGATGATGTATTAGTTAGATATTCATCTCCAATAATTGATTAAAATATTATGCACAAAATCATACCAATTAACATATTTTATATTTGAAAGTGTCTTTGACAATACAGAGATATTTTTCGTATAGAAAGCCTATAGTGCAACATGGTCATTTGAATACAAACTAATGGAGAGTGTAGGAGCTTTCCAAGTTTCAGTAGAAACAAGATAGGGCTTCTTTATAATTAACATTTCACAGCCCATAGACATGCAGATGTGGTTGTCTTTTTGTTAGAAATCATGCTTTCTACAAACTTTCACGCCTACTCGGATATCCCATACCAGTAGTTTTCAATTAGTTTCCAGTTTCACGGAATTTACATAGATACCTAAACTCTGTTTTAAATTGAAATCGCGATAACGTAGACAACAAACATGTAAATACGTCATGTAACATAAACACGTAAAAAATTGAAGTTAATAAGATATTTTGTAAAATTATAATAAAAACCGTTTAGTTTGTCATACAAGTAGTCTTTAGGCTTTAGGATAATTAGATTAGATTTTTTAAGCTAAATATGGCACAAGTCTATCTTTCACCTTTCGCTGCAACATAGGTACGTTTCGCATAATCTTCTTTATTCAACACATTTACATTTTGGCCGTTGATTTTTTAGCGGTTTTTTTTAGATGGAGATTGAGTTATTTGAATGAAAATTAATAGAATATAGGATGTGTAAATAACACGCATTAGATTACAACCGTGTACCGTGAAACCAACCACCAAGATTAGAGTACCACAAAATAGATTAGAGTGGACTCCTCGTTCAAAGCTTGGGCAAAGACGCAGATATCAATGCCGAAGGACGGGGCCGCTGGAAGATTAATTTCATTGCTTTTTAATAGCAGCCGCATTACACGGAGCACGTGAGCAGTTGTAGCGGTCGTGAGTCGTTTAAACGGCCATGACTTTGACTGCAGATCATTTAGTCGTCTATGACTATGACCAACTCACGCGATCGTTTAGTGGTACATGACTATGGGTGATCAATTTTGTTCATAGCTCACTCCTTATTATGAATAACTGATTCTCTATAGTGTAGCACACTTGAATAATTTCTGAGCCATGGTGCTTGGAAGAATAGTACCGTAAATTAAGTGAGAGAGAGGGAAAGAGTTTTCTATGTCTTCAAGAGAAAGAGGTGAGAGCGATCTTAAAACTGTCTCTAAGGTTGGATGATTTCCATAAGGGAATTTTTATGTGTAACATTCTTTTTTTTATAATTGAGAAATAAATTCTTAAAGGCAGCCTTGGTGCACGAATCCTAAAAGTTTTTTCTGATTAAATTATCTAAAAGAAGGGATTGATTTTAGATTAGCCAGGGATTAGAAGGGATGCTTCTAAAGATTGTTTAAGTAACAATAAAAGAAAATAAATCCAGTGTTACATTGAAGTTCTAGAACTCAAGCTTCAGTGTCAGAGTAGTGTCAAATTGTTGGTGCTGGCTCAGTTCAAGGTCACCTGAGGGATGACGTCATCGAGGTCAATGACCTCACCGATGACGTCATCGATGACGTCATCGATTGCGTCATCGATGACGTCATCACCAATGACGTCATTTCTATGACGTCACACCCATGACGTCACAGAAATGACGTGCTGATGATGTCATCACCCCTTACGTCATCAAAATGACGTCACCGACGCCACTGAGGTCAAGGTCACGCTGAAACTTAAAATTTTTTGGCACTTTTGCCGTTTCTCGCACTACGCTCCGAGTTTCAGTCAGAGTCCCCGTGACCTTGACCACTTGGAGCGAATTTCCGACGAGAAACGGCAAAAGTGCCAAGTTAAACTCGAGTTTCTGACATGACCCTGCCTAAATGGGCAATCGGTTATCCCTCAGGTGACCTTGAACCAGCACAACACCAACAATTTGATATTACTGTGACCTTGAAAACCTAACAATGGAGCGCCGACACCGACGCGCACCCCACGACAGCCACCGAGTGACTGACTGTCAGGCTCCGTGTACTCTAGGTATATGGGGAAGTGGAGGGGGAAATCTCAAGGTCATCCAAATGGAGTTTTAAAAAAGTTGAAGAGTAGAAAGACTACTCTTGTGCTTCCTGGGCGACTTCATCAATTTCCAACGGATCTGTAAACCAATCCGATCTGTAGCGGCAGGAGTCCAGAAAACAGGTGCACCACCCATCAGGTTGTCCGTAGCACTTCCGACAATTGGTAAGATTGGAGAAGTGAAATTTAATACACCGCTGCGGACAACAAGTATAAAAGTATTTGGATTTGTAGATTTTGAAAGTTTGTAGTACCGGTGGTGGCAGGTGTTGGTTCTTGCATCTACACCTGCAACATCCGAAGCATTCACATTGCCGGCAGGCCAGCCCATCCACTTGCCACTTTGGTAAGAGGAAACACTTATCCTCACAGCAATAGGTTGTCCCCGTCTCTTCCTCCCAACGCTTCTTTGCACAATATGTGACGCCTTGTATCTCCAAACACCTATGCTCGCAACATGAGATGCGCTTACTTTCCATAGTTGATGTTGCTTTGACGAGGGAGCACGATGAAGTGATGCTGTGGTCAGTGGGAATGGGGTTTATATAAACTAAGGTGAGTGGAGGGGGAAAGGTCAAGGTCATCCAAATGGAGTTTTAAAAAAAGAAAAGAGTAGAAAGACTACTCTTGTGTATCTATAGCGATTTCATTGATAGTGAGTGCTTCTGTATGCCAAGTTGATCTGTACTGACAGGCTCCTAAATAATGTTTGCAAAAACCTGCAAAATGATTGTTGCACAATTTGCAGCCAGTTAGCTGTTTTAGTGTGAATTCAATGCAACGTTCAGGGCAACAAGTGTACTTATGCCCTCTCATCTGGTACACATGGAATGTCTTCAACTCTGGTTTCGGCTTCTTCCAAGACTTGCACTTACACATGCATTGACCAAAAGCTTCACATTTTCTACACGCCAGGCCATCCGCAACATCAATGTCATTTGGCCATGAAAAACATTTCTGTTCGCAACAGTAGTTGAGTCGACTCTCCATGTTGCTGTGGTGAAGGTGCGCGATGAAATGATGCTGCAGTCATTGAGAGTGCACCTTAAATAAACTCAGTGGAGGGGGAAAGGTCAAGGCCATCCAAACGGAGTTTTAAAAAAGATAACTAGTCGTCCTCCTCCTCCTCGTCCGTTGTACTTAGAGAGCTGTCAGACGAAGAGCCCCGTGCAGGTGCTCCCCAGATGAAAAACAAATCAATTTTAAAACGAAGACCAGGATCTTGCATCATCAATTCCTTTAATTTGTCACATACTAAGTCGACCTTGTGTAAGGTGTCAACAACAAGCTTCCAATTCGTTGGCTCAATATAACTTGTAGTAGAGTCTGCCTCGCTGATAACCACATCCTCCGGCCGTATTGGAGTGTAAAGATGTGTAAAGTTCTTCGGCTGTAGCTGAGGTTCAGGCTGGCTGGAAGTGGAAGGTTGAGTGTGGACCCCTGTCGCATCGAAATCCATAGTCATTCTACATTCAATGTTGGGGTTTTCGTTTAATACATACACCAATTTCTCATGCAACATATCCACTTCTGCCGAGTCTTGCAGATGAACATTCCAGGAAAATGGCCATTCTTCATCCGTAGTGGAGTCAACTCGAGAAAGAGTGCTGTCCGCCATGATAGCTAAGCAAGGAATGATGTGAGCTACAGACTGTGGTAACAGTATTGAAAAGTAGAGGGGGTAAACCAAAAGTACGTGGAGGGGGTATTTTCAAGGTCATTTAATTTGGGTTTTAAAAAAAGGAAATAGTGGAGGGGGAATTCTCAAGGTCATCCAATTTAGGTTTTAAAAAAAAGGAATGAAGCTTACTCCTCTTCAGCCTCGTTGTCCCCTGCATCTTCATCAGCCTCATCTTCATCGACGTCAGACTCGCCGTAAGGATAGATCGGGGACATGGGCGAATATTGTGGAGATTGTTGACCGTTGTTGTCGTCCCCTTGCATTCTAACTTGGGACCAATCATAATTTAAATTCATTTGTATTATGATCCCAGGGTTGTCCCGCAGTATTTCCTTCATACGTTCGCAAATTGACTCCAAATAGTGTACACTATCGATCGACAGTGTCCAACCCGTACTTGTACCGACATCAGTAGTGGAGTCAGCTTGGCTGATGGTGTTGTTGTCTGCCATGGTTGCTTGTCGGACAAGGAATGACGGTTGATGTGATGCTCATGCAGGAACATGGTGAAGTGGTGGGGGGTGTGGTGGAGTAGTGGGGGAATTTTCAAGGTCGTCCAAACGGAGTTTTAAAAAAAAGGAAAACTTACAAAGTAACATTGAAACTTTCCAATTGATGGTGGCGAGCGTTTTCTTCTGCAACCTTGCCGACACATGTGACTATGCCGTACAGTATGAAAAGTACAACCATAATAAGGCCGAACAATAAAAGATAGCCGTTGACTATCATGATATTTTCTGAGTGGATCTGTTTTCTTCTTATCGCCCTCTCCTGCATCCTCTTCTCCAACTCGTGGACGAAGTCACAACATGCGTGAGGACATCTTTCATCTGTTGGTAGGTTTGCCATTGTTGATGTTGTCGGTGTGGCTGTTGAAGATGGAATGAGGTTTCCAATTGCGATGTGCCATGTACACCAATAGTCAAGTGGTGGGGGTAACAAAGCAGTGGAGGGGGAAGTTTCAAGGTCATCCAAATTGTGTTTTAAAAAAACCTATCTTGTTACTGAGCTTATATGTCAGTAACAAGATAGGTGTTTTTGCTCTTTTACTTCTTTAATATAATGAAAAAATATACATATTCTACAATGGTTAGGACAAGAAATACAACTGCTAGTCAGCTGAAGTAGTCCAAGTTGTCTGGCTCGGTCTTCATGGACGCTGGTGAGGAAGCCGTCGAGGAGTGTCCAGGCTCTTCCTTTGACTGCCGGGTGTTCCGTATATTGCAAGCGTAAACTTGCACATTTATACGGTAGCCTCGTGCCACCATCAGCTGCAACTCCTTGTATAAGTCGTTTAGCTCCTGCTGAGTCTTGATGCTCACCTCCTCGTAACTTGCGCAACTAACGTTCAGAGACATCTTGATGTTGCTAGGTTGGCTGCTGGAGTAGAAATGAAGCCGAGGCACAGCGCTTGGAGGTACATGAAAAAGTGGTGGGGGTAATAGTGGTGGGGGTATAGAAAATCCAATTAAACAGTTCTAAACTTTTTCCATCGATACAATGGAATGGAACAAATAGCGCAGGTGTCCTTGTAATTTTCAAATCGAAACAGTGGCGCTAGAAATCCGAATTGTTTTATACCACCATCCTGTACGAATCGCCGAAGGTCTCTGACGGCGGCCTCGCCACAAGGCCTACAAAACTTTTCCCCGTCGTGGAACTTATACCAGGAGTATTCCGAATACCCTGTATTTTCCCTCCTGTAGCGTTTGACATCTTCTTTTATTGTTAGTGGGATGTTGTCTTGTAAACATGTTGGGAACAAGTCCTTGTGAGTTATAACTCGTTGTATGCAAAGCTCGTACAAGGTGCTCATCGTTTGCTAGTTGGCAACAGACTGACCGTTTTTCGCATCCAAGCAGGTTTGAATCCTAGTGCGGTAGTGGGGGTAATTACAGTAGTGGGGGTAATTGTGAAATGCAAAGGTCAAAGGTCAAGGTCACCCGCGAAGTTTAAAAAAAAATGCAACATATCAATACGTGAAGTCTGTCACATATTGATATGTTGCATTTTTTGTTTTTTTTTTTATTTTTTTTTTGTCTTTTATGATTCGTTTATTTATAAAACATTACAACAACAACATATGTACAACATTAAAGCTTAAATCTAACACTGCTGCTTGTCAGCGATGTGGATGGTCAACTCTGTAGAATTGTTACCCGTGCAGCCGTGGGACACCAGGTATAGACACCCGGGTTGAATAGAGCGAAGATCCTCGTTTTGTAGAAGATGGACGAATCTCTTGGGCAGGTACACCTGGAACTTTGGTTCATCCCCCGGAGTAAACGGTGCCTCGCTGAGACTGCAGCAGATGGCCTCCCCAACTGTAGTCTCCATCTTCTTCATAGCATGGATTATGTAGTGCTTCTCGTCTTTTAGTTCCGAGCACTTCTTTACAGGTAATATTGTTGACTTGGAGTGAGCATTGAACTGCTCGACCAAAGTCTGAAGGAACTGGTGAGATGCCATGGTCAGGTTACAGATCGTCTTCTTGCTCGGAGATGTTGTCGTCTCGGAATCTCGAGTAATACTCATGCCAGGTCCCTGTCTGCTCCCCACTTATATACTCTCCGTTACCCCCACCACTCCCCAATTCCCCACTTTGAAGGTAAGAGGCGAGTTTATAGGCATTTTTTAAAGCGCAATGTCTATCTTTATCATGTTCTGGGCTTTTTGTACAAATACATATGGTTTCCAGCATGTATTGATAATTCTTATCCAATTCCACATCATTAACCGGAACATGAGTAAATCCTTCGATCCATCTTTTCTTTTCCAGCCCCTTTGTGTAAATATTGGTAAACTTGTCTGAAAAGTGATGCATAATGTGATACAAGTCCGTGTAACTTGTAAAACCATCATACCAATCGATATGATGGAAGTGTTTTGAAATCCATCTGTTGGTAGTAGCGGCTTTACTAGTTAAAGACGAATAAGAACATGGTGGTTTAAATAAAAACGAATAAGGAACACTTGTATTCATGTCCAAAAACACAAGTTCTTTTATAATGAATCTATCATCATTACCACGAAACGCTTGAAACTCAATAATACCAGGCTTGGACTTTACTTGTTGTTCTTCTCCCTTGTCCATTTTGAAGGTCACACGTCTGCTCATTACGAAGTCAGGAGGTCAACTGATTTCCACACCACGGTAGGTACTACTTTTATACCAGGCCGTACAGTTGTTGGCGCGTTGGTGTATATTTAACGTGGGCACCGTCCCCAATAGGCCTAACCCCACAAAATGTTGGTTATTGTTTTAAAAACTAACCATTGTCATTTAAGTTTCCATCTTTATATTTTCCTTATTTTCATTTTCATCACTAACACTTGATTCTTCTCCTCCATCTTCCTCTTCTTCCTGTTTTACTGATTTCTTATGTAGTTGAGCGTACTTTTCCAATTGTCTCCACATCTGTACTTCATGAGGAACTCTATTAAATATAGAAGTATCCACAGGTCCGTATAATATAGGTGCGTCCGGTTGTTTGTCCAAAGTGTCTTCCAGATAATCTTTAATAATCGAACTTGAAAACACCAGTTGTCTCAAGTATCTTGTTATAGGTTCAGTAGCACAAGTTAAAATGAAAAACTCCTCTCGATTAAGTTGAATTTTGTTATCATGTCTTGTTGTGTCTCTAAACCGTAGCTGATGATCACCACGTTGTTTAATGATATCAATTTCCACATTTGAATCCAAAAGTCCTACTCTTGTCTTTCTTCCAAACATGTTACTACTTAAATAGCATTCTAGTAGATGCAAATGTTTCATAAACGATTCCCAAGCACTGTCCGTAAACAAAATCATTTTGGGTCCATGAGTTAAAATTACAGTAGGGGAATAATCTGTAGATTTCATAACACCGATTAAAACACTTTTATCCAAACTGGAAGAGATTGGGTAAAATATTCGCAAAAATACCTCACTCAATATGTTTGGAGAAATATTATCTTCAATATCCCTTTTTCTCTTTTGTATAGTCTTTCTTCTTTTACCTTTTTCTTCAACATTATTACTGGCGTGAAGTTGTCCGCAAACGTTTTGTTCACCTCCTTCCTGGTGACCTTGAGGATCTAAAAACTCAGATATCTCCTTCTCAATATCTACCACATTTTCAGGTGTACCACTAGGAGAAGCCATATTGAATACGATGCTACCCATACAACAGTAGGCAACAAACTGATGAGGAGCGGTCTGTACGCTCTGCTTTTATACTCGCGGAATGAAACAAAACCGGTTCTTACAATACATTTTTAACAATTCCAGTTAAAGGTGTGTATGTTACGATTTTATCATGTAGAATTAAACAGTATGCAGTTGTATTAGCCGGTATAGCATCGTTGAATTCCATTTCTATTTTTATATCCACACTTGAAGACTTTACTGATTCATTTTGTTTAGAACAATCGATTACAACTATTGGGTAGGCATCGAAATATTTGTCAGGTGGTAATAAAGGTGTATTTGTTTTACCGTAATATGAACTTTGGAATCTCGCGTACATATCGTACAATATACTGTATTTCTTCTTAGTGAATGACACATTTAAATTGTCGTATGGAAAGAATTGTGAATTTAAATAAACTTTAATATTTTTCAAGTCACAATGATCAAATTGTCCTGCATGTTTAGTAATGGCGTCTCTTCTACCTGTTTGTAAACCAAATATAATATACCTGGCTCGTTCTACATAATTCGATGTTTTAACAGTCCAAGTGTGTCGATCCGTAGTAGGTAAACTGGGATGCTCATGAAATTCCCAACTTCTAAATGGAATAACAATATCACGATCGGCTTTTAATTTTCTTAAAAGTAGCATTCTATGCTCGTCAGCCAATTTAACATGTGGAACTCTCCATACAATTTTGTCTAATTTTAATTTCCATTCTAAAGTCGCATCTGTAGTAGCATCTGCAGCTTTAATAATGTCTTTATCGTTAGAAGATCTCAACAAAACTAATTCTTGTTTAACGTTTAATATTATTTTCCTATAATCTTCAGCAAAACCAAGCAGCAAACGTAATGGAATATGAAAATCAAAATATCCATTTGGATTTGGAGTGATCGTGTCAATCGTAGGTAATACCCATCCGGCAGGTTTAAGTAAATTGGTTTCATTGGGTGTTATAGATGTTAATCCTTTTAAAGTTGTCGTAATACCTACTTTTTTAGTGGAATCAACTGTTACACCTGATATTTCATATCTAATTTCATCAAATAGGAAAGCCATAGGATTATTTATAAATGGAACTGTTGTACCAACAGTAGTACCGTCCTTTTTAGTAACTTGTCCTTCAATATACAAGTAACTTTCACATGGTAGTGTGTAAATGTCTTGATTTTGTATGGGAATACGAATTTCATCGTTATTGTTTAATTTCGATGAAGTGTAAGGGTTGTGGGTGTGATATTCTTTTTCCCATAGGGTTTCGTCGAATGTTGGACCCTGCGCTATATCCAGTATATCCATACTCGGTTAATTTTAATCCAATTCTCTCTAAGAAACGAATGTTCTCGCGTGTTAACTCCTCCACAGCTGAAGAGCTACTAATGCGGTTTCCCGTAGGTTGTTCGCTTTTAAATGTTAAACCCATGGTTTTGTATTAAAGTGTCGATTTTAAATGTAATCTAATCGTAATAGGCTCTTCTCTGAAGTCTACCAAGTTACCGTCTTGATCCAATACGCTCAACACGATGTCTGAAATGAAAGTGGTGTTCAACGGTAGATATACCAGGTTTTGTGGCTTTTCAACAATTTTAAATCCAGGTGGTACACTTGGGTAAAAAGTATGTATGATGTGGGTGTTAGCCCCATCCCTGTAAGCACCTTGTATAATGTTACAAGTTATGTCTATACTATTGACTTTTAATATTGTTACTGTTTTCTTACCGGAATGTGTTACATCTGGTTCTAAAACAGGCTCATCGTTGGAAAATCCTAATAAATCACCAATTGAGTTTGGTTGAGTGAAATCTATATAATATTTGGAAGTAATTTCAGCTTTCATCGTATTATTATTACCTTTTAATGTTATATTGTCTTTTCCCATTTTAGTTTGCAAAAATTCATTTATATGATCAATTTCATAAGAACCTGTGGGTAACCTGCACTCTTGTAAGTCTGTAAATTTTCCACTGGCATCCTTTCCCTTATAATAATGCAATACGTTATTTTTACCTTCCGTAACATTGGGGATAGAGTTGTAAGTTGTAAAATCCAATAGTGCCGCCTCCCAAAACCTTCCTTTTTGCAAGCGTAACGCTGGAAAAAGGATACTTCGTAAAGTGGACGATTTTCCTGTTAATGATACCGTATAGGAAGACATCTCAATAGTGACTGATACTTTTAGCTAGAAATTCCAAACATAAATGGCCGCATATTGAAGTATTATCAGGTTGTTCTCTTTTATAGTTATAATATATGTTTTTAGCAGATTTAAAGTAATTTTGAAGTTCTTTTGGTGGTGGCAAATTACCGAAACTATCAAAATAATATACATTGTTATTTAGTTTCTTATAACAAACCCAATGGGTGCCAGGCCCTTCAGTATTATCCAAATTTACAATTCCAGTCTCATTTTGCCACATTTTCTTTGGTAAACTGTCTTTCATAAACACACCGCGGAAAAATGGTATTTTTAAACAGGAAATATATTTAAATAATTCAATATTGGTTAATGCTTTATGTGGTATGACCAATTGATTTCTTTCATTTAATATGCACGATAAGGTCTTAGGTAAAGACCTGCCCCGTTTTTTACCATTGACCACACGGTGGGCTTCTTCCTGCCTTTTCTTGTAGATCGTCGTCTTCTTTTTATATTTCCTCCATGTTTTCTTGTGGTTGACCTCCTTTTTACTCTCCTTCTCCTCCTTCTTCCACCTCCTACTGCTGTTTTAGCCTTCATACCTGCTGTTACTGCTAAAGCTGCTGCTTTTTCTGCTATGCTAGCGTCACTTGATTTTACTCGTTGCCAAGCTATGTCCGCAAGCTTTTTGTCAGCTCTTGATCTATTTTTTGAATCGGCAAACGTGGAATATGCGATATCGTGTTCTTTACAAGCCTGATCTAACTTATTTATGCCAGGATCGCCTCTTTCCAGTCGTTTTTTCAATTTAGTTCCTGGTCCGCAATACTGATAACCTCCCGGTATATGAAATTCGTATGGTAATGCGTCTATTGCTCTATTTACTATGGATCCTACTGGAATTCGTTTTAAAGCTTTACTTAACAGAGAAACCGCTGTAGATGTGATCCCACTTCCTTTCCTCGCAATGTCCCGATTTGGACTGATATACCGAAATGTCATTAATGTCTTTTATAATTGCAATTCGCAACATATGTGTTTCCTCTATGAGGAGTTAAACATAAATGAAGTTGTTTGTTAAGATATTCAAGTTATATATCAAAAGTACCCCAATTAGCAATGTTAGAAGTTCTAAATTTTATAGTTTTAGGGTTATAAAAGTATTTATTAACAATTTCCTGTTTTATCCATCTTCCTCTCAAGTTTTCATCAAGCGAAGTATATGTTTTATCTGCAATATAATTGTGCATATCAAATAATAAATTACCTATTACTTTTACAAGGAAATTAACAGTTACAGCATGATCTGCATGATCAGGGTCTTTAAGCTCTGTTATACGTTTATTATTACAAGTATACACTTTGCTATCCATTTGTGATAATGTGATAGCCTGTCCTACAGTTGCAGCATCATTTGCTTCTCTTCCTTGCGCCATGTTTGTTAATTTTTTATTACTACATATAAAAAACGCATGGTAATTATTTGGATCTAGATGTACTGTTTGTCCTAAGGCAGCCGCGTCTCTATCTGCATGACCCCATGACACATTTGATAACCTTCCATGCCTGCAATCCCAATAAGCGTTTTTGTATGTCAATAAATGAAATTTTTCATTACCTTGAATAAAGTCATCCCCTTGCTTTGATAATACTTCATCTCGTTTTGCAAATCCAGTTGTTTCTTGTTTTAAAGTCTCTTTCATTTGACCCACTGTTGCACCATCAGATGGTGCTGAACCATCTTTTACATTCGCCAAACAATTGCCAAGACAATCGATAACTCCCACATCACGTATGACACAATGATCTTTTATATATTTGAGATTTACAGCATCATTTTCATTTTTTGGATAACCTATATCGTTAATAACAAATTTATAAAAAGAAAATCCATCTTTTGTCTTTTCAGGTATCAAAGAATGTAAATAGCGTCTATTTACGCTGTCTTTTGCATCTTTAGGGTCATCTACGTTGGATATACGTTTATTGTTGGCACTATACGTTTTCCCATTGAATTTTAACGTATTTTTTAATTCAGATGACAAATAACCTTTGTTTATTGCATCACCGTTTTGATTTGGTTTACCAACGTTGATGATTCTATGATCTTCTGCGTCATATGTGTTATTTTGTAGTCTTAATGTTGGCGATATCTTTTCCTTTAATATTTTTAGATTTATTGCATCGTTTTCATCCGTAGGATCTTTTATGTTTTTTAACCTTTTATTACTCATATCATAATCTCCATCAGGTGTTTGTGGTAAACCAGCACTTCTTTTTAAACTATTGGCATAATATAACCCATCCGAGGAGTAACGTCCGAACTTGTCGACACTCATGGTGCAACTGAATAGTATTCTAGGGAGTAACGCATTTTTATGAGATTACCCCACGGTTTCGGAGTTCATCCACTAAAGCCACCCATTCGTTTTCCAATCCAGTATGACCCGCTTCTTTAGCTTCATGTATTAGTTTCATTCTATCCACCAATTTATTGATATTATTGTAATAAATCACATTTGTGTTATATAGTTTCTTCATTAAACCTGTACCCGTAACGGACTTACTTCTTTTTCTTCGTTCCTGAGCACTTACATCCAAAGTGGATGCCATAAATCTTCGTTTTACAGGTTTTCTTTGTGTTAACGGCATTGTTTGTCTTCTAGTTGGTATTAACTTGGATACAAATTCTTTATATTTTAAAGACTTAGATCTAAAAGGAGGCTGGTCAGGTAAATACTTTCTCCTATATGCATTTGTCTGTTCCAAAATATTTTTATATGCTTCCATGTCTTTTTCTTTCACTACCGATAATGAAGGCTTATTTTCAAATAATAATTCAAATAATCCTTTTGTGCCCTTATACCTTTGATCACCAATGACAATATTATCATGTTCGTCAACGTTTAACGGGCTATTACCTATCATTAAACCGTCTTCTGTTAATCTCGCTCCATAACTATGGTAATTCTTATTAGGAATTGTTCCGAGTAACATTTTTACCATGTATTTCCTTCCTAAAGGTCCTTTGTTATGAATGTTTTCACCCAACAAGCTTATGTTTGACGGACCTTCCCTTGTCTCTTCTTCTTTTTCCTCTTCACTAGCAGTTGATACAACTTCATGTCCTTTTTTGGCTTTTACTTCATATAATTCTTTTATTCCACTATAGTCCGGTGATTCTAGCTCTCTTTCGGGTTCTCCACCGGTAAAACCACTATACGTAGAGGATTCCGGGTCTTCATCACTAAACTCTTCTGATTTTACATTTTCTCTTTCAAACTTCGTAATAGGTGCAATCGCATCTCCTTCCAATACAGGTTTAGCAAATTTTTTGTTTAATTGTTTCAAGGGTTCAGTAATAGGTTTAAAAGTAGATTCAAGGAATTTCTCCCTCTCGCTAATACCTAGTTTCAATGCTCTGTTTTTAGCCCGAATAGAATCACTAAGTGATTTTATTTCTTTTACTAATTTTTCTTGGTTAACCATGTTTGTAGCAAGACGTGTTGTACAACAATGAATGTGTTATACCGCGTTTAATGTATTAATATAAATTTATCAAATCCTATCCTGTATCGACCATTGTTTAGCGTTTGTTCCTTCATAATTGTTAGGAACCCATACTTTTCAGCCCAAGCCTTTCCACACAACTCTTTAAATCGTTCAAATGTCATATCCGCATTTACATGATCAAAATATATATGTTTTAGGTTGGTTTCGTCCTGTTTAAATACAATTAACATGTTTGCATTGTCTCTAATGAGTTGTTTAGGTATTTTGCTGTAAGTTTGGCCAATATAAATGCTATCTATGTTGTTATGTCGACCCATAGCGAAGTAATTCCTTATTGTGTTTTGGTTTTCACAAGATACATCGTCGAATATAAACACGGAGAATGGTTTAGCTTCTTGTGGCTGCATGACACTCTCGCTTGCATTAAACTTTAAATATTTAACTTCAGGCACATTAGTCAGTATCTTTTCCAATAATTGATACTTTGGTTGTTGTAGTGATTTTGAAAATACATATAGATTGTTAAATCGTAATCCTTTAGGGTTTGTAACCAAATTGAATACTACATTAGTTTTTCCACAGTTGGAAGGTCCGGTAACCAGACAACGAACGGTGTTTGGTAACAAATTGCCATGTTTCCCACTATTGAATTCTGAATTATCCACTGTGAGTTCATCTATATTATTAATAGTAAAACTCTCTTTTTGTGGTACTATCTCCATCCTTTGTAATGGTTCAACCTAAAATGATTCTCTATCGTTATATCAAATCCTTTTTAGGTATCCAAGAATCTTCCGTCTTATTAAATCCTAACCATCGTACTTTGACCTTATCTTTTTTCCGTTGCAACACCTTTTCAACTAAATATACATCGCCTACTGTTGATTTTAACATTTCATGTCCATAAAACCCTCCTTCAAGCAATTGTCCTTTATTATCTTTTAAAATATATGTCTCAGGTACTGTAGGTTGTACTTTGAATACAGTAAAAACCTCATTGGTCCAATCTGGCAGGTATCTTTTACTGAATACACCTTTATATTTACTTATTCGCACTTTATCACCCACATTAAATTTTTTAGGCTTTAGTTTTTCAACTTTTGGTTTAGTATTCGTTTTTATACGTTTTAATACAAGGTTTTCATTTTTACTAGTTACTTGGTTTGGTTTCATCCCGATAGTCCTATGAAATTTGTTATTGTAATCGTTTATAAGTTTTGGTAACATATCAATCCATATGTGTGATCCTCTGTTGGAAAACATTTTATACATTGCACTTTTTAAAGTTCTGTTGAATCTTTCGATTATTGAGGCTTTTACCTCTGAATTGGTTGAGTAATGGTTTATATTGTGTTTTTTCATTAAATTTGCAAATTCCTTATTAAAATATTCTTTTCCATCATCTGTTTGTAAATGTTTAATAGTATGTTTGTCTCTTTGTATAGCTGTTTCCATTGCTTTTGTAACACTTTTGCCACTTTTATCTTTTAGTGGTAAAGCATCTGCCATTTTTGAAAAACAGTTAATAACAGTCAATATGTATTTATATCCTTTATTTTGTTTGCTATAAGGAATCATTTCGATTAAATCCGCTTGATATAAATCATTAATTCCTTTTATCACCGTATTTCTTCGTGGAAACTTTCTTCTTGCAGGTTTATGAAGTTCGTTGACAATTTGTTGCTTCAAGTCCTTCATATTGCAGGTTTCAATGTTTGTTGTATCACATGTATAATCACAATGAATGTTGTTTTAAATATTCACATCATTTATATGGGTCAAGGTCATCCAAACTTGTGTAAAAAAATGGGGAACACGGCGTTGGACTTGCCGTGTTCCCCATTTTTTTACGGAAGGAGAAAGGAATAAGGTCGTAGTTGTAGAAGGACGAAGAATAGGTTACTAGTTGATAGGGTTTAGAGAGTAGTGGCCAAAAGGAAGAGTGTGGATTTTGTCGGGCATAATGTATCTTTTATCATCCCGAGCTGACAACGCTTTTTTAATTTCGGTGACACTGTAGACTTGATGCTTGAAGCTTCGGATATTGTTGAATGTTGCTGATATCGTAGTATCTTCAAACAAACAAGTCTTGTAGTGGTCAAATGTCACGTGTTTTTTCAAATAAGATGTCTTCACTCCTTTTGCTTTCTTCACTGTCGGTGTGTTGTTCTCGTGGTACATCTTAAATGAATACAATTTCGCCATCAGCGCCACTATTTCTTCTAAAGGCATTCCATTTGCTTCATCTTTGAATTTTCCAATTACTTTTTTATATTTTTCATTAAAATTTGGATGGTTCTTCGGATAGTCAGAAAAATCGAAATCTTCTTTGTATGGAAAAGTCCTTAGGTCTTCATACATGTCCAAAGTCTTTATCCAGTAGATAAACGCGTCTGTATCCATGTATGCGACTCCAATGTTTTCCCTTCCGTAATGTTTAACCATTTTGTTATAATGGAAATCATACATCAGGGTTTTACTTATATCCAAAATCGACATACCTATGTATAACGGACGGTCCATGACTATTGTTGTTTTCTTCATACTGACAGCGACTAGATTTTCGTTTATAATCATGGATGTTCCGAAATTTGGTTTTTGCACTAATTTTTCCAATTTTCTAGGATCACTCACTAATTTTACATTTTTATGTTTTCTTTTGTTCTCCAAGGTCTTCCCAAAGATGGCGTTGTTCATTAATTTATAGAAGTCCTTTTCAAATGCTGTTGTTGCTGCAGCTCTTCTTGTAGTGTTGGAATCAATGTATGGTTTCAACCAACAAGATTGGGTGAATTCAATTGCTCTATGAATTCTCACTATACGTAGACCCAATTCAAGAGCCTGTTGAACTACCCAGTAGTGAGCCACATAGCGATCTTTATTCTCCAAGGTCATCATCAATTTTGGCCATCTTCCTGTCGGTGAAACTTCAGTCTTGGCTAGGAGAGGCAAGTCGTAGTGATGGTCATGAAGGTGCTCCGGGTATTCAAAATCACAGTCCAAAATATAGCCTTTTGGACCATCCTTTGGAATCTGTGAGATGTCTCCGATGGTGGCCGGGTCGATCCACTTGAAGTCAGCGTAGGGAAGCGGATTTGACATTGCCCAACCATAAAGGTTGTTTGCATCAAAATAGCCAAGGTAGACCGATGGTTGTTGCTCGTCGAAGCCGGGGATGTACTTGTTGTTGGCTTTGACATGACGTGTTACAGCTTGTGTCAAACCGCCCCGTACACCAGATTCCATCATGAGCACCATATCAATATCCGTTAGAAGTTCCAGTCGACAGTTGGTTGACTTTAGCATAGCTTGCCATGCTAATCCTGGAGATGTGTACGAGTGTAGAGGGTCCAGTCCATAGGCGGAGAAGCAGGTGTTTCTGAATTCTTCCATCACATCGCACAGCAGAGTTACGTCCAATTTTATATAAAAGTCAGAATATTCCCCTAAGGTTTGAATGTTTAGTTGGTTCCAAACATTACATGCATGATTGTAGTCTTCAACGGAGATTTCACTTTCGTTTAATTTGCTGTTGAAGGCTTCAATCGGCGGTAGACTGGTTTCTTCAAATTTTTCTGTAGAAGTTATGTAATCGTAGGGGAACACTCCTTTCCGTAATACTAGGTCTAATTTATCTTCAGGTACAATTTTTCTGGTTTCTTTTAGGTCTTCTCTTCTTAGGTTCTCTGACAATTTGGCTAAACTAGATGCCATAAATCTGTAAGAGTCTACGAAGCGAAGTTTAATTTTACCTACTGTTTTTGAAAAGCTGATGTACTTTTCCAATGTTGTAGCAAGAACATCAATTTTACCGTCATCTCTTCCTAACTCCGGGATAATAAAGTGGGAGTCGTAGCCGCTAAGATTGTGTAAAACGACAGGAATAAAGTTTGGCAGTTTGTAATTTATATTGCATGAATTACAAGCAGCTCCTCTGTATAACCCTGTCAGGTGATCGTGATCTCTTACTTTTGGATTTTCTTCACTGAACATCTTCTTGCATAAATAGCATCTTGTCGCTAAGTTGTATTCTTCTTGTTGATTTTGGTTTAAAGGTTCCATAGGTACAATATTACCGAACAAGCGTTGAACCTTTCCAGCAATATCGTACAGTTGGTCTACAAAATACTTAGCGGCTTCTTCACCACGGTAGAGTATTGGAGTGGATGTTAAACCATAGTCTTGCAATTGGTTTTCAGACAAGGTTGATTTAACTAGTAAACAAAAACTGTTGGGCTGATGCAACTGATATTTTGTTCTTCTAGTCACTTCGCCGTCCGGCAGCTCCTGTGGTACTAACGTTGATTCAAAATCTGCATAGACCACTAGTGGAATTCGGTATTGGTGAACTGTCTTGTTAAATTGTATTGAAGCTCGGGTAGGCGGTGGAAGACTTATCTTTACTTCATAGTTCTCGTTGCAAAGTCTTTTATGTTCCAATAACCAGTCCAATCCTCCACGTCTTGAATCTTTCCAAGAAAAGCAGAAACATCTCTTGCAAACTGTAATCCTATTTACTCTTTTGGTCAATTGTTTTACAACTAACGCTTCAAAGTCTTTTATCCATACATAATGGGAAATTTCACCCTTGGTTATCAATAGCAAATCCGTATGGTTTCTTTGCTCAACCTTTACTACCCGCAAAGGATAAACGTTGTTGGAATCATCCAGACCAAAAACATTGACTGAAACGCCAGGATTTTTCTTTTCAAATTTGTCAATATCTTTTAAAGTAACTGGGTAAGTAAGACCTTGAAAGTTGTAGCGGTGTTCATTTTCGTAGTATTCTCTACCAACTCTACAAGGATTGTTTTTAACATACTTGGTTAACATTGCATACTTTAAACATTCATTACCCTCATTTTGAACATTTCTACACGAGTTAGTGTTTTGGATTTTCTTTGGTAGAGGGATAAAACTACTACCTCTTAAACCATATCCATGTTTATGAACCCTAACATCCATACCTTCGATTGATGACAAAGTCCATCCAGATCCTCTTCCTTCATGTTCTTGGAGTTTGGTTATAAGTTCCTCCAAGCATTCTTCAATAATATCATCAATGTCGGAGGTGAAGGTAAGGGTTCGGTTTTTGGTAATGAATGCTCTCAATGCTGTTTCACCATCAGTATTGTTAAACATAGCCTCTAACACCATTCCAAATTTAATAAAATTTAGCCTTTGTAATTCTTCCCTCAACGTTTGACCAACAAGTTCCTTAGCCTGGGTTATGAATGTTTCCAATTCCAATTGAACGTTATTAATTTTGAAATGTGTTACAACTCGTCCTGGCAAGGCTGTGGTGCGCAGTTGTCTTACATCTTCCAGTTCTTCTTCTTCCATATCCTCTTCTTCGGTGTCCTCTTCTTCGGTGTCCTCTTCTTCAATAGGTCTTGTAGCAGTAGATGGTCCAGCACCAGCAAATTGGATCACACTAGGTCTTCTTCTTTGCATTTGCTGTAGATAGCTGTCCCAGTAGTCCGTCTGCTTCTGGTGCTCTTCCAAAAACCGGTCAATTGAGTCTAAGTCTATTTCATCCATGGTAATATCTTCTTTTCTATCTTCGTCTTCATGTAATTCTCTGTGTATGGTGAAAAGATCTTCGTCTTGAAAGATTTCCCCACAAATGTCGCAAAGAGCCATTTCAAACAGTTTGGCTTTGAATGCACACTCTGTGAATGTCCACGCAATAATGAGCAGCGCACTCCACCGGGACCCTTTATATCCGAGGCAGATAGGTGGGGAAAGTGACGTCATATGGAAACAGGTTATCACTCATGTGCTAAATTTAGCCTTTACACAACCGTTTGTAATACATTTATCAGTAGGCTTGATAAATTGATGATATTTGGTCTAGATTCAATAATTTGTACAAGTTTTTTCAAAGATGTCTGTTTGAGCAAGTTTATGTAGGTCAAGGTCATTTGGAATTATTATTTTGAGCGGGGGATAGAGCACTAAGCAGCATCATTTACTACAAAGTGCTCTATCCCCCGCTCACATTCTTTTTTAACTTTTTGTTTAAACTTTTTACAAGGGTGAAACATCACCATCAGAGTCGGAATCATCCTCATCACGGAATAGGCAGCGATGACAATACATAATTCTTCTGGCAACTAACATCCTATCCATTGGACGATGGGGAGTGTCTTGTTCTTGTTCTTCTTCTTCTTCGATTTCCAATTGGAATTCCATTTCCGACTCAGATGACGACTCTAATGTTTCGTAGGCGTGCAAGTCCACCTCATTGTCCGTTGAACCAGCTTCGTCAGAGTCCGTTTCAATATCCATTATCTCTTCCTCCTCCTCTTCTTGATCAACCGCAGGTAGTTGGTCCTCTACTTCTATAATTTCTAGAGGTATTACCTCCAGAATAGAGACAATTCTGTTGCGATGGAACACGGTGTTGTCAAGTGGAGCCATGGTATGGAAGTGTTGTATCCATCCAATTTGCTTACCCTTTTTATACCCCCACCAACTATACAATTTATGTGGGTCAAGGTCACGTAAAGATACCCTTTGAGCGGGGGATAGACCACTAAGCAGCATGCTAGTCCATTGCCGCAAAGTGATCTATCCCCCGCTCTATTCCGCAGACCACACTCAAGTCCAAGTCCACATCCAAGTCCACATCCATATGTTACACTTTATTATTACTGCCACCAAGTAATTGTCACTCGCACATTTACTTGGTTTTGATAAAGGTACTGCACAAACTCCATATTGGTTGTTTGTTCGTTATACAAATGCATCATGAAATATGCAATCTTATCGATTGCGGCATTGTCCAACGGTTCACAATTCACAAGTTCCAATGTGCCCTGGCTGGTCTTATCCTCTATAAGTTCCACCACTTCGTTGATGTCTTCTTCCAAGAGGATGAACTCAACACTGAAGCTCTCCATTGTTGTTGTTGATAGTGTCTAGACAAATGCTTGACTAAATACTTTATTCATCAGTCCTACATATATACCAATTTCCCCCTCCTATTACCTATTCCCCCTCTACCTTCATATGGGTCAAGGCCATCCAATAATACCCTTTGAGCGGGGGATAGACCACTAAGCAGCATGCTAGTCCATTGCCGCAAAGTGATCTATCCCCCGCTCTGTATTCCACACAAGTCCTAGTCTTTACACACACATAAGCCCCCCAGTCTTTTACACTTACTCATATACTCTGTCCTCCCTGCCAATTAAGAGTTCCCCATGTTTGCCACTATTTTCAATTAACCTTTCCAAGTCCCAAAACACAATGTCCAAATTAACCAAGTTCGCTCGTCCAATTTGAAACACACTATTCCCCCCAAAGTCACTTGCTCTCACTTGTTGTCCTGTATACTGCTTCTTCTTCCACGCTACAATCACTACCCTACCTTCTTCAACAACCATTCTTTTAACATTATCATACACCTTCTTCAACATCCCTCTACAGTTTAAATAGTTTATGGTTACATACTCCCACTCCTTACCAATGATCAGTGATCCACTCATTTTCTAGCGTTCCACTGGAAGGTTCAAAGCAGAATGAAGTCGGGATGTACAGACCCCCCTCTTTTATACCAGTTAACCGGTTGTCCTTGCTGTAAAGTGGGTCAAGGTCATCCAATGCTACCCTTTGAGCGGGGGATAGACCACTAAGCAGCATGCTAGTCCATTGCCGCAAAGTAGTCTATCCCCCGCTCTGTATTCTACACACACACACACACACACACACACACATGTCCCTGTCCAAGTCTTTCATTACATACCCAATATATATTCAGTTCCTTCATCATCACTATCACTCATCACTGCTTCCACAAACTCCACAGGATTAAAGTTAAATTGTTTCAATTGTTCTTTTAAGTTTTCAATTTGTTGGTCCTTTACTTCTAAAACACTGTGAAGGTGTGATATGTAGTCCGCTGCCTCGTTGATGCTTGCTACTCTCGGATCGCCTAACTTCAAGCTGGGAACTACACCCTGCAGCCTGTAGTACGCCATACGCCTTTCTTGCTCCTGCCGTTGACCAGGACTGAGCAAGCCTTGCCCGTCTTGGCTCACCTCCAGCAAGGTCCGTAGCATTGGAGCTTTGCAGGCGTTTGCCCGAGCAACAGTTATGCTGTGGAATGGTCGAGCAGGTCCACGAGTAGCAGGCAGGACGTTGGCAGCACGCCTTCTTGAAGAAGAAGAGGAAGCCTGAGAAGTTTTGCAGTTGGAAGCCATGTTGAAGTGAGGTATTCAGCTAAGCGATACAAAGCAGAATAACCAAACTGCACATCAATACCCGTATATATACACTTATCAGTGGTGGGGGTACTAGCTAGCCTTGGTAAAGTGGGTCAAGGCCATCCAAAAACATTACCAGAACGGGGGATAGATCACTAAGTGGCATGTTAGTCCATTGCCACAAAGTGATCTATCCCCCGCTCTGTATTTCACATTCACGCACACATTCATACATACACACAAGTCCCAGTCCAAGTCTTTACCCACACACCTATCCACTCTCATCCTCACTATCATCACTGTCCAACAGGCTTTCACACTTCTTAATCAGTTTTTCCCATTTACTCCTGACATAAAGTAGCTCCCTGCGAGTATTCTCTAGCATTCTGTCCCTTTGCTCTATCACTTCGTCGTACCACTCGATGATGTTTGGTGGAGTCTGAGTTGATGCATCCGTCGTGGTTGGTTGAGACGCTCCGCTGCTCCGCAACTCCTTCCTCACAGGACCAAAGCCGGAGAATCGGACACGACTCCTTGACGAAGGCCCCGATCGGATTGGTCCAATGCTCGGGCTGGAGTTGGAGGCGACCGGGCCAGAGGTAGAGGCTGGGACGTTCATAGCAGACATGGTGGTGTTCAGCTTAACGGTGTAAAGCAGAATGAGAGGACGGTTGATCACCACTCCTATATATACCCATTTTTAGTGGTGGGGATAACACTGGGGGGGGGGGGGGGGTTAAAAGAAATTTTGCTTAGTCTTCCCGGTCATCAGTTTTACATACCTTTAGCACACCCATTATTTTGGTTTCTTCAATAACTTTACACACCTCAAACACCCAAGCAAACAGCTCATCTATGTTGTTATAATTAATTTTTGTCCAGTGTTCATACTTATGAGTTTGGTTGTTTATAATACATAGATAAAATGTAGACCCGTCTTGTCTTATACAATACTCAACTTCCATTCTATGCTGGTTTAGCACTTCCCAAGCATTGTGTTGATCTATCAAGAAGTCACCACCTTTGTAATTGTACCGTGACATGTTTACCACGGAGCACAGAAACAGACTGAAGCAAATGAACGGCTCATACAAGCTTAGTAAGAGCGTTAGAGTGGGGGTATCACGTGATACACAACATTAGTTGTAAGGTTAGCACTTTACTTTAAACAGTAATTTATATGGGTCAAGGTCATTCAAACTTTGAAAAATTTTTACCTCCAAACACTTGTAGCAAGCTACAAGTGTTTGGAGGTAAGTTTTTATTTGTTAATGATTTATTTGTAACTTAGTCTTCACCCTCAAGGACACGGTTTGAGATTGTCCCAGTGACTTTACATCACCGCCAGGTTAAAGTATTATACAAGTCAAGTATTTTTTTTTTTATTAGTTGACTTGTATAATACCCCTCTCCCTTACTTTAAGAGGGTTAAGACTAAATTTGGAAAAATAATTTGGAAAAAGACTTTTAAGTATTGTCCAACACAACCTAACAATTTTGGCTTTTTCTTTTTAGTGAGCCCATGTCCTAATCCATTTCCCAAACAGATCGGCATCCTTTTCTTCGAATTAAATAAGCCCCGGGGACAAAAAATTCTCTTTGTACCATCGCAGGTGGTACTTTCATTCTATGAAGGCGGCCATCACCTTTTAGAATGATTTGCACATTTATGTTAAATGCTCCATAAGCTTGAACAATGAAATAATATTTTTTGTCCCTCTTGAGCCTATTAATTTTCAGCTTCTGCGGACTGTTGGGGTGTTTGAACTTGGACTTTTCAGGCATAATATTAAGGCTATAGGGCTTTGGTGTCGGAATTTGATTTTCTTATTCAAGTGTCGTTGGCAACGATCTTTTTCTGGAAGAGCAAAACTCGGACAACAAAGAACCACAGCCTCTCTGCTAAACCAAACATAATCGCATTTATCACGCTTGCCAGCAGGGCATTTAACACGATTGCGTTTCTTTTGTGTTGGACTCTTAGTGTTTTGGAGCTTCTCCGAATTAGGCTGGCTAGAAGAAATAGGGGTGGAAGGGGGTGGAAGAGGCAAAGATTGGTCAAAAGGAATGGAGCAAACAATTTTGGGTGGGGTAGGAGAGCGTGTTAGGTCTATGGAGGGAAGTTCAGGGGAAAAGATGGATTTACGGGATGCTTTGGTTGGTGTGGATGGCATGGGGGATATGGGTGAGGGACATTGTGATTTGGTATAGGATAGGATTTTTTGGGTTCTGCTGTAGGGGGTTATCCTCGACCTGGACGTCTCTTCGAAGACTGCAGACTCCGATCCTGAGTCCGATAGCAGCGAGAGTGCTGGAGAGGCTACCGGGACTCGACCGCTGAGTTTTCCTGACGATGGTGGAGGTGCACCGGCCTCTTCCACTGTCGGCGGCAGTGGCGACAGGCTGGGCATGGAGGCGGGCTGTGGTGGCGGCGGCGGCGGTGGTGGCATCGTCAGGCAGCTCAAGATGTTTGCAGTCATCAGATATTCCAGGATCGAGGCGGAGGATGATGGAGGTTGAGTCGTGTCGGTTGAGGTTGAAGCTGGCGGGTAGTTTTTGAGTTTAAGGCCCATTTTACCCATTGTAATAAATGGACTTAATGAAAAGAATAGATGAGAATAAAAAAAAGTGAAGTTATTATAAATAATCTCAAGAACAAGAGAGAACCTGTCCGTACGGGAGCTTGGACGGGAATGAGAAGTGCATGCAGCCGGGCCGCCTTATATCCCCACCGGGGCTGCCACGCCCAGGATATCAGGGGTGGGGGAGGGGGTGGGGGTGGGGGTGGGGGTGGGGGGGGGGGCTCGCACTTTTTGTCGGGGGGGGGGGGCTCGCACTTTTTGTCGGGGGGGGGGGGGGGGGGGCTCGCACTTTTTGAAAAAATAAACCCCACTTGGGACATTTATGTTGCCATCGCTGAAGCCTCCCAAGACACCCAATTCCAAACTTGTGCGTTACTAATACCTAACTGTTAACTTTTAAAAGACCTCTATATATATAAACTGTGTTAGTAAGATCTGACTGTTAAAGATTTTGAAAACTTTTATATTTAGGTCAAGGTCACGAAAAAACTTTAAAAAAATTAAGCCCCACACCCCCCTATGGGGGTGTGGGGCACTTGGGTTGTCATCGCTGTAGCCTCCGAAGAGACCCAACTATGACAACAAGGCAACATCCAATGTCGTGTACCCTTCGCCACGCGAGACTTGTAAACATTTACTGCATTTCCAACTAATAACTTTTCCAATAGCTAACGAAATGTCATTTACATAATTTTGAAAGAAACTGAGGACGCCCTAGTGGCTTACGTCCTCGGTCCGAGTGCAGAGGCCATCGGCTCATTACCCCCGTATAAGCGTACAAACGGACCACCTCCTATTTCTCAGCCGCATTGAAGCATGCATGAGAGGAGCCTAACAATTATAAAAAAAAGTGGCTTTACACGGGGGCCTACTCCCGTAACCCTATCTTTAATATTTTTAATTTAGCAATGCAGTAAATTTTTACAAGTCCTATGTGGGTCAAGGCCACACGGACATTAAAAAATTTCGGCCCCCGTACATCCATGGCGAACCACGAATGTTCGGGGGCCTTGGGGACAAAAAAACACAAATAGCTAACAAAGTTTCATTTACATAATTTTGAGTTTCCAGAAGGGAAACTAACTGAGGACACCCTAGTGGCTTACGTCCTCGGTCCGAGTGCAGAGGCCATCGGCTTATTACCCCCATATAGGCGTACAAACGGACGCTCCTATTTCTCAGCCGCATTAAAGCATGCATGAGAGGAGCCTAACAATTATACAAAAGTAACTTTACACGGGGGCCTACTCCCGTTCCCTGTCTTTACGATTTACTTTGAGCATTGCAAAAGCTCAAGGGGGGATTGCTAAAACAAGCGTATACACTTTAGAAAAATATAACACACTTACAACACACAATTGAGCTCAACGTAGTCAATGCTGGAACAAGCACATACATGTTAAACACATATAACAAACAAGACACAAAGGATAAAAGACACACAGGAGACATAAGGTACAAGTAAAACACTCTCATATAAAACAATTCGCAATACCCAAACGCAAGCGCAATATCTTACAACTAATACAAGTCTTAAAGTTAGAGTAGACTTCGCTAAACACTG
Organism: Neoaliturus tenellus; assembly: GCA_030545055.2. Classification (NCBI taxonomy): domain Eukaryota; kingdom Metazoa; phylum Arthropoda; class Insecta; order Hemiptera; family Cicadellidae; genus Neoaliturus; species Neoaliturus tenellus. The sequence continues at coordinate 236,295,779 of CM061531.1, forward strand.
AAGGCGCCATTCAATGTTTAGTGATGCCTATGGCGGTCCGTCCCGATCGTTCACGTTCAACGCGCGGGAGCGGACTGCGAGCCGGCTCTGGCTGGGCCCCCTTATATCCCCACCGGAGCTGCCACGCCCAGGATATCAGGGGTGGGGGTGGGGGTGGGGGTGGGGGTGGGGGTGGGGGTGGGGGTGGGGGTGGGGGTGGGGGTGGGGGGGGGGGTTCGCACTTTTTGTCGGGGGGGGGGGGGGTTCGCACTTTTTGTCGGGGGGGCTCGCACTTTTTGTCGGGGGGGGGGGGCTCGCACTTTTTGTCGGGGGGGGGGGGGTCAGGTAAGTTATGTGGGTCAAGGTCACCCACAACACTTGTACTCTAAGTGTTGGCTATACCCCCACCACAACTGGGTCCCTAGGCTGCACAACACCGCTTCGCCAGTATGTCTCCGGCTTCCATGCGGTGCGTCTCGCTGTTCTCTAGCTCTCTATATGTAAGTAATTTTACAAGTTCTGAATGTAGGTCACTACACTTTAACTCTGGGACGATATCGACTTGTAGTATTTCAGTGTTTTGACTCAAGGTCATCACACTTTAACTCTAGCACATCGGTTATCGTACCAGAGGTGCTCAATAACCTAACTTGTAATGTTTAGGGTGGCGTTTTCACGCACGTGGTATCGCCATGAGTGTCCAGTCCAAGTTTTAAGTTAAATTAATTTTACTGTAATCTTTTCCATTTCCGCTTCGTTTTGCCAAAGTATAAGGTGTCGCTTAATAAAGTGGTATTTCTCTAAAGTTATAGGAGATTGCAAGGATACAATTAGTTTATTTAGGAGACTCTTCATCTTGGAGTTTAACACAATTTCCACTTTGACTTTGCTTCCTCGGCTCTCACAGCCTAAGCTGTACAGAAATGTTTCTTCTAGTGCCAACTCGGGCCAAGAGAACAGTGTGTTGACTGTAGGACACCTCATGGTGAAGTGATGCGATACTCCAGCGTACCACCTCACCTTCCCCCGCCACTGTGACCTTCCCCCACTCCTGCTGTTTCCCCCACCTCTTTTCCCTTGACTCATGCGCTACAAGCAGTCTCTCAGTATTGTGCAGACTTTTGTTAGGTGAAGCCATGTCGCAGGACACTTTAGGTAAGAAACTTAGCCGTGTTAAGACTTTATTAGTTGCTCACTGTCCACCACTCAAAGTTAAGAGAGTTTCAACTTTAGCTAAGTGGCGCAAACTGTTGCGCGGACACCCTAAGTTTTATACAAAACAGACTAATGTCAGTTTTACTGATGAGGATTTGTTTAAAATATTGGATGAAATGACTTTTCCTTGCAAAATTCAGTTAGTTACTCCCATTCCTGACAGTTTAGAGTCTTAGTCTCTCAAGCCGATATACCTAGCATCCACAGAGCCTGACAGTCAGTCACTCGGTGGCTGTCGTGGGGTGCGCATCGGTGTCGGCGCTCCGTTGTTAGGTTTTCAAGGTCACAGTAATATCAAATTGTTGGTGTTGTGCTGGTTCAAGGTCACCTGAGGAATAACCGATTGCCCATTTAGGCAGAGTCATGTCAGAAACTCGAGTTTAACTTGGCACTTTTGCCGTTTCTCGTCGGAAATTCGCTCCAAGTGGTCAAGGTCACGGGGACTCTGACTGAAACTCGGAGCGTAGTGCGAGAAACGGCAAAAGTGCCAAAAAATTTTAAGTTTCGGCGTGACCTTGACCTCAGTGGCGTCGGTGACGTCATTTTGATGACGTAAGGGGTGATGACGTCATCAGCACGTCATTTCTGTGACGTCATGGGTGTGACGTCATCGAAATGACGTCATTGGTGATGACGTCATCGATGACGCAATCGATGACGTCATCGATGACGTCATCGGTGAGGTCATTGACCTCGATGACGTCATCCCTCAGGTGACCTTGAACTGAGCCAGCACCAACAATTTGACACTACTGATCGAAATAAAAAGTGCAAAATCAACGGTAAACCCACGGTGTTTTTTTTCAGTTAACCTACAGAACAAATAAATTAAAATGTATTGGTCAGTATATGAATATAATTTATAACACAATTTAAAGGATGTTTCTTTATAGTACCGTTTGCATTTTAACGTTATTGCTGTAATTGCCAATCGGCACTTGTCTGTTATACATAAGCCACTATTTCTTTTTAGGTTATTTAGAATTTCAGTCTTAATGACATAAATTGAAAGAAGACTATTTACTGGACATTATGTGAAATTTTCTAAGTTTTACAGCTTTTGAGAAGGCTCCGGTCTACCCTAGCCCGACTGCAGCCTCGCGGCCGCGGCGTATAGCGCTAGGCGAGTTTTATAGATGCAGAGGTTTACGGGAATCGTGTTTTAAAAATAAGTAATTAAGATAGAGATGGCTCTTAATTTTTTCTAAAAGTAAAAAAAACGGATCTTGACTTCTGTGTTGTTAGAATTTTTAGATAAAATTTCTAATTCAAGTTATAACTATCTAAAATCATCTGTTTTTCTCGATGCATAAGCAAGAGTTTTTTAGTATACTGTTATCTTCTGCTAAATGCAGCCTAGAGCTATAACTAAGGTGTCATGTTAAAGAAGAATAATGGTGCTAAATTTGCTTTGTTGAACTTTGGTAATCTCACTTTGGTAGTTTCATCAAAAGTAATGGAAAACTTCAGTTAAAAATCGAGAAAACAGATAATTTTAAACAGTTATAGCTGAAATTAGAAATTTTATTTAAAAATGCTAAAAAGATAGCCGACTAGATCCTTTTTTTCTACTTTTTAGCGAATTTCCCTATAGGGAATACGCTAATACCGTAGTAGCCATGGTAAGACCTAAGCCCGGGACCACTTTACTTTTTCATTTTGAGGTCCAAAGAAGCCAAAAACACCATTCGTTCATTTTCATATATATATATATATATATATATATATATATATATATATATATATATATATATATATATATATATATATATATATATATATATAAGTAGATAGTACTATGGGGTTCCTAGGACACTTTTGGAGACAATCAAAAATCAAACAAATTTCACAGTTTTTTAATACAATTATGCAATATTTTTGCCATTTTTTGGCCAATTTTCAGCTTTTGTCAAATTGTCATAAAAAATATGCAAATTTAATGCATTTTTTAATAAATATGCATAAATTTATATGAAATTGTTTACAGAATAAAAAAGTTTTTTAAAACCAGTAAAATTATAATTTTTTACAAGATGATTTAAAATTTATTATCAATACAATTATATTAAAATAATTATTCAAATTTAACTAAAGCAGTTTCTTTATCATCAAAAGTCTTAAAAGCCGTGACAATTAAATTTAAATCTTTTTTATTTAATTCTTTAATAGTTTTATCATCAATTATATTAGTAAATCTTTTTGGTAAATGTATTTTACATTTTTCTAATTCAACAATAATTGTATATCCATATTTATCTTTAATTCTTTCAAATTTTTCAATTTTATATTTTTCATTTAAATTTAAACTTTTTAATGGTTTATATTCTTTAAATCTTAATTCTCCAATATTATTAATTTCTTCTAACAGATCCATTTATATAGGGAAAAAATATTACAAATTCATTTGTGATAGATATGTTAAAAAGTTATCATCATAATTAGGTTTTATACAAAAATCCATATTTAAATATTTAAAAATCATTGGTAATAATTTTTTATATGATATATTACTTTTCTTAAAACATAAATATTTATTAAAAACTAGTGTAATTTTTTCTTTATCTTCATGATTTAATTCAAAATTAATATTGTATATTTTGTTTAAAAATTGATAGTAAAATATCCAATTTGTATAATTCCTTTGTTTTAAAAATAATTTTATATTCTTAGGTGTTATTTCAAAATGATTGGAAATACATAAAATATATAATTCATTAATTAATTGGTGTGTTTTATATGGTTGAAAATGGTTAAATTCTCTTAAAATATGTTTAAGATGTTTATTCTTATTACTTTTTCTCTTAATCTTTTTTTCATAAATAATTCTTTTACATATATTACATCCTACACAATTTCCAATAATAGTAAAATTAGTTTGATTATGACATCTATAACACATATCCATTTATTAAAAAAATATTTTATACATAAATGAATTGAATCAATTCATTTATGTATAAAATATTTTTTATATATAAATGAATGAACCAATTCATTGTCACAAGTGTAAGAAAAAAACTAAAAATATTAATCCACAAATTGTTGAAATGAAAAATGGATTATATAGAATAGCTACTAAATGTTTAATTTGTAAAACAAATAAAAGTAAAATTTTAAAAAAAGAAGTTAAACCTATAATTAAAAAAGAATTAACTAAAAATGAACAAATAATTGAAGCAAATGAAATTCATGCTCCAATCAGAAAGAAATTTCTAAAAAGAAAAATAATTACATTAGGTATTGATGATTTATGGGCAGCAGATTTAATTATAATGAAAAATTATGAAAAAGAAAATGATGGTTATAAATATATGTTAAATGTGATAGATACTTTCTCAAAATATGTTTGGTCAAAACCATTAAAGAAAAAAGATGGAAAAACAGTTTCTAAAGCATTTGAAGAAATAATTAATGATGCAATTAAAATTAATCACAAATCACCTAATCTTTTACATACAGATAAAGGATTAGAATTTATCAATAAAGAATTCAAAGAAATATTAAATAAATATGATATTAAATTGTATCATACAGAAAATGAAGAAAAATCAAGTATAATAGAAAGGTATAATAGAACACAAAATGAAAAAATGAAAATACAATTTGAAATTAATAAAAATTATAGATGGATAAATATTTTACCAAAAATTGTTAAAGAATATAATAACTCATATCATTCAACAATTAAAATGAAACCAATTGAAGTAAATAAAAATAATGAAAAGGATTTATTAGATACTGTTTTTAAATATAAACCACCAAAAATAATAACCAAATCAAAATTTAAAATAAATGATAGAGTTAGAATTGGAAATAAAAAATCAACATTTTCTAATAAATATAAAAATAATTGGTCTAGAGAAATATTTATAATTTCTAAAATTAATAATACAAATCCAGTTACATATAGTATAAAAGATCAAAATAATGAAGATATTATTGGAAATTTTTATGAATATGAATTGAAAAAAAACCAATTTGTAAATTTTATTTTATATAAATGGAAAAGAAATGTTTAAGGTGTAAATTATATAAAGATATATCAAAATTTTATAAAGATAAAAATACTAAAGATGGGTTATATTATTATTGTAAAGAATGTAAGGATGTGTATTATAAAAAATTATATGATAGTATTAAAGTTATTGAATTAAATGAAAAACAATGTCATAAATGTAAAGAAATTAAAGATATTTCAAATTTTAATAATTATCATTATAGTAAAGATAGAAAAAATGCAATTTGTATACAATGTATTAGAGAAATGTTTTTAAAACCACAATTTTGTGAATGTGGAAGAAATATTAAATGGACTAATAATTATTTAAGACATTTAGAAACTAAAATTCATGACAAAAATATAACAAAACTAGAAAATTTAAAAATATGATAAAAATAATAATTTTACTTGTTTTAAAAAAGTTTAAATTTTATTGAAAAAATACTATAGAAAACTTAAATTGACTTATGAAAATACAACTATTAATTTTATTGAAAAAATACTCTAGAAAATTTAAATTAACTTGTGAAAAGTTGACTATTGATTTTATTGAAAAAATACTCTAGAAAACTTAAATTAACTTGTGAAAAGTTGACTATTGATTGAAAAAATACAATTTAAACTATAAATTACCTAGAAAAAAGTGGAAAAACTTCTCATATTTTTAAGAGTTTTATTTCTAAGTAAAAATTATTTCTAATAAATGGAACGAACAAATAAAAATATTAATTGTCCTTACTGTAATAAAAATATATTATATAAAAATTATGATAGACATTATAATTCAACTAAACATTTATTAAATAAACAAAAATATGATAATAAAATATTTGAATTAAAACATTGGTGTAAAAATAATAATATATATAATTATAAAAATAAAACTTTAGATGAATTAACAAATATTAAAGAAACATTTGATCTTACAAATTATTCATTATTTAATATAGAAAAATTAAATGAAATTGCAAAAAAATTATCTGTCAGAAATTATGAAAATTTATCTAGAGATGAACTAATTAAAAGATTAAACAAAATTAAAGAAAATCCAAATAATTTAGAATATAGATCATTAAAATATATTCAAAATTTAGCAATTAAAAATAGTATTAAAATTGTTAATAAAACTAGAATAGAATTAATTGGATTATTAAATGATTATTTTAAAAATAGACCAATTCCAAAAGAAAATATAATAAATATTCAAGAAGCTTCATCATTAAAAGGATATTTTCAAGATTATATTTTAACAAATTCAAATGATGATTTAGATATTAATGATTATTTAGAAACTCAAAGAAATGAAATAAAAAAATTGATAGAAAAACAAAAATTTAAAAATATTAAAGGACAAATGGCTTTAGAATGTGAATATGAAAGAAAATTAATAAATGGTGAAATTCAAAATAGTAATATGTATTTTTGCATAAAAAGTTCAGATATTTTAAATATAGATGATTTTATTGATGATCAATTTAAGAAATTAATAGTTAGAGAACAACTAAATCAACCATCAAAAGGCTCTGGTTGGTCATTAAAAAGATGTGTTGAATTAAATCTAAAATTATCTAAAAATAATTCATTAAATGCTGGATCATATATAGAATTACCAAATGAAATTAAGAATAAAAAATGTTGTGTAAATTTTAAAAATAAAGATGAATATTGTTTTATTTATGCAATTAGATGTGCTATTGATAAACCAAATGAACATGCTGAAAGAGTTAAACAATATCAAAAATATATAAATGATGATATTTTTAAAGGTTTTGATTATCCAATAACATTAAAAGATATTAAATTATTTGAAAAAAGATCGTTTGACTCTAAATATAACTATCCATCAATGTCAATAAATATTTATAGAATTGATGAAGATAAAAAAATAGTGCCATTACAAATATCTGAATATTATAATGTAAAATTAGAAATTGATTTATTATATTATAAAATTGGTAATAATTGTCATTATATATTAATAACAGATTTAAATAAATTGGTATATTCTCAATTATCAAAACATAAAACAAAAAAATATATTTGTAGAAGATGTTTGACTCATTTCTACAAAAATAAAGACTTGAATAATCATTTAGAAATATGTAAATCATTAGAACCTTGTAGACCTATAATGCCATTTCCTGGTCAAAAAGTAAGTTTTAAAAACTATTACAAAAAGTTTGAACATCCATATGTAATTTATATGGATTTTGAAAGTATATTAGAAAAGATTGATAATTGTAAAAATAATCCAAATTGCTCATATACAAATAAAATTCAAAAACATATACCATATGGATTTACAATCTATTTAGTATCTAGAGTAACTAATAAAATGTATAAACCTATTTGTTATAGAGCAAAAAATGAAGAAGAATTAATAAATGTACCAAATAAATTATTTGAATATTTAGATGAAATTTCAAAATATATAGCCAAACAATATAATTCAAAAAATAAAAAGCCTATGAATTTAACTAATGAAGAAGAAATTAATTATCAAAAAACTAATATTTGTCATATTTGTGAAAATAGTGGTTTTGATGATGATAAAAGAATAAAAGTAAGAGATCATTGCCATTTAACAGGAAAATTTAGGGGTGCTGCACATTTAAATTGTAATTTAAATCTAAAATTCCCTCAAAGTATTCCTATATTCTGTCATAATAGTTCAAATTATGATACACATTTGTTTATAAAAGAATTAGCTAAAAAATATGGTAAAATTGATTTGTTAGCTAATACAGATGAAAAATATATAAACTATTCAGTAAATTCTGGTTATGGTTATGAATTTGAAGGTGATAAACCTAGAAAATTTATAAAATTCTCATTTGTAGATACATTTAGATTTATGGCTACATCAATTGAAAAATTAGCTAAAAATCTTAAAGAATTTAAGCATATAAATAAATTTATAAAAGAAAATGATAAAATTGAATATGATAATGAAACTTTAAAAATATTAACTTCTAAAGGTGTATTTCCATATGAATTTATTGATAATGTCGAAAATTTAAACTATGATAAAATATTAGAAAAAGATCAATTTTATAGTTGTTTAACTAATGAAAATATAAGTGATGATGATTATAAACATTATATAAAAGTTTGGAATAAATTAAAAATAAAAACATTAGGTAATTATTCAGATTTGTATAATATTCAGGATGTATTATTATTAGCTGATATATTTGAAAATTTTAGATCTGTTTGTTTGAAAAATTATCAATTAGATCCAGCACATTATCTAACATCACCATCATTAGCTTGGGATTCTATGTTAAAATTAACAAAAATTAAACTAGAATTAATAAGTGATTATAATATGTATTTAATGATTGAAAAAGGTATTAGAGGTGGTATTTCACAATGTATAACTAGATATTGTAAAGCAAACAATAAATATACAAAAAATTATGATAAAACAAAACCTGAAAATTATATGTTATATATAGATGCAAATAATCTATATGGATGGGCTTTAAGTCAAAAATTACCTTATAAAGATATAACATGGATGAATCCTAATACATATACATTAAATGAATGGGAAGAAACAATATTAGAATTAGATGAAAATGCTGAATATGGATATATATTAGATGTTGATTTAGAATATCCTATTGAATTACATGATGATCATAAAGATTTACCATTAGCACCTGAACATTATAATAATAAACTTTGCACAACATTATTTGATAAAAAAGATTATGTTATTCATTCAAGAAACTTAAAATATTATCTACAAAAAGGATTAAAATTAAAGAAAGTTAATAGAGTTATAGCATTTGATCAAGATGATTATATGAAAAAATATATTGAATTAAATACCAAATTTAGATCCAAATCAACATCAGATTTTGAAAAAGACTTTTTTAAATTGATGAATAATAGTGTTTTTGGAAAAACTATGGAAAATGTTAGAAATAGATGTGATATTAAATTAGGTGACGAAAAGTTTTCATTAAAACAAGCAAAAAAACCTAATTTTAAAACATTTAGTATATTTGATAAAGACTGTATTGCTTCACATATGATAAAAGAAAAGGTTAAGTTTGATAAACCAATCTATATAGGATTTTCAGTACTTGATTTATCAAAATTACATATGTATCAATTTTATTATGAAAAATTAAAGAAGTTTGATCCAAATATAAGGTTATTATATATGGACACAGACAGTTATTTTATAGAATTTAAAAAGGATCCATATAAAAGTATTAAAGAAAATATTAATGAATTTGATACAAGTGATTATATGAAAGAACATGAATGCTATAGTGAAAAGAATAAAAAAATAATTGGTAAATTTAAAGATGAGTTAAATGGTGAAATATTAGAAGAATATTGTGGTTTAAGATCAAAATTATATAGTTATGAATTTAATAATAAAAATCCTGTAAAATGTAAAGGAATCAAGAAAAGTGTTGTTGATAAAACATTACATATGGATGATTTTAAGAAATGTTTATTTGATGATCAAGAACAATATAGAGAGATGACTTGTATTAGAAGTTTTAAACATGAACTATATACAATTACAATAAATAAATTAGCTTTAAGTAATAGAGATGACAAAAGATTTATTTGTGAAAATAAAATTAATACATTACCTTGGGGGTATAAAAATAATTATAAATAAATGGAAATTTTAATTGTTCCAAAAGAATTAATAAATAATGATTTTGATATAAAATTATATTTATTTAAAACTAAAGTATCAAATAAATTTTTAATATATCTTTTTAAATATAAAAATTATTTTGTATATCATTATAAGTTTAATTTTATAATAGAACCATTTATAAATATAATAAAAAATTATGTTAAAGAAAGTTTTAAAGAAAATGATCAAAATTATATTAATAATTTATAACCATATGATATTGAATTTATACTATAATTTTATGTATATTTTTAAATATTTTCTTTAATAAATTGAAATATATTCAATAATTTATTGAATATCTAACATAAAAATATCTATAAATTTTACTTTATTATCATTATAAGTAAGACCCGTCTTTAAGACGGGTCTCAAATTTGTATATAATTTATTATATTTATGAATATTTTTGAATGTTTAAGAAGGGTAACATTTTGTTACCCTTAAGTTTTTATTGTATAATAAGGTTACCTCCTTTTAAAATTTTAAAATAAATATTCTAATTTATATGGGACCCATTTTGGGTCCCACCTAATTTTAATAAGTTTTGTATGTTTTTCATTAAATGATAGGGGGGACAAATTGTCCCCTCTAAAAATATCTATAAATTTTAATCTATCCTTATTGTTTTCTACTTTTTTTATTTTAAAATTAATAAATATAAACCAGATTCATTAATAAACATTGTTTTATTATCTATTTTATTGACGCCCTGTTTTAGGGCATCTGAAAAACATGTTTGTACATCAATTTCTAGGGTGTCATAATTTGTGACACCTATAATTTTTATGTAAATTAATTTATCATCATTATGTAAATGTAACTGTTGGTTACACTTGATATTTTTTAAGTTTTATATATTTTTCTTTTACATTATCAATTAAAACTTTTCTAGAATTTTTATATTTTAAAATATAACAAATATCTTTTTTTTTAACCAAGGATTATTTTGTTTACTAAATACAATTAATTTATTATTAAATATAAAATTATTGTAATTAAATCAATTGTTTTATTATTTATGTAGACAAATTTTATATTACAAATTTTGTTTTAATCTTAAATATACAATACTTTTAATATTTTCATTATTTATTAGATTTCCATCACTATCTTGAATAGATATTACAATATTTTGAATTTTATTTATATTTTTTAAAGGAATATAATCAATTTCATTTGGTTTTTCACTAATTTTTGATCCATATTCAACATTTGGATAAAATGAATATATAATTTCTGATTCTTTATGTAAATGTGAATGATCTTTATGATTTTCAAAACTAGGATCAACTAAATTACAATGTATTTCAATAACATCAAAAGGTCTAATTTTTGGTAGTTTTATTCCTTTTGTTAATACATTTGGTTCAATTATTTTATTATTTAACCCTAATAAATCAATTATAATTGTTGTAACTATAATTTTAACAGGAGATTTTATTATAATATATGGTCCATCATTTTTCAGTATAAAATCATTTTCATCAAATTTATTAATTTTCTTTTTAAATTCTATTAAACTATTAATAAAAATATTTTTTATTTCTTCAATTGTATAATTTCCTTTATTTATATCAAAATATTGATCTATAATTTTATCATCTTCATCTTTAATATAATATCCATAACAGTTTTTATAATCATTTGGTATATTTGATATAAAATTATCTGAATAAAATCCACTTAAACCAATACTATATTTTCCATCTAAATGTATTGGATGTTCTAATCTTAATTCTAGTTTGGATGAATGACCAATTATTTTAAATAATTTCATCTTATTTAAATGGAGAAATTTTTAGAAAAAAAAGATAATATAAAATTAGAATCATATGATAAAAATAATAAAAATGATCAACCTATTAGATTATTAATTATAGGAACAAGTGGATCTGGTAAAACTACATTATTATTAAATTTTATTTACAAAAGATTAATTCCATATTCAAATTTATATATTTTTAGTAAATCATTAGAACAACCATCTTATAAATTATTACAAAAAAGATTTAAAAATATACAATCAAATATTAATAAACAAATTTCTCATTTTTCATGTGATGATGTGATTCCACTAAATGAATGTAAACCAAATTCATTAGTAGTTTTTGATGATTGTATTTTAGAAAAACAAGATAAAATTAAAGAATATTTTATAATGGGTAGACATAAAAATATATCATGTATTTATTTATCACAATGTTATTCAAAAGTTGATATGCAATTAATTAGAAATAATTTAAATATGTTATGCATTTTTAAACAAAATGAATATTATATGAAAAAAATATATAATAATTTTGTTGGATCAGATATGAAATTTGATAAATTTAAAACTATTTGTAATGATTGTTGGAAAGAAGACTATGGATTTTTAACTATTAATTTATTGAAAAAATCAAATGATGGAAAATATATGAAAATTTTTTCTGATATTAAATAATGATAATGGCTTGTTGTATATTTGAGTCAATAATTGATAGAATATTTATTTTATTAGTATTATTTATTTCATTAGTATTTATATATTTAATGAAAATTACAGAAATAAAGTAAAATAAATTGTGTTTAACATGATTTGTATTTGTGTTAACATGATTTATGTTTATGTTAACATGATTTGTGTTTGTGTTAACATGATTTATGTTTTGTGTTAATATGATTTGTGTTTGTGTTAACATGATTTGTTTTTGTGTTAACATGATTTGTGTTTATGTTAACATGATTTGTGTTGAACCTAAATTTTTCTTTGTAATAAATGGATAAGATATCTGTTAATGAAGCTAAAAAATTAGATGATATTGAGAAAAAATTAATAAAAGAATTTAAAAATCAAATTAAAATTGAAGATAATTATGAAAAAATTAAACAAAAAGCATATGAACCTATAACATTAGCGATTGGTAAAGTTGAAAATAAAATTGGTGAAGTCTTAAATGAAAATAAAAACCTAATGGAATTGGTACCTGTTGTTAATAATTTTGCTAATATATCAATACCAGAAACTGAAGAATTAAATTTACCTTCAAGTACTCCATTTAGACCAATCAGACAGCCAATAATTCAAGAAGAATCGACATTTATTGACCCAAACTTAATTTCACCTCAAACATTAGATAAAATTATTGGTCCATTAGCACAAAAATATTTACCAAGAACAAAAGATGATAAATTTGGTTTATATTGGAATAAACATAAAAAATCATTTATGATTGGTGATAAAATAACTGTAATTGATAATGATGATTTAATAATTGATGATAAAAAATATAATGGAACACATGGATTATGGAGATTGTTAACTTATGAAAAGAAACCAGATAATAATTTATATACACAAGATGATTTAAATAATTATTCAAAGATTTTATGGGAAACTAATTCAATTTATAAAAATAATGATCCAAATAGTAAAAAACCAAAATCTAGTAAAGGTGATAAATATATTAATTTAATTAAACATATTTGGGAATTAAAAGGGGAAATTGAAGGTTCAGGAATCAGACAATATACAGAAAATAAAATTGAATATAGATTTATAGATGATTTAAATAAATTAGATAATTTTATTAATTATATATATGCACAAGAAAAAGCTGGTAATAATAATTTTTTAAATGAAAAGAAAGCAATTAAAGACTTTATATCAAATAAATTAGATGAATTAATTGAAAAACCTGAAGGAATTAAGTATTTAAAAAGAATTTTGGCAAATATTTCATCACCATTATTAAAAGATGGATCAGGTATTTTAAATGATGTTATAAATAATTTACCTTTTGAATTACATGTACCTGGTTATCAATATCTAGGGCCTGGAACTAAATTAAATAAAAGAGTAAAAAGAGGTAATCCTGGAATAAATGATTTAGATAAAGCTGCTAAAGAACATGATTTATTTTATAGAGATCATAAAGATACAAAATCTAGAAATGAAATAGCTGATAAAATTTTACAAGATAAAGCATGGGATATAGTAACATCAAATGATTATGGAATTGGTGAAAGATTAGTTGCATTACCAACATCAGGTGCTATGTGGATGAAAAGAAAATTTGGTATGGGTTTAGAAGTAGGATTAAAATTTTAATAAAATTTTTCATTAATTAAGTTAATCTATATTATAAAAAAACTATAAATTTTTTTCTTAATAAATGGAAAAAACAAATATAAACTTGACAGATAATCAAAAATCAAAAATAAAATTAGCATTTAAAAATAAAAGATCAGTTATAATTCAATTTAATATTGATCAATTTAATAAAAATGGAAAAGATATTATATTATTATCTAAAAGACAAATTAATAAACTAAATAAACATAAAAAATTAAATAAAGGATTAAGATTTGAATTTTCATATAATCAATTAAAAGAAATAAAAAAATGGTGGATTACTAAAAGAAATTTTAGATTTTGCTGATAATATACCTATAGTTAAAAATTATACACCAAATGTTAGAAAGGGAGCAAAAGTAGTAAAAGAATCTATAATTCCTAAATTTAGAAATTTTGTTGATTGGTTAGATCATGAATTAAAAAATGTAGAAGGATCTGGTTTAGATAAAAAAACATTAAAATATATGAAACAAAATTATAAAAAAATTTTGAACCACTAACATTAGGTGAATTAGAAAAATTGTGTAAAAATATAAAATATTTTAGAGGTGTATTTATGAGAGATATATTACCTAATAAAGTTAATAAATTTGAATGTGGAATTATAAATTTAGATTCATTTGATGGAAATGGAACTCATTGGGTTTGTTATTATAAAAAAGATAAAATTAAATATTATTTTGATTCATATGGAAATATAGTTAATAAACCACCAATAGAATTAGTTAAATATTTAGGAAAAGATAATATATTTTATAATAATAATCAAATTCAAAATTATAATGATCCACCAATTTGTGGTCATTTATGTATTTTTATATTAAATGAATTAAATAAAAATAAAAAATTTGATAACATAATAAATAAATTAATCCTTAATAAATATGGATTCACAAAATATATTTGATCTGTTTGGAAGACAGAAAAAACATCCAATTAATATTAAAGAAGATTATATAAATTCCAAATTAAATACATTTTTTAATAATTTTAGTAAAAGTTTTAAAAGTCATGTAAAAAAGACTGAAAATTTAGTAAATGCTATTGGTTTATCAAAAAATTATATAAATATTAATGGTAAAAGAATTGTTAATGTAAAACCAAGTATAAATAAATATGATGTTATAGTTAAGTCAGAATTAGATGAAGTTTTAGATTCAATTATTGAAATTGGTAGTGATTATTCAGAAACTAAAAAAGATTTAAATAAAATTTTAGAATTTTTAATTAATATTGGAAAACATGTTGAAAATTTAGAAGAAAAATTAGAAAAAGAACTAAAATTTCTATTTGATGGAGTCAATAAATCAATAAAAGAATTAAATGCAGAAATAATACTAATTAAAGGAGATATAGATAAATTACAATAATTTATTTTATATAAATGGAGTTGATTTATTGTCTTAAATGTAAACAAAAAACTAATTCTAAAGATATTCAGATAATAAAATTAAAAAATATAAATATAATTAAATCAAAATGTTGTATTTGTAATTCAAAGAAAAGTTGTTTTACAAAATTTTCTCCCTAATAAATGGCTCTATACAGTTCATTTGATTTATTCATTATCAGAAACCAAAATCAATTAAACAAAGATGATTGGGATGATATTTCTGAAAAATATGAATTGAGTATTAATATGATGAGATTGTTTCAAAATAAATTAAATTGGCAAAAAATTGCTCAACATCAAAATTTAACTATAGATTTTATTACTGAATTCATAAATTATCAACTAAAAGATTATATTGATTTGATTTGTAAATATCAAGATTTAACTGAATATTTCATTCATGATTATGCTTTTACATTAAATTGGGAATTAATTTTAGAACATCAAAAAATATCAGCAAAATTTATACTTGATCATGCTACAGAAATTGAGTATTTTAAAAGTAAAAATGAAATTGATACATAAATAAAATTTGACATTATAAAATCATAAAAATAAATTATGAAAATTTTACTTGTTTTAAAAAAGCTTTTGATTTAAAAAATTATCCTTAATAAATGGCTGATTACAAAAAATATATAAATGATATTGAAAGAGCTGAATACAAAAATTTCTATCCATTATCTAAATTACATTTAAATGAACCTAATAAAAAAACTGAATTTAATATAGATTTTGGAGATGGATTTTGTACTTCTAAATTTCAATTTTATATATCTGGTAAATTGACTAAATCTGATGGAACTGCATATGATAATGGTGCTAATATAAAATTAATTGATAATTTTGTTCCATTTTTATTTTCAAAAATTGAAGTTAGAAAACATAATAAATTGATTGATGAAATTGAATATCCTGGTCTATTAAGTACAATTAAAGGTACTATAACTTATTCAAAATCAGAAATAAATCAAATTAATAATGGTTTTGAATCAAATTTTAGTAAAGCATTTGAAGCAATTGGTAATTTATCTCATTTTGGATTAGGATTTTTTGAAAATGTAAATATTCCAATATACAAAGGAGGTTTTAATATAACATTTATTAGATCACAAGATAATGATGCAATTTTTAGATGGAAAACTAAAAAGGCTGATGGAACTTATGATAATGCAACATTACCAGCTGAAGGTAAAATAACAGTTGATGAATTTTTTATTAGAGTTCCTATAATTGAATACAAAACAACAAGTAAAATTCAATTAATTAATGAACTAAGCAAATTTGAAAAAGTAAATTTTCATTTTAATCATTGGCAATGCATTGAACAAAAAAATATTACAGGAAAGAATTTAAGTTTGGATATAACAAATATCTATAGAAATATTTATAATCCAAAATTTATTATAATTGGATTTCAAAAATCAAGAACAAATGATCAGTTATATGATACTTCTAAATTTGTTAGTATGTATATAAAAAATATAAGAGTAAAACTAAATGGTCATTATTACCCTGATGAATTGGAAAACTTTGACATATTCAATGAAAAATTTAGAATTATGTATGAAATGTATCAAGATTATAAAAAAGTTTATTATAATAGTAGTAAAATGTATTATAATCCAACAGAATTTCTAGAAAATAGACCAATTTATGTAATTGATACTACAAAAAATCCAACAAATATTTCAAGTTCAAAAAATGATATTATTATTAATGCAGATTTTGATTATGATATAGTAGCTACTAGTAAAACAAATTGTTATATTATTATTGTATCTGAAAAATTACTTGAATATAATATAATCAAAAATGATATAATTGAAATAAATTAATCTATATTCTTAAAAATCAGATATTAAAATTTACTTGTTTTAAAAAAGCTTTAAATTTACAAAATGAATGGATATGATGGTGTATTTTGTGTAGTGTTGTAAGTGTGCGTGTTTTCAGAATAGGCGCCTTAGTTACTCGTCACTACCACCTAGCTTTTATGATATTTTGTATTTTTGAATTTGAACCCATCACTGCCACATTCCAGGTTTTTATGTCCCCAGGGGCATCATTTCAGGTTCTATTGAATTATTTGATTGTTAGATTTTTTTGTGCTAGGTGGAGGAGAGTGTATTATTTGAATTTTTTAGTGTGCGGTGTTGTAAGTGTAATGTTGTATTAATGGGATGGACGATAGGCGATTGATTGAAATGATTAATGGAAATAGATTGGTGGTTAATGGAAATGGATTGGTGATTATGAAGGATGAAATGGATGAGGCAAAGGGTGCACCCACCATAGTATCTTGTCACACGGCTTGTTTCACAGTCATTATCCTATGGCCACTCGGATAAAGACCTTCCACCAACCACTGGACTTCAACTATGTCCTCAATAAATTATGCCCGAAGTTTCGAGATTTGAACTCGGAACCTCAGGCATATGAGACTTGAACGTTAGCAATGAGCTAACCAGACTTCCGTTGAGTGATAAGACTGCATGGGTTTATCAGTTGAAGCGCTAGTAGTTCATGACTATTCCACTAGATAGTGCAACAATTGCCTATACTAAATAAATATCATTTTTAATACTATTAATACATTATAGCCCATCATAAATCAACCAATTAAACATTTGTTTCAAATACTTTTACAAATAAATCAATTAACATATTAATGAATTTAAGAAACAACAAAAAAACTTATATCTCATTTAAAACCTAAGTTGTGAGGTATTATATCAAAGAGAAAAAAATATTAAATTCAATACAATTTTCAGATTAAAGATAACTTAATTATTAATAAAGTTATAATAGTTTAAAGTATTGGAGTTTGTGACAGGAAGTATTATTTTAACGGTCAGATAAGAGAGATAAGAGTGATAAGAGAATGTTCTCAACCAATATATTCTACAAGACTCATTATTTAACAACTGAAATCGTAGTTTATGAACTAAATAGGTTTATTTTATTAAATTTGCACAATAATTACTATAATTAGTATATATTTTGACCTGGGACCATAATAATTTCAGATTTCAAAAAAAATATATAAAATTTGAAATTTTTTTTAAATAGAACTTAAAATATTCATTCATTAAAACAGTTAAAGAATAGAATAAGAAAGATTTACATTTAATTATTACAAACATTAAAACATTTGATGATAAAGAAACTATTCTAGTTTAATTTGAATAATTATTCAGTATTCGACAAAATTTTACTTGTTTTAGAAAAATTTTTATTCTGAAGACAATTTTATGTAAATTTAGGCATATTTGTAAAAAATTTCATGAAATTTGCATATATTTCATAAAAATTAGAATAATGTTAGACTACAAATTGGCCAAAAAATGGCAAAAATATTGCATAATTGTATTAAAAAACTGTGAAATTTGTTTGATTTTTGATTGTCTCCAAAAGTGTCCTAGGAACCCCATAGTACTATCTACTTATATATATATATATATATATATATATATATATATGTGTGTGTGTGTGTGTGTGTGTGTGTGTGTGTGTGTGTGTGTGTGTGTGTGTGTGTGTGTGTGTGTGTGTGTGTGTCCGTGGTACTGATGACTTTTGAAGGGGACCTCCGATTTTGATGAAATTTGGTATGGAGGTGTAATACCAGGTATATTTTCATGAGTTCGCGAACCAGCATTGTCGGGTTATGGGAACGGGGTTTTATGGGGTTTTTAATGGGTTTTTGGCATTTTTGGACCTCAATTTTCAAAATTCATCAATTTTAACAAACACCATTTAAAAGAGCTTAAAAAACAAACAATTTAGTATTTTGAATCTTTAAAATAGCTTTACCGGTTATAGATAAAATTCAAATCAAGTTTCCCATGTTATTCTTATGGGTAAATCTTTAAAAAGTTATATATCACTTATTTATCAACATATCTTAATACAAATTTTTATGAACCTTCACTAGGTGGTGAGTAATTGAGATTTGATCAAAAACCCACATGGCAGCAAACCTACATGCTAAATCCCATGGTATTCTCATGGAAAATCTATATTCTTATTTCTATAAGGGTTTCGTCTGTTACGTCCCTTTTTCTCTCGACCTACTGAACCGATTTTTAAGATTGAGGTGTCATTTTAAAGCTTAGGATATACCGCAGTGACGAATCGTAATTAAAAAGGTCATATTGTTTCGGGCTTCGCCCCCCTCGCCTTTGATTTATTTCTAGAGGGCGCTTAAAAATGTTGACCAACTTTTATTGCAAGTTCTTTAATGAGAATTAAAATTTAACAGCTGATTACCTTCAGATGAATTTTAAAAACCAGATAGTAAACAAAAATAGATCTCTGTCGCTTTATAATCAAGATTCACGTACTGTAAGTGAGTTTCACTTATACAGAATCATAAAATGCGCAATTTGCGCACGGGCCACCTCGTAAGTGTATAATGGGAGCGAAGAGAGATGGAGATAATAAGGTATCTGTTCCTAATCAGCTGATCAGCTGTCTTCTGCATATTTGTCAAATTTGAAATGTTTATGTTTTGTTATTTGAAAACAAATAATTCCTTTTGCATGGAAGCTTTGGATGTGCACTTTTATTACTGTTAAAAAAGCCATTTATTGCAATATAAATATTAATATATAAATTATTAAATAAAAATAATTTACTCAGAAATATAATGCTATTAAATATATTATATTTTCTTGTAAAAATTATTAATTATATAAGATAGCCAAAAAGTTCTTTGATGTTTTGAAACAATAATTCTTTTTAGTAGTACGCAGGTCTGCTACGACGGGGGTATATAAAAAGTTAACAGCGAATCTCTATATTAAGTGGTTAGTTTTAAAACACGATCCCCGTAAACCTCTGCATCTATAAAACTCAAAAACAGATGATTTTAGACAATTATAACTGAAATTAAAAATTGTATTTAAAACTTCTAAAAAGATAGCCGACGAGATCCTTTTTTTTTACTTTAAGAAAAAGTTAAGAGTCAATCTCTATCTTAATTGGTTAATTTTAAAACACGATCCCCGTAAACCTCTGCAGCCGTCAAACTAGCCTAGCGCTACGGCATTCGGCATTGTTGTTCGGGCTCAGGTAGATGACTGCGGCGAACGCATCTCGGCCGGAAGCCGTTAGTTATAGCTGTGTAGCCGGTCTTACGTGACTTATCACTACCATGTGATTTGTTTTGAGTTAGTAAATAAATGTATTTCTGATCTATATGTCAATAAAAATCTGATAAAAAACACAACCTAACCACCGCAGCGCTTTTTAAACTTGTCTGATTACGTGTAGCAGGCCCGGTGTTGAGGATATGCCGCGACCATATGTGAAATGGCGGATTTTAAGGAAGCAGAAATGAAAAACCTCAATACTTAGAAACGTGAAATTTTAACACAATGCTCAGTAAATAGTCTTCTTTCAATTTATATATTGTTAAAAATCTCAGTTCAAAATAACATAAGAAAAGTAGCTGGGTTATGGATAACAGACAAATACCAGCCAAACTTCGAATAAGGTTTAACTTATTATCAAATTTTCAAATGTATCAAATTTTCTTAACAAAAGTCAAGGAGGCAATTTAAAAAGAAAATTAACCTCCATTAGTTTCATTCAAAAACTCCATTCCTTCCCAAACATGTATTCGTTCGTCCTTATAATGCACTGACGCCACTCAGTATCTGGGACGAATGCGTCTGATATGTCTGTTCCGAGAGCATGTTCATGTCCGTGGCCCATGTGCATGTTCATGTCACATGTGGTCGATTGATTCCCGCACTCACTTGGTGCGGGAATCAATCAACTCGGTCACAGATGGTGGTAAATTTGCCAAGATATATTTATTCCCGGTAATGAAGAGGTTCCGCCATCGCATCCCAGAGCCAGCCCGGTACACGTAGGCCTACTGTACTGCACAGCTGGGCGGCACGGCGCGGCGGCATCCACCGGCCGCTACACTGCAGTCTCTCGCTCGCGCTCACTCGTGTTTGAAAATTTGAAAAGGTATCAGGAATTTAACGTCGAACATTGGGTTGATTATTTATTTTTCCCTCTTCAGTTGAGAATGGTTTCACCACCATCGTTCATTTCAATACACTAGAGATCGCCCCTAGTCGAAATTCGACAAAGATATCACTTGATCTAGACCCTATTTGTCCAAAATTATTTTTAACTGAAATATCTGGTCTTCCTATTTTGATAGTACTTGTTATTATTACAGCTGTGTAATGGTTAAATCAATTACCCTTCCTCCATAAGATTAACATTGGAACTTTGAAAACCTGTCGGGCGTAGACCTGAGGTCTGATCTGAATTATAATGGGATTCTGCTCATCTACTGAACACTACCTTTCTAATGCTATGCGCGGATTTCTTCTATGATACGCACAAGCTGAGAAAAAGGAGGAAAAGAATTTATGCTCACCTATAAATATAGACTATAGAATAGGCGCTATTTGAAAACACGAACATTGCGAAGAAGTTTAAGTTATATTGTGTACAGTTCAAAATCAAAACTTTAAAAATTACGTAAAATTACACTTTATATGGTAACCAACATTATCCAAGACCCAGCTGTTAAATATTAATTTACTGCTTTGAAAGTAACTGCAAACTATTGTCCATGATTTAGTTTGTTATCTGTCAATGATAATTGAATTGAAGCTGTCTGCTTTGTTTACAAAATCCATTTTGTAAACCAGTATTTTTGTTTCATTTATTTAACTTTACAAAACTGTTCTAAACCAAGTTAAACAATAAGTAAATATCATATAAGAGAAAGAGTAAGTAACAGTGAGACCTGAACTAGCCGCTAACCGAAAAGTTAACAACAATTTATATTCAATTTGTAAATTTCAAAGGCAAGTCCAAAATTGAAGATCTTTTTAGTCTGTAGATGAAATTGGTATTGTCGAGCAGGTTTAGCGCCAGATGATTCGGATGGTCTTCCAATTTTGTAATATAATTTTCACTTAATCTTGAAATTTCTTCTTTTACCGTAGCTACGTTTAAATCATCATGTAAGGTTTTGTTGGAGACGTACCAAGGTGCGTTAGCAATTTTGCGTAACAATTTTGATTGATACCTTTGAATAATTTCAAAGTTGGAGACACTCGCAGAACCCCAAAGCTGTACACCATATGTCCAGATTGGTTTTAAAATAGTTTTATACAGTAGTAATTTATTTTCCAAACTAAGTTTTGATTTTGATCCTAGGAGCCAATTCATTCTATTAGTTTTCAAATTAAGTTGTTGTCTTTTATACCAAATGTGGGTTTTCCAAGTTAATTTACTGTCTATATGAATGCCTAAATATTTGACTTCTGAAACTTCAGAAAGTTGTACGTTATTTATTGTTACGGGAGGACAAGAATTTAGATTTAAAGTGAAGGTTATGTGAACTGATTTATTTTCATTAAGTTTTAGTCTCCATGTCCGAAACCAATCTGTGATTATATCTAAACTGTGCTGTAAATTAATTGAAGCTTGAGCTGGGTTTTGATGAACGGACAGTATTGCAGTATCGTCTGCAAAAGTAGCGATTTCAGAAGAAGGACTTTCTGGGAGGTCAGAAGTGTAGAGTATATACAAGAAAGGTCCAAGCACACTGCCCTGGGGAACTCCAGACTCTATAGGATGTAGATCAGTAAGAATGTCTTGATATTTAATTTGAAATGTCCTGTCTGTGAGGTAAGACTTCAAAATGGGGAATATAGAATTTGGTAAAAACTGTTTAATTTTATATAACAAGCCAGAATGCCACACCTTATCGAATGCCTGGCTCACGTCTAGAAATGTGGCTGAACAATACGATTTATTTTCCAAGCACTGTCGTATTGAACCAACAACTCTGTGGACTTGGTCGATTGTACCATGTTTCCCTCTGAAACCAAATTGGTGGCTAGGCATCACAACGGCCTCGTCAATTAGTGTTTGTAGCCTAATAAGGAAAAGCTTTTCAAAAACTTTAGATGTGACAGGCAAAAGACTGATAGGCTTGTAAGACGTCAATTGTGTGGTCGGTTTCCCTGGTTTTGGACTGACAATCAACTGGGCTCTTTTAAATTGAGCTGGGACATGTTCTAACCTCAACATTGCATTAAATAAAAAAGTTAACATGATTATTCCTTTCTTTGGTAGTTCCTTAAGTAATTTACCTGTAATTGAGTCATAGCCAGGAGATTTGTGGGGACTTAGGGAGGTGTTTATCACCGAACGCACTTCAGATGGTTTGAACTTAGGTATCGGAAGGTCAAGCTGCAGTGGAGCATCCAAAAATTCTTGTATATTGTTGTTTACAACGGCAGCGTATGGTTTGAAAACGTGTGAAAAGTATTTCGCAAAAGCGTTAGATTTTTCAATATTACTCTTTGCCCAGCTTCCATCAGGCTTCAAAATAGGTGATATCGGTGTTTTGGGTCGTTTTAACCTTTTTGTAGCTTTCCAAAGTGAATAATCCGTGGCTTCGGTAGGAGTTAGAGATTGGGTATACTCGGCAAACCACTCTGGTTTTTCACATTATACAGCAACCTCTTAAATTTTGAGATGCCCGGTTGAGATTTGCTTTATCAATTGGATTTCTACTATTTTGCCAAATTCTTCGTAGTCTTAGTAGATGATTTTTGAGAGTTCTGCGCCTTCCTAAGGAAGCGGGCTCTGATTGGTCGAGAGCTGGCATAAGCCCCGCCCCTCTTCTCTGATTGGTCGACAGCTGGTATAGACACCGCCCCCCTCTTCTCTGATTGGTTGACAGCTGACTTAGGCCACGCCCATTTGTTAAAATGGTGGTTGTTGTCTTCCGAAGGAAGAGTAGATGGACGAGTCCATTGTAAGGGGAAGGAACATGATGTTTATATGCTACCTGTGGCTATACTATATAAAATGTATTGATGGATTTAATGAAAATGTACATAATCAACGGTTACACTATATAAAATTAAAATGCTGCTATACTATATAATATACATCAATGAATATAATGTTAAATATACCTAATCAAGTTATACTATATGAAATGTGCTCAAGGCTATACTATACATTATGCATTGATGACTTTTACGTTAAATATACACGATCAATGCTTATACTATATGAAATGCATTCACAGATATACTATACAAATATATTAATGAATATAATGTTAAATAAACATGATCAACGGTTATACTATATGCAATTTATCAGCGGCTATTTTTTTGCATCAATGACTACAATGTTAAATATACATGATCCACTGTCATACGATATGAAATGAAGAAGACAATGAATATAATGATATATATACATGATGAACTGTTATACTATATGAAATGTACCTGTGGCTACTTCTCTGCATCAATGACTATAATGTAAATGCACATACTCAACAGTTACACTATATAAAATGAAAATGCTGCTATACTATATAATATACAGCAATGACTATAATGTTAAATATTTCTAATCAAGTTATACTATATGAAATGTGCCCAAGGCTATACTATATATTATGCATTGATGAATTTACGATAAATATACACGATCAGTACTTATATCAAGGAATATAACTTTAAATAAACATGATCAACGGTTATACTACATGTAATTAATCAGCGACTATTCTCTGCACCAATGACTATAATGTTAAATATACATAATTCACAGTCATACTATATGCAATGTAGAGCCAATGAATATAATGATAAATAAACGTGATCAACGGTTATACTATATGAAATGAATTTGCCGCTATACTATACAAATATATCAAGGAATAAAATGTTAAATATTCTTTATCCACGGTTACACTATATAAAATTAAACTGCCGCTATACTATATAATATGCATCAATGACCTACAATGTAAAATATTCTTTATCCAGTTATACTATAAATGAAATGTAACTGCGGCAATACTATATGAAATTTATCAATGATTATAATGTGAAATATACATAATCAACTATTATAATATATATAAATCGAAACTGTGGCTATGCTATATAATATACATCAATAAATTTAATGTTGAATATTCTTGATCAAGTTATACGGCATGAAATGTACCCGTGGTTATACAATGTAAAATGAATCAATGACTACAATGTAAAACGCGATCAATGGTTATACCATATGAAATGCATTCGCCGCTATACTTTACAAAATATATCAATGTATATAATGTTAAATATACATGATTAACGGTTATACTAAATGAAAGATTTCACAGCTTTACTATATTACTGTACTGTTTTAAACTGAAATGTACAAACAGCTATTAACCATAAACAAATCACAGTCTCACAGAGATTCTTGGAATAGCAATATCCGTTCTAAAATATAAATTAATAATGTTAAACATATGTCGTGAGCCTGTCTTGTGAAGTGTTTTTACTGAGCAAAATACAGCATGGAATGTTTCCTCCCATGACCAGAGCTCTTTCGAGGTGGTAATTCCCATGGCGTTAGCTTTTATCATGGATTTAGACCATGACGTGGTTCCCCTAAAGATCGGGCCTAGCCACACCTTTTTTTAAAGTGGTTTTTAGGCAAAATATTCCACTATAGCTGTATATCTCAATAAACATATACTTTCCTTATATTTATATTATCTAGATATTATACCATAGTGCAACATTGAGGATATATTTACAGTTATGTAATCAGATATCTTGAGAAACCTGTCTGATCTACTTTCATATCTATTACTTAGAGTGATTTTGAAGTGTTCTCCAGGGAAGGTGTAGTTTCATTTTCTTCATTCTTCTTTTCTCCCACTTCTTGAATCTTCTTTTTTCGTCGGCTTGTCTCTTTCCAAGGCTTTGGTCTTGCTCTTCACATCTATTAGTTCTTCTGGAGTTATTTTGAAGTGTCCTTAGAATAGAGTTGTGGCTCATTGGGAAAAGCAGGATTGACTTCCGTTTCCATGAATTCTTCTTCTGAAATCTTGTAGTGTCCCCAGGGAAGGGTTGTGATTCCATCTTGTAGTATATAGCGTTTGTCATCATGGGCAGACAAAGCGATCTTGTTATGTTTTACACTGTATAAGTCATGTTTATAGCTCTTGATCATATTAATTGAACAGTATTGATCAATTTTTGTGTGCAAACAGTCCTTATAGTCTTGGAAGGTGATACAATTTTCGACAACTGTTTTCTTAACACCTTTTGATTTTTTTATAACATGATTATTCTCAGATCTGCTTGCGTACATTTTTGATCTTAAACCTATGTGTTCATACATGATTCTTCCATTGAGTTCATCCTTAAATTTCCCAATAACCTTCTTGTTTGTGGTGCTAAAGCAGGGGTGGGTAGAGGGGTAGTCGCTCGTGTCAAAGTAGGCAATCATCTCCTTCATGTCTTCGTAGAAATCCTCTGTCTGTAGATGGTAGGTTAGACTATCTGTGTCGGTATATTGTAATTGAGCTTTATCCTGGTACCGGTCTTTTATCACGTTATAGTGAAAGTCATACATTAGTGTCTTAGACACATCCAAAATACTCATTCCTACGTATGTTGCTTTATTGAAGAATAATTTAGTCTTCCTCATGTGTACTGCAGCCAAATTTTCAGTAAAAATAGTTCTTCTTTTAAAGTTGGGTTGTGCCAGCCACTTGTCGACCTGTTTCTCATGAGTTGCCAATCTGATGTCAACACGATTTCGAATATTTTCCATAGTCTTTCCAAAGACAGCATTATTCATTAGTTTGAAAAAATCCTTTTCAAAATTGCTTGTGGCTTTCATTCTCATATTAGTATTTAAATCTACATAGGGTTTAAGCCAATCTTTTTGCTTAAAACTGATGGCTCTGTGGATTTTCTTCAATTTCAATCCTAGAGACAGGTACTGTTTAAGATTTCTATGATGTATGACATATTTTTCCTTATCATACAGCGTTGCAAGTAACTTTTCTTCTTTCGATCCTGGAGGAACTCTGTGTTCAGGAGCTAGGGGGAGATCAGAGTGCAGATCGTGCAATTCTTCTGGATACTCCAAGTCAACCTCTAATATATATCCTATTTCGGAATCATCAGGAATTACTGTGACATCAATAAGGTGTGCGTCTTCTACCCATTTAAACTCTGCATATGGCATGCACTGGGACATCGCCCATGCATATAGGTTGTTGGCGTCAAGATATGTTAGGTAAGATGAGGATATAGCTTTGTTGTAATCTTCCATGTATTTATTATTGGCGGCTGCATAGCGGTTCGAAACTTGCGATAAACCTCCTCGTATGCCATTTCCAATCATCAAAATCATGTCATAGTCTGTTAGTAGTTCCAGTTCAATCTCGGTTGTCTTGAGCATTGCACTCCATGCAAGTCCAGGTGCTGTATAGTACCAAGCAGGATCTAGGCTATAAATTTGCATACACAGGTCTCGAAAATTTTCCATTACATCAGCCAATTGCAGTACATCTGACTTATTATACAAAATTGTATACTCCTTCATATTTTGTATTTCAAAAGCGTTCCAAATCTTACAGGCATGATGATAATCTTCTTCCTCAACATCAGACATGGTTAATTTGTTGTATAAGTCCGCCCTTGGTGGTAGAGATGTTTGTTCATATTTCTCCAAAGAGTCCATAGCATCATACGGGTACACGCCTTTTCTCAAAAGGAGTTGAAGCTGTTCACCAGAATAGTACTTTGATGTATGCTTGAATTGAGAAGGCGACAAGTTTTTAACTAGTAAGTCCAAGCTGCTAGACATGAATTTCATTGAGTCTACAAATCTTAGATCAATACCTCCAGATACATGAACAGTATACGATATATATCTTTCTTCGCTGTTTGGGATTACATCAATAGACACGTTATGGGACCCAAACATTTTTATGAATAAATGAGTATCGTAACCAGAGAGATTATGGATAAATATTGGGAGAAATGAAGGTTTTTTGAAGTTTAAGTTGCAGCTGTTGTGTGCGGCTCCTCTGAATTTTCCCGTTATGTGGTCATGGTCCATAACTAAAGGGTCTTCTTCTGTGAATTCCTTTCCACAAATATGACATTGTCTTGCTTCTATAATTTTTGTAATATCTTCTTTTGAAAGTATCATGGGTTGGGCGGCATCTTTGGAATACAGGCTTTTGATTTTCTTAGACTCTTCAAGAATCATTTCTACAAAAACTTGAGCAGCGTCTTCACCAAAGTATGTTACTGGACTGGCATAATCATTTTCTGCTTGTACGATATAATATGAAAACCCGATAGCTTCATGTTTTTGATAACTTTTTGTGTTTGATCTCATGTTTTCCTCTTCAGTATTGACTTGCTCTATGGGAGTAAGCATACATTCAAAGTCTGCATAACATGCAAATGGCACTCTCATACTTCTATTATGATCCTTAAACTTAATTGTGTCTTCCTTCTTAGGCATCACAATCTTGACTGGGTCGTGCTGCTTGCAATACGCTCTATGCGAAACCAATAAATCTTCTTTTCTAAAATGTAAAAGGCATCTTTTACACAACCAAATTCTTCCATTGTGCTGTGTTATCTGTGATCGCACTAGTCTACTCAGATCTGTTATTAGACAATAATGTGAATTGTTTTCATTCCTTAGGTAAAGTAAATCTACATGTCGATCTTTCTCTTCTTCGGTTACCAGAAGCGGGTACACTACATTATTTTCATCAAAGCTGTATACATTAATAGATATTCCAGTTCGCTTTTCAAATATCTTTATGCTGTTTAAAGCCACTGGAAATCCTATTCCATGCAGAGCATCATCAAATTCGTGTTTATATTGGATGTAATGATGTACTCTTTGAGGGTGGTTATCCCTCCGTACAGGATGAACTGCTGCGAGAACTGACCAGAGAAAACATTTATCATCGTTGTTTTCAATATTAATAACTGCTTTCTTCTGTTTAAGAGTTTTCGGTAAGTCAGTGTATGATGAGCCTCTTAGGGGAACATAACGATTGATCCGCAGTTCGAGATTATTAATTTTTCTAAGAGTCCAGCCCGAGCCTTTATTTTGAAACTCATCCATCTCTCGTAGAATCTTTTCCTGCACACTATCCAGCTGTTCTTTGATATCGTTGGTTGGAAATAGGGTTATGTTTTCCGTTTTAAAATTCATTTCTTGTGTAACTTCTTCATCGTTACTTAGTTTTTTGTACTGAGTTAAGAGAACAACATTGATTTTAATATTGTGATCTTGTAAGTTTTCTCTTACCTTATCACTAAGTAGTTGTTTTGACAACTGAAAAAACTTCAATGGATCTTTTATGCCTGGGTTGTTCTCAATAATATAAGTTTTCATTCTATTTTTAAACGCTTTTTCTAACTCAGTAATTTGTAATTCGTCCTTAATGTCTTCAATGTTTGATGTAGAAGAAGACATCGAGAGTAGTTCTGATCTCACGATATTTTTAGAAGAACTGGCGATAGGCTTGATGTTGTAATCAGGTTTTACACTTTCTAGACATTTCTTCTTTGGAGGTGGCGTGGAATCACTTCTCTGCTTCACTCTGCAGTGATTAAGATGTCGGCTTATATTTGTCAAAGTAATCAATTTTCCGCAGTTATCACAAGGTCTCTGGGGCTGAATAGTGTTCGGTTTTTCTTTAGAACATATTTTCAAGTGGCGCGAAAGGTTTGTTGATGATATGGTCTTCTTACATCTGTCGCAGATCTTTCTCTTCATTTTAGACAAACTTCAATGCCCTGAAACACGTATATAACTCGTTACAACCTGTCGGAATTAATCCACTTTGTAATTTTAGGTTATCCAAAATTAACACTTCCGTATAGCGTAGATGATCCTCACACTACAATGGTCGAGAACTGAATGATGGAGTCTCCGATGACTCCTCCTTTTATACTTCCTTTTTCTCTGGATTAAAATTTTTCAATTTTAACCACAATAATGCAAATTATAACTTTTGATTACTGCAATGTAACTGTCCGTATAGCGCAGATGATCTTCACACCACAGTGGTTGAAGACTGAATGATGGAGTCTCCGATGACTCCTCCTTTTATACTTCCTTTTTCTCTGGATTAAAATTTTTCAATTTTAACCACAATAATGCAAATTATAACTTTTGATTACTGCAATGTAACTGTCCGTATAGCGCAGATGATCTTCACACCACAGTGGTTGAAGACTGAATGATGGAGTCTCCGATGACTCCTCCTTTTATACCTTATTGCTCTCTAGATTTTCAAGATTTTTCAGTTTTAACCAAAATATTACAATTAAAGCTTTTTTTATTTACTCAATGTAACTATCCGTATAGTTCAGGTGATCTTCACACCGCAATGGTCGAGAACTGAATGATGGAGTCTCCGATGACTCCTTCTTTTATACCTTCTTTTTCCCCGGATTAAATTTCTTTTCAACTTTAACCAAAATAATGCAAATTACGTCGTTTTTAATAACTGCAATGTAACCGTCCGTATAGCGTATATGATCTTCACACAGCAATGGTCGAAAACCGAATGATGGAAACTCCAAATACTCCTCATTTTATACCTTTTCTCGATTTACAACCTTTTAGTGACTTTCTCTATAGGGAATATGCTATTACGGTAGTAGCCGTGGTAAGACCTAAGCCCGGGAACAAGTTACTTTTTAATTTAGATGTCCCCAGAAGCCAAAATTTAAAGCGATAACTTTTAAAGAAGATCTCCAATATTGTTGAAATTTTGTATGAAATTGTAAGACCAGATCTATTTTCTTTTGTTCGCGAACCAGCATGATCGGGTCATGGAAACGGGGTTTAATAGCAAATCAAATGGGTTAAAAATGAGTTTTTCTGCATTTTTGGACTTTAATTTCAAATTCAGCAATTTTAACTTAAATCATATTTAAAAGAACTTAAAAAACAAACAATTTAGTTTTTTTTAATTTTAACATTGTTCAACTGATTAGGGAGAAAAACCAAAATCAGGTTTCCAATGTTAATCTAATGGGAAATAAATAGAACCGTTTATCTCACTTATTTATTGACATACCTTGGTAAAATTTGGTATCTAGTGACATATATAGGAACGACTACGGACATTATAATTCCTTTGCAAACCATCCATCGCATAAAAAAATGGCTGTATTTCACTCTTTAATCCATATAGACTAATAAATATACCATTAGACAGCCTCAACTTTAAAAAAGAAAATGAAATAATACAATATTTAGTAATAAAAATGGATATAAAAATAAAACCATAGAGAGTATGATAAGCCGAAAAATAAGAAAACAAATGATGATGATATGCGCCTGTCATAGAACTCTAAGATGGAAAAAATAGTAAGAAAAACTTTCAAAAATTCCAACATAAATTAGGTTACAGGAAAAAAATACTGCTTTCAACCTTATTTGTTCAAATTTTAAGATAATAAAAAACAATCTGAGAGATAAATATAGTAAATCTGGCATATACAAATTTATTGCACTGAGTGTAAGCAATACTATTGACCATACAGGACGAAACTTAGAGTACGGTAGAGTAGAGTAATGCAATACTTGTATTTTGTAACACACAATCATCACATATTGTATACTTGTGTAAATATGTCTGTTGCCGTTGGAAATAGAATCAAATAAAATAAAATGAGGGTTAAAGAACATTTACAAGCCCTTAAATAAAAAAAAAAAAACAACACCAGAATGCGATAAAAATTTGTGGAGCATCTATTAAATACAGACATAAAATTTGGCAATCTTGGAATACAAAAAGAACTGTAGAAAAGCTTAATGTGAAAGAAGAAATGTATATACTACTCTTAAATTGCGAGAAAGATCCAGAAAATATTTCAAATGCAATGCAAATTCGACAAGAACATCCTCTCTTTGGAATAATCAATGAATTAAAAAAAAACAACTTAAAATAATGTTATATATATGTACGGTCTAAAATGTTGTATGTTATTCCATATAATTCATTATTCTATATTCTTTATATATTTATTTCATTTATCATATTTATTATAACATATTAATGTTTTAAATTAATATACAAGAAAATAAGGTGAGATTAGATGACTCTGAATATGGCCTTTAGGTTGAAAATATTTAGTCTAAATAAAAATGTTGTAAAAAAGGGATACTTGTTTTAAATGTTTATTTTCTGAAATTTGATATGTATATTCACTAATTAAGGTCTGACTGATATTTGCTTACATACGGCAAACCTACATAATCAACCCCCCTCCCCCCATAGGTTTATATGGGAAAAATTTTAAAGTGCTGAATATTGATACCGTTTTAAATTTATTTATCCTATTACATTTTTGCCAACATTTTATCAATATTTAACACAAACTTTTTAACAATATCCCATGGCAGCAAACCTACATACTCATTTCTATGGTGTTTATGGGAAATACAAACTCTAAAATTTTCTTTGGAAATTCGCTGAGTGCGCAGGTCTGCTGCGACATGTGTATTTTAACTTATAACCGAATTCATACAAATTACAGCTATTATGTTTTTTCTTAATTATTGCAATGTAATCTTACGTATAGTGCAATTGATTTTCTCACCACATTCGTTGAAGACTGAATGAAGGCTCATCAAATGGTTCCTCCTTTGATCATTAAACTTGACATTTATAAAACCTAAAACAAACATTAAGAGGGCGTTTGAGTGCCGATATGTTGGAATTTTCCTCAATAAGAGCAACGTTAAGATTGTCTCTGCCATTTGTCTTATATATATTTAATTCTTTGTTCGATTAGTTCAGAATAAATTTTGTTTGGATATTAATTAATCTTACCGTGTTTTTTAATCGATTCTTTGTAAATATTTTATAAAATTCTGTAAAATTGGTTAAAGTAATAAAAACCTACTTTTATTTCCAATAAGTAAAACTATAGGCCTACTTGTTATTAAAACGCTCGCTTGCAAACCCACCCGTCTTGATAAACTCTTTATTTAGAGCTATAAACCATAATTTCTTATAACAAATTAAGGAGTCAATTGGAGTAAATTGGGAAATATCAATTAAAAGGATGGGCCCTACAAGCCCTTAAGGTTTTTATTTTCCCATTTGATTAACATTGGTAAAGAAATTGATTGGTTTTCAAGTAAAACAGCTGTAAGTAAACACCAGATTTCAGCGAAAGTACTATCCACCTGTTCACACGAAAGACGTTATGTTAAAGCGCGGAGTGTACCTGGTCAACGAACTGCATTAATTACGCACGTGAAAAATATTTTGATTAAAATTTGAGCGTTTCACAAATTATATAATTAACTGAGTGGTCCCAAATTAAAGGTATTGGCAAAGGGACTGGAGACAAAATAGCGATATGTAAAAAAAGCTATGAGGCATACTTACGATGAATAACGTAAAACGTCCTCCAGAAGAAAAGCATGTAGATAGATCACAATTAACATCAAAGTAACATGACAATGTCTGTTTGATTTAATTTTAAAACGATAGCTAGATAACGTCAATGAGTGAATGCGATCTTTTAATTAATTTTAGCCTTCTATATTAAATTTTGTGGGGTTGCTATTGACAATAAAACTTGCTAGAAGCGCCACTGTTTGTTCAATTATTGATTCATAATACTTACGATTGGTTAATCAAGAAAATAGAGTAGTAATCCATAGTGTAAATGGTGCTGAACTGTATTGAAAGAAGTTTAATTGTGACATAAGTGTTGGCGGTGTTGGTTGCCGGACACGTTATCTATCTTATTGCCATTATAACGGGTATATTAATAAATTATTCTTACTCAAAT
This sequence comes from Neoaliturus tenellus, assembly GCA_030545055.2. Lineage (NCBI taxonomy): Eukaryota > Metazoa > Arthropoda > Insecta > Hemiptera > Cicadellidae > Neoaliturus > Neoaliturus tenellus. The sequence continues at coordinate 236,329,826 of CM061531.1, forward strand.
TGTGATACTATTTACACATATTAAAACTTATGTTTTCACTTAGAAATTTGGAGGTAAGAGGTTGAGACTAATTAATAATTTCTTATAATGGTAAATTGAAATTAAAATTATTACATGGAATTATTGGGTAAAACAAGGGCATTCAGCTAGAGTCAAATTCTTACTATCAATGTATCAAAGTGAATAATATGTAAAGGTAGCTGACTGGGGGCTTCTGTCCGTAAGCGACTATATGTAGGCTTTTAAGCTACGCGAAATACTAGTGTAATTTTGATAAAAATTACACAGTGTATGTATGCAGGCCTACAAAAAAAAGTTGTTATTGAAAATGATTTGCTTCATTAGTTATTGAAAATAAATTGCTCCATTTCAAGCAACATGTACGCTAGTAATATATATCAAGACTAAAAATACACTTTATTTGTTGTATGGATGAAGACGTTGTGGTTATACAATTCGAGGAATATGGATAAAATATGAAAAACAGTATTTACATTAGAAAGACTCAATCAACCATTTGAGTAATACAGTAAGAACTAACTCTATTAATATTTTACTAAACAATAACAATATTTCTAAAAAATATTAACCATTGTAAGCCATATTTTTAATGTGTTTGTAAGGTGCACAAGCCTAAAAATTAAGATACGTAATAATTTATTCTTTATACAACATTTACATCTCATTGACGTCTAATTTAGTGAATAATAATAAATTGTAGTGTTTACTATGGGTGAATGTTGATAAAATCTTATTAACATCTTGTACTCTTGGCATAACATTAACTAGAGTTCCCTGATTCATCATATGTGTTAGAAAAATTTGACACATGTATTTATTTACATGAAAACTAAACTGTTTCTATGTTAGCAGACAATTCGCTTATTTTCGGCAGTAAAATATTATTTATACAAATACAAACTTTGCAGTTTTCTATTACATTTAAATATTGTTGCAAAGACTGAGAGAGCGATTGTTGCATCTAAACTTTAAAATACGTCTAGAGTTCATGTATCGTTAGTTTAACAATGATCGTATACATGGCTTAAATAACATGCAGGATACTTTCTCTTCAAATCAAATATTTCCAATCATCACAATTTTATATTAGTATCTTATTGTAAAAAATTTAAGTACTATCCTCACGTTAAATAAAAAGTACATATTTTTATTCAACATAATTAACCTAACTGAACAAGAATTTATCATGGGTAGTGCATAGTAAGTTATAAAAGTTTTGTTTCCTAAAAAGCCATAAAAAGGATATGAATGTAAATCATCACAACTAACAATAATATATTTGAATTAAAACACGGTTACCTCAGATTCAATAGAAAAGGTACCTTCCAGTAAGGTGAACGAATAAGACATCCTCTTGCCTCGGTGGATGGAAACGCAATGAATCCGTGGAGTAAAACATTGCGTGACACCTGGCGAAGGGCCTTGGGGAAGGGAAGGGTCTTCCCCAAGGGGAGCGGAAGGAATATGCCTTGGGCAGATGCCCTTCGCCAGGTGTCACGCAATGTTTTAGTTCACGGAATCATTTCGTATACGATCATTGTTAAACTAACGATACATGAACTCTAGACGTATTTTAAAGTTTAGATGCAACAATCGCTCTCTCAGTCTTTGCAACAATATTTAAATGTAATAGAAAACTGCAAAGTTTGTATTTGTATAAATAATATTTTACTGCCGAAAATAAGCGAATTGTCTGCTAACATAGAAACAGTTTAGTTTTCATGTAAATAAATATGTGTCAAATTTTTCTAACACATGAATCAGGGAACTCTAGTTAATGTTATGCCAAGAGTACAAGATGTTAATAAGATTTTATCAACATTCACCCATAGTAAACACTACAATTTATTATTATTCACTAAATTAGACGTCAATGAGATGTAAATGTCGTATGAAGAATAAATTATTACGTATCTTAATTTTTAGGCTTGTGCACCTTACAAACACATTAAAAATATGGCTTACAATAGTTAATATTTTTTAGAAATATTGCTATTGTTTAGTAAAATATTAATAGAGTTAGTTCTTACTGTATTACTCAAATGGTTGATTGAGTCTTTCTAATGTAAATACTGTTTTTCATATTTTATCCATATTCCTCGAATTGTATAACCACAACGTCTTCATCCATACAACAAATAAAGTGTATTTTTAGTCTTGACATATATTACTAGCGTACATGTTGCTTGAAATGGAGCAATTTATTTTCAATAACTAATGAAGCAAATCATTTTCAATAACAATTTTTTTTGTATTCCTGCATACATACACTGTGTAATTTTTATCAAAATTACTCTAGTATTTCGCGTAGCTTAAAAGCCTACATATAGTCGCTTACGGACAGAAGCCCCCAGTCAGCTACCTTTACATATCATTCACTTTGATACATTGATAGTAAGAATTTGACTCTAACTGAATGCCCTTATTTTACCCAATAATTCCATGTAATAATTTTAATTTCAATTTACCATTATAAGAAATTATTAATTAGTCTCAACCTCTTACCTCCAAATTTCTAAGTGAAAACATAAGTTTTAATATGTGTAAATAGTATCATAATTTGAGTAAGAATAATTTATTAATATACCTGTTATAATGGCAATAAGATAGATAACGTGTCCGGCAACCAACACCGCCAACACTTATGTCACAATTAAACTTCTTTCAATACAGTTCAGCACCATTTACACTATGGATTACTACTCTATTTTCTTGATTAACCAATCGTAAGTATTATGAATCAATAATTGAACAAACAGTGGCGCTTCTAGCAAGTTTTATTGTCAATAGCAACCCCACAAAATTTAATATAGAAGGCTAAAATTAATTAAAAGATCGCATTCACTCATTGACGTTATCTAGCTATCGTTTTAAAATTAAATCAAACAGACATTGTCATGTTACTTTGATGTTAATTGTGATCTATCTACATGCTTTTCTTCTGGAGGACGTTTTACGTTATTCATCGTAAGTATGCCTCATAGCTTTTTTTAAATATCGCTATTTTGTCTCCAGTCCCTTTGCCAATACCTTTAATTTGGGACCACTCAGTTAATTCTATAATTTGTGAAACGCTCAAATTTTAATCAAAATATTTTTCACGTGCGTAATTAATGCAGTTCCTTGACCAGGTACACTCCGCGCTTTAACATAACGTCTTTCGTGTGAACAGGTGGATAGTACTTTCGCTGAAATCTGGTGTTTACTTACAGCTGTTTTACTTGAAAACCAATCAATTTCTTTACCAATGTTAATCAAATGGGAAAATAAAAACCTTAAGGGCTTGTAGGGCCCATCCTTTTAATTGATATTTTCCAATTTACTCCAATTGACTCCTTAATTTGTTATAAGAAATTATGGTTTATAGCTCTAAATAAAGAGTTTATCAAGACGGGTGGGTTTGCAAGCGAGCGTTTTAATAACAAGTAGGCCTATAGTTTTACTTATTGGAAATAAAAGTAGGTTTTTATTACTTTAACCAATTTTACAGAATTTTATAAAATATTTACAAAGAATCGATTAAAAAACACGGTAAGATTAATTAATATCCAAACAAAATTTATTCTGAATTAATAGAACAAAGAATTAAATATATATAAGACAAATGGCAGAGACAATCTTAACGTTGCTCTTATTGAGGAAAATTCCAACATATCGGCACTCAAACACCCGTATACACATGATGTTTGTTGTTTGACAAACAGCTTAATGTTTGTTTTAGGTTTTATAAATGTCAAGTTTAATGATCAAAGGAGGAACCATTTGATGAGCCTTCATTCAGTCTTCAACGAATGTGGTGAGAAAATCAATTGCACTATACGTAAGATTTCATTGCAATAATTAAGAAAAAACATAATAGCTGTAATTTGTATGAATTCGGTTATAAGTTAAAATACACATGTCGCAGCAGACCTGCGCACTCAGCGAATTTCCAAAGAAAATTTTAGAGTTTGTATTTCCCATAAACACCATAGAAATGAGTATGTAGGTTTGCTGCCATGGGATATTGTTAAAAAGTTTGTGTTAAATATTGATAAAATGTTGGCAAAAATGTAATAGGATAAATAAATTTAAAACGGTATCAATATTCAGCACTTTAAAATTTTTCCCATATAAACCTATGGGGGGAGGGGGGTTGATTATGTAGGTTTGCCGTATGTAAGCAAATATCAGTCAGACCTTAATTAGTGAATATACATATCAAATTTCAGAAAATAAACATTTAAAACAAGTATCCCTTTTTTACAACATTTTTATTTAGACTAAATATTTTCAACCTAAAGGCCATATTCAGAGTCATCTAATCTCACCTTATTTTCTTGTATATTAATTTAAAACATTAATATGTTATAATAAATATGATAAATGAAATAAATATATAAAGCATATAGAATAATGAATTATATGGAATAACATACAACATTTTAGACCGTACATATATATAACATTATTTTAAGTTGTTTTTTTTTAATTCATTGATTATTCCAAAGAGAGGATGTTCTTGTCGAATTTGCATTGCATTTGAAATATTTTCTGGATCTTTCTCGCAATTTAAGAGTAGTATATACATTTCTTCTTTCACATTAAGCTTTTCTACAGTTCTTTTTGTATTCCAAGATTGCCAAATTTTATGTCTGTATTTAATAGATGCTCCACAAATTTTTATCGCATTCTGGTGTTGTTTTTTTTTTTTTTTTTTATTTAAGGGCTTGTAAATGTTCTTTAACCCTCATTTTATTTTATTTGATTCTATTTCCAACGGCAACAGACATATTTACACAAGTATACAATATGTGATGATTGTGTGTTACAAAATACAAGTATTGCATTACTCTACTCTACCGTACTCTAAGTTTCGTCCTGTATGGTCAATAGTATTGCTTACACTCAGTGCAATAAATTTGTATATGCCAGATTTACTATATTTATCTCTCAGATTGTTTTTTATTATCTTAAAATTTGAACAAATAAGGTTGAAAGCAGTATTTTTTTCCTGTAACCTAATTTATGTTGGAATTTTTGAAAGTTTTTCTTACTATTTTTTCCATCTTAGAGTTCTATGACAGGCGCATATCATCATCATTTGTTTTCTTATTTTTCGGCTTATCATACTCTCTATGGTTTTATTTTTATATCCATTTTTTATTACTAAATATTGTATTATTTCATTTTCTTTTTTAAAGTTGAGGCTGTCTAATGGTATATTTATTAGTCTATATGGATTAAAGAGTGAAATACAGCCATTTTTTTATGCGATGGATGGTTTGCAAAGGAATTATAATGTCCGTAGTCGTTCCTATATATGTCACTAGATACCAAATTTTACCAAGGTATGTCAATAAATAAGTGAGATAAACGGTTCTATTTATTTCCCATTAGATTAACATTGGAAACCTGATTTTGGTTTTTCTCCCTAATCAGTTGAACAATGTTAAAATTAAAAAACTAAATTGTTTGTTTTTTAAGTTCTTTTAAATATGATTTAAGTTAAAATTGCTGAATTTGAAATTAAAGTCCAAAAATGCAGAAAAACTCATTTAACCCATTTGATTTGCTATTAAACCCCGTTTCCATGACCCGATCATGCTGGTTCGCGAACAAAAGAAAATAGATCTGGTCTTACAATTTCATACAAAATTTCAACAATATTGGAGATCTTCTTTAAAAGTTATCGCTTTAAATTTTGGCTTCTGGGGACATCTAAATTAAAAAGTAACTTGTTCCCGGGCTTAGGTCTTACCACGGCTACTACCGTAATAGCATATTCCCTATAGAGAAAGTCACTAAAAGGTTGTAAATCGAGAAAAGGTATAAAATGAGGAGTATTTGGAGTTTCCATCATTCGGTTTTCGACCATTGCTGTGTGAAGATCATATACGCTATACGGACGGTTACATTGCAGTTATTAAAAACGACGTAATTTGCATTATTTTGGTTAAAGTTGAAAAGAAATTTAATCCGGGGAAAAAGAAGGTATAAAAGAAGGAGTCATCGGAGACTCCATCATTCAGTTCTCGACCATTGCGGTGTGAAGATCACCTGAACTATACGGATAGTTACATTGAGTAAATAAAAAAAGCTTTAATTGTAATATTTTGGTTAAAACTGAAAAATCTTGAAAATCTAGAGAGCAATAAGGTATAAAAGGAGGAGTCATCGGAGACTCCATCATTCAGTCTTCAACCACTGTGGTGTGAAGATCATCTGCGCTATACGGACAGTTACATTGCAGTAATCAAAAGTTATAATTTGCATTATTGTGGTTAAAATTGAAAAATTTTAATCCAGAGAAAAAGGAAGTATAAAAGGAGGAGTCATCGGAGACTCCATCATTCAGTCTTCAACCACTGTGGTGTGAAGATCATCTGCGCTATACGGACAGTTACATTGCAGTAATCAAAAGTTATAATTTGCATTATTGTGGTTAAAATTGAAAAATTTTAATCCAGAGAAAAAGGAAGTATAAAAGGAGGAGTCATCGGAGACTCCATCATTCAGTCTTCAACCACTGTGGTGTGAAGATCATCTGCGCTATACGGACAGTTACATTGCAGTAATCAAAAGTTATAATTTGCATTATTGTGGTTAAAATTGAAAAATTTTAATCCAGAGAAAAAGGAAGTATAAAAGGAGGAGTCATCGGAGACTCCATCATTCAGTTCTCGACCATTGTAGTGTGAGGATCATCTACGCTATACGGAAGTGTTAATTTTGGATAACCTAAAATTACAAAGTGGATTAATTCCGACAGGTTGTAACGAGTTATATACGTGTTTCAGGGCATTGAAGTTTGTCTAAAATGAAGAGAAAGATCTGCGACAGATGTAAGAAGACCATATCATCAACAAACCTTTCGCGCCACTTGAAAATATGTTCTAAAGAAAAACCGAACACTATTCAGCCCCAGAGACCTTGTGATAACTGCGGAAAATTGATTACTTTGACAAATATAAGCCGACATCTTAATCACTGCAGAGTGAAGCAGAGAAGTGATTCCACGCCACCTCCAAAGAAGAAATGTCTAGAAAGTGTAAAACCTGATTACAACATCAAGCCTATCGCCAGTTCTTCTAAAAATATCGTGAGATCAGAACTACTCTCGATGTCTTCTTCTACATCAAACATTGAAGACATTAAGGACGAATTACAAATTACTGAGTTAGAAAAAGCGTTTAAAAATAGAATGAAAACTTATATTATTGAGAACAACCCAGGCATAAAAGATCCATTGAAGTTTTTTCAGTTGTCAAAACAACTACTTAGTGATAAGGTAAGAGAAAACTTACAAGATCACAATATTAAAATCAATGTTGTTCTCTTAACTCAGTACAAAAAACTAAGTAACGATGAAGAAGTTACACAAGAAATGAATTTTAAAACGGAAAACATAACCCTATTTCCAACCAACGATATCAAAGAACAGCTGGATAGTGTGCAGGAAAAGATTCTACGAGAGATGGATGAGTTTCAAAATAAAGGCTCGGGCTGGACTCTTAGAAAAATTAATAATCTCGAACTGCGGATCAATCGTTATGTTCCCCTAAGAGGCTCATCATACACTGACTTACCGAAAACTCTTAAACAGAAGAAAGCAGTTATTAATATTGAAAACAACGATGATAAATGTTTTCTCTGGTCAGTTCTCGCAGCAGTTCATCCTGTACGGAGGGATAACCACCCTCAAAGAGTACATCATTACATCCAATATAAACACGAATTTGATGATGCTCTGCATGGAATAGGATTTCCAGTGGCTTTAAACAGCATAAAGATATTTGAAAAGCGAACTGGAATATCTATTAATGTATACAGCTTTGATGAAAATAATGTAGTGTACCCGCTTCTGGTAACCGAAGAAGAGAAAGATCGACATGTAGATTTACTTTACCTAAGGAATGAAAACAATTCACATTATTGTCTAATAACAGATCTGAGTAGACTAGTGCGATCACAGATAACACAGCACAATGGAAGAATTTGGTTGTGTAAAAGATGCCTTTTACATTTTAGAAAAGAAGATTTATTGGTTTCGCATAGAGCGTATTGCAAGCAGCACGACCCAGTCAAGATTGTGATGCCTAAGAAGGAAGACACAATTAAGTTTAAGGATCATAATAGAAGTATGAGAGTGCCATTTGCATGTTATGCAGACTTTGAATGTATGCTAACTCCCATAGAGCAAGTCAATACTGAAGAGGAAAACATGAGATCAAACACAAAAAGTTATCAAAAACATGAAGCTATCGGGTTTTCATATTATATCGTACAAGCAGAAAATGATTATGCCAGTCCAGTAACATACTTTGGTGAAGACGCTGCTCAAGTTTTTGTAGAAATGATTCTTGAAGAGTCTAAGAAAATCAAAAGCCTGTATTCCAAAGATGCCGCCCAACCCATGATACTTTCAAAAGAAGATATTACAAAAATTATAGAAGCAAGACAATGTCATATTTGTGGAAAGGAATTCACAGAAGAAGACCCTTTAGTTATGGACCATGACCACATAACGGGAAAATTCAGAGGAGCCGCACACAACAGCTGCAACTTAAACTTCAAAAAACCTTCATTTCTCCCAATATTTATCCATAATCTCTCTGGTTACGATACTCATTTATTCATAAAAATGTTTGGGTCCCATAACGTGTCTATTGATGTAATCCCAAACAGCGAAGAAAGATATATATCGTATACTGTTCATGTATCTGGAGGTATTGATCTAAGATTTGTAGACTCAATGAAATTCATGTCTAGCAGCTTGGACTTACTAGTTAAAAACTTGTCGCCTTCTCAATTCAAGCATACATCAAAGTACTATTCTGGTGAACAGCTTCAACTCCTTTTGAGAAAAGGCGTGTACCCGTATGATGCTATGGACTCTTTGGAGAAATATGAACAAACATCTCTACCACCAAGGGCGGACTTTTACAACAAATTAACCATGTCTGATGTTGAGGAAGAAGATTATCATCATGCCTGTAAGATTTGGAACGCTTTTGAAATACAAAATATGAAGGAGTATACAATTTTGTATAATAAGTCAGATGTACTGCAATTGGCTGATGTAATGGAAAATTTTCGAGACCTGTGTATGCAAATTTATAGCCTAGATCCTGCTTGGTACTATACAGCACCTGGACTTGCATGGAGTGCAATGCTCAAGACAACCGAGATTGAACTGGAACTACTAACAGACTATGACATGATTTTGATGATTGGAAATGGCATACGAGGAGGTTTATCGCAAGTTTCGAACCGCTATGCAGCCGCCAATAATAAATACATGGAAGATTACAACAAAGCTATATCCTCATCTTACCTAACATATCTTGACGCCAACAACCTATATGCATGGGCGATGTCCCAGTGCATGCCATATGCAGAGTTTAAATGGGTAGAAGACGCACACCTTATTGATGTCACAGTAATTCCTGATGATTCCGAAATAGGATATATATTAGAGGTTGACTTGGAGTATCCAGAAGAATTGCACGATCTGCACTCTGATCTCCCCCTAGCTCCTGAACACAGAGTTCCTCCAGGATCGAAAGAAGAAAAGTTACTTGCAACGCTGTATGATAAGGAAAAATATGTCATACATCATAGAAATCTTAAACAGTACCTGTCTCTAGGATTGAAATTGAAGAAAATCCACAGAGCCATCAGTTTTAAGCAAAAAGATTGGCTTAAACCCTATGTAGATTTAAATACTAATATGAGAATGAAAGCCACAAGCAATTTTGAAAAGGATTTTTTCAAACTAATGAATAATGCTGTCTTTGGAAAGACTATGGAAAATATTCGAAATCGTGTTGACATCAGATTGGCAACTCATGAGAAACAGGTCGACAAGTGGCTGGCACAACCCAACATTAAAAGAAGAACTATTTTTACTGAAAATTTGGCTGCAGTACACATGAGGAAGACTAAATTATTCTTCAATAAAGCAACATACGTAGGAATGAGTATTTTGGATGTGTCTAAGACACTAATGTATGACTTTCACTATAACGTGATAAAAGACCGGTACCAGGATAAAGCTCAATTACAATATACCGACACAGATAGTCTAACCTACCATCTACAGACAGAGGATTTCTACGAAGACATGAAGGAGATGATTGCCTACTTTGACACGAGCGACTACCCCTCTACCCACCCCTGCTTTAGCACCACAAACAAGAAGGTTATTGGGAAATTTAAGGATGAACTCAATGGAAGAATCATGTATGAACACATAGGTTTAAGATCAAAAATGTACGCAAGCAGATCTGAGAATAATCATGTTATAAAAAAATCAAAAGGTGTTAAGAAAACAGTTGTCGAAAATTGTATCACCTTCCAAGACTATAAGGACTGTTTGCACACAAAAATTGATCAATACTGTTCAATTAATATGATCAAGAGCTATAAACATGACTTATACAGTGTAAAACATAACAAGATCGCTTTGTCTGCCCATGATGACAAACGCTATATACTACAAGATGGAATCACAACCCTTCCCTGGGGACACTACAAGATTTCAGAAGAAGAATTCATGGAAACGGAAGTCAATCCTGCTTTTCCCAATGAGCCACAACTCTATTCTAAGGACACTTCAAAATAACTCCAGAAGAACTAATAGATGTGAAGAGCAAGACCAAAGCCTTGGAAAGAGACAAGCCGACGAAAAAAGAAGATTCAAGAAGTGGGAGAAAAGAAGAATGAAGAAAATGAAACTACACCTTCCCTGGAGAACACTTCAAAATCACTCTAAGTAATAGATATGAAAGTAGATCAGACAGGTTTCTCAAGATATCTGATTACATAACTGTAAATATATCCTCAATGTTGCACTATGGTATAATATCTAGATAATATAAATATAAGGAAAGTATATGTTTATTGAGATATACAGCTATAGTGGAATATTTTGCCTAAAAACCACTTTAAAAAAAGGTGTGGCTAGGCCCGATCTTTAGGGGAACCACGTCATGGTCTAAATCCATGATAAAAGCTAACGCCATGGGAATTACCACCTCGAAAGAGCTCTGGTCATGGGAGGAAACATTCCATGCTGTATTATGCTCAGTAAAAACACTTCACAAGACAGGCTCACGACATATGTTTAACATTATTAATTTATATTTTAGAACGGATATTGCTATTCCAAGAATCTCTGTGAGACTGTGATTTGTTTATGGTTAATAGCTGTTTGTACATTTCAGTTTAAAACAGTACAGTAATATAGTAAAGCTGTGAAATCTTTCATTTAGTATAACCGTTAATCATGTATATTTAACATTATATACATTGATATATTTTGTAAAGTATAGCGGCGAATGCATTTCATATGGTATAACCATTGATCGCGTTTTACATTGTAGTCATTGATTCATTTTACATTGTATAACCACGGGTACATTTCATGCCGTATAACTTGATCAAGAATATTCAACATTAAATTTATTGATGTATATTATATAGCATAGCCACAGTTTCGATTTATATATATTATAATAGTTGATTATGTATATTTCACATTATAATCATTGATAAATTTCATATAGTATTGCCGCAGTTACATTTCATTTATAGTATAACTGGATAAAGAATATTTTACATTGTAGGTCATTGATGCATATTATATAGTATAGCGGCAGTTTAATTTTATATAGTGTAACCGTGGATAAAGAATATTTAACATTTTATTCCTTGATATATTTGTATAGTATAGCGGCAAATTCATTTCATATAGTATAACCGTTGATCACGTTTATTTATCATTATATTCATTGGCTCTACATTGCATATAGTATGACTGTGAATTATGTATATTTAACATTATAGTCATTGGTGCAGAGAATAGTCGCTGATTAATTACATGTAGTATAACCGTTGATCATGTTTATTTAAAGTTATATTCCTTGATATAAGTACTGATCGTGTATATTTATCGTAAATTCATCAATGCATAATATATAGTATAGCCTTGGGCACATTTCATATAGTATAACTTGATTAGAAATATTTAACATTATAGTCATTGCTGTATATTATATAGTATAGCAGCATTTTCATTTTATATAGTGTAACTGTTGAGTATGTGCATTTACATTATAGTCATTGATGCAGAGAAGTAGCCACAGGTACATTTCATATAGTATAACAGTTCATCATGTATATATATCATTATATTCATTGTCTTCTTCATTTCATATCGTATGACAGTGGATCATGTATATTTAACATTGTAGTCATTGATGCAAAAAAATAGCCGCTGATAAATTGCATATAGTATAACCGTTGATCATGTTTATTTAACATTATATTCATTAATATATTTGTATAGTATATCTGTGAATGCATTTCATATAGTATAAGCATTGATCGTGTATATTTAACGTAAAAGTCATCAATGCATAATGTATAGTATAGCCTTGAGCACATTTCATATAGTATAACTTGATTAGGTATATTTAACATTATATTCATTGATGTATATTATATAGTATAGCAGCATTTTAATTTTATATAGTGTAACCGTTGATTATGTACATTTTCATTAAATCCATCAATACATTTTATATAGTATAGCCACAGGTAGCATATAAACATCATGTTCCTTCCCCTTACAATGGACTCGTCCATCTACTCTTCCTTCGGAAGACAACAACCGCCATTTTAACAAATGGGCGTGGCCTAAGTCAGCTGTCAACCAATCAGAGAAGAGGGGGGCGGTGTCTATACCAGCTGTCGACCAATCAGAGAAGAGGGGCGGGGCTTATGCCAGCTCTCGACCAATCAGAGCCCGCTTCCTTAGGAAGGCGCAGAACTCTCAAAAATCATCTACTAGTCTTCTTTTTTCGGCAATTTTCTTCTTTACATAAATAGGGTATTGCAATCCCGGCTTTGGCAAAACTTGGAGTATAGGCGTCGATGCTCTTGCAGAATTCTGAATACAATTTGTAAAGTAATCTACAGCATCCTCTAAGTTTTGGTTGGTTTGTAACTGAATTTTCAAATTTAAGCTTTCATTTATTGATCTGCGGAAATGGTTCCAATCAGTGTGTTTATTATATAACCTTATAATTTTGGTCGAATTTCGGCCAGTGGGCGATCTCTAGTTCAAAGTTATTATAGGAAAATTGTTGTACTTCAATTAATTGTGGATAACACCTTTATTTTTTAAGTGTAGACTGATTCTCGTCAATTTGTTTTTTGTTTTTTTTTTTAAATTACAACTACAGGGCAAGCCATATCCAACGACACAAAAAAAAACTTTAAAATCTGTCGAAATTGTAAGGGGGTTCCAAATAATGTACAAAAACCCTTAGCGTATTAAATAAGTATAGATATAAATAAACGGTATCAGTTAACTGACACATACTTTCTCCCAACAATATAAAAAAGGTATTAAAAACTCCAAACATTAATGTCTTGATGACTCAGTCGGATAGCTACCAGCTGAGCAGCGCTCGTTTGACCCTACGCGCGTCTGTGACTTTTAACAACGTACTGCGTTTACCGCTAAACGAAAAATTGAATTTTCTCCTCAACCACTTGACGTAGAGCAATAATTTAAAATACTGGATTATTTAGTTTTTTGAGCTTGATTTAATGGTGATAAGTAAAATTTATTTCGAGACAACAGCTATTTTGAAAATTCAAAAAATTGATTTTTGAAACACTTTTTACTCCATAACTTTTGAATGCGCATTTTCTCGAAGATGCGGGTGGTGTCATGTTTTCCACCATTTTAAGCTTAATAAACCACAAAATTTTAATCAAAATCGTTAGAGCCGTTTTTGAGAAATTTTGATTTTTGACGATTTTTGAGGGTTTTTGGGGGTAAAATACCCTTAAAAATAAAAAATTAAAAAAATGAAAAAAAACGCCTGGAATTATCGTGTTTTTGGACCTACGTACCAAATTTCACCAAAATCGGACCATTGGGGCATTCTCTAGCTCTGTATACATCCTGAGACACACACACACACACACACACACACACACACACACACACAAACTTGTTCGCCTATATTTGTGGGGCCTTGGGATTACACATCTATTTGTGGGGCCATGTATGTGCATTTGACAGGTATTGGGGGGCCGTATTTGTATTGTGGGGCCATACAACAAAATTTAACCTAAACTAACCTAACCTAACCTATTTTAACCTAACCTAACTTAACCTAACCTAACCTAACCTAACCTAACGATTATTGACTTTTTCGACCATAAAAAGTATAATTTTTACTTAAAATAAAAAAAAAATAAATCTTTGTGGGGCCATGTGTATGGCCCCATAATTTCAGAAGGCCCCGCACTCAGGTGAAATTCACACACTTGGCCCCACAAATATTGCGGAACCTGTCCACACACACACACACACACACACACACACACACACACACACACACACACACACACACACACACACACACACACACACACACACACACACACACACACACACACACACACACACACACACACACACACACACACACACACACACACACACACACACACACACACACACACACACACACACACACACACACACACACACACACACACACACACACACACACACACACACACACACACACACACACACACACACACACACACACACACACACACACACACACACACACACACACACACACACACACACACACACACACACACACACACACACACACACACACACACACACACACACACACACACACACACACACACACACACACACACACACACACACACACACACACACACACACACACACACACACACACACACACACACACACACACACACACACACACACACACACACACACACACACACACACACACACACACACACACACACACACACACACACACACACACACACACACACACACACACACACACACACACACACACACACACACACACACACACACACACACACACACACACACACACACACACACACACACACACACACACACACACACACACACACACACACACACACACACACACACACACACACACACACACACACACACACACACACACAGACATCACTCCGAAAACCACTTTTTTGGACTCAGGGGGAACCAAAATAGATAAATCCACCAACAACTCAAATTCGAAAATTTAGACGAAAACAATACTTTCTCCATATACTATGGTATAGGGGGAGAAAGTAAAAGGGTGTACAGTAAAAAATTCTAATAATACTAAAACTAATCATATCGGGTAAATTTCCGCGAGTACTATATTTTTAACTATGTTGCCCATTAAGATGTCCATCTTCTTGTCCGTGTCTCGATGTGAGACACGGTCGACACGGAACATCAGTAACGAGACAGGTGGAGGCCGGCGTAACCTGGACCTCTGATGACGTCATCTCGGATTTACAGCGTTACCTTTCCGGATGGACGCTCATCGCAGCCGCAGTTTGTTAAACTGCCTCATAAATATTGTCGTCGGAGCGGCTTGGGAGCGTCACCGCGCGCCGCGTCGTTACGGGAGGCCATCCCTCCCCGCGAGTGACCGAGGTCATCAGGGTGGATTTACTGCCTGTCTCGTTTGCTCTTACTTACTCTTCTTGTTGCTAACTGTGGTATAAAAAGAATAAAACAATACAAGAGGAATTCATATAAAGTCATAACACTTACTCGTCATTGAGTAACAAGAAACAAATTCAGAACATTATCGCTTTGAGTAGGAATTATGATCGAGGAAGTGAAAACAACACAGTATGTGGTAGAAATGTTTAAATTTCAATTGTATATTTTTTGCATCTTTTGAAGAGATAGTGATGAAAGTAAGGAAAGTAGGCCTACTAAGGAAGGAACTAATAGGTACAAAAGTATTTCAAGTTTTTGTAAGTTCCACTATAGAGGCTTTCAAGAAAATTGGAAATATTTGCAGAAAGACGTATTAGAAAAATAATCGGGGGTCGCTTAAAACCCTTCTTAAATTTTTACCGTTGTTCCTTGAACTGCGGTCCAGGCCTCTTTCGTGCCTGATTTTCACAAAGGTCTCACTAAGTTCCTGTCTGCTATTCTGGAACCGTGTTTGCAGGGACAGGATGCCTAGATGATGACGTCCAACGCAATCCGAGGGATTCGCCGCAAAAAGTCATCGCTATCGGAGGTGAAAGTGATAGTAGTCGGCGCTCCAGGAGTCGGCAAAAGTGGTACGTAGCTGAAACTTGGAAGCACATTTTAATTATTGCTTCTGTGACATTTTAATATAAATATATAATTTATCATTGCTTTAAGGCGGGTTTACACCAGAGTTGACAACCAAAAGTTACCAACTTTGGTTGACAACTAACTGTGGATGAAAAGCTGAGAGTTGGCAACCAGATGTAAAGCCAATTTAGTGTAGTTACTGGTGTGTATATCAATAAAGGTTGGCAACTTTTGGTGCTCAGCTCTAGTGTGTGTTGTGTACCCACCTTCATTTTCCACCCCGAATGATTATAGGCACATTAGATTAGATTCTATAAGGTTTAGGTGGGATTTGTGATACGATCTGGTAAAAATTTATGAGACACTGCAGGTCTGATTAACATTTTTCATTTGAGTTTGGACACGATTGGCTCACTTCAATGGTATGAATGGATCAAGATATTGAAATCTAAAACGGAAACACCATTTCGAACGTATAATTCACTATCTAATAAACCACCTTTGAAATATATGCTCCTAACAAGTATTTGTAACAAGACGTTAATACTTACTTGTTTAAATATACTATTCCATAAGCAAATTTTTTGAGTGCTCCAGAGTTTCACATACTTCCAACACATGAGAGATTACACACTCCGCGCATGTAAACTACTTACTCAAAGTACAGGACAATTAGTGGGTATTCTGGTCCGGTAAACAGCCAAGCAGTTGTTGATCGGCGGCCAAATCTCGACTCCGCCCAAACATCGGCGGGTTTCCTAACCTCCGCTCCGGTTCTGCTCTTGTATTTGTATTTCGACATTACCTTCTTCATCAAGTTTCTGGCCAAATATTTGTTGTTTGTTTTAGTTTATTTCAAGTCAAGACTAAATTGAGATAAACTCTTACACCATTCAAAATTAATTCATGTGTGGTCGAAGACAGTACACTGTATTTTATTTCACACCTAGGGAAAAATTAATTCCTTAACTACAAATTTCTCTACCCGCCCTAACCTACCTGAGTACCAGTTTCCTTTAAGTCGGCTATAGTATTACTTTCGCCCTTGAGAGTGCAGAGT
Organism: Neoaliturus tenellus; assembly: GCA_030545055.2. Taxonomy (NCBI): domain Eukaryota; kingdom Metazoa; phylum Arthropoda; class Insecta; order Hemiptera; family Cicadellidae; genus Neoaliturus; species Neoaliturus tenellus. The sequence continues at coordinate 236,347,090 of CM061531.1, forward strand.
AGACAATAGTAGGCAATAGAAAATGATTAATATAGAACAATATTATACAGAACGATTCATATTTAAAAAGAACATATATGTATATATAGTAGTTATGTAGAACTACTGCAATTACAAAGAACATAATTATATAGAACGGGTAAAAGTGAAAAGCCAAACCTTTGCTAAGTGTAATTTTTTTAAATTTTAATAAATTATATGAAAATTCAAGTTCCTCAATTAAGGGCATACTAATAAAATATTTAAGATTTCTAAAGGAAATTCTACACATTAAAAGATATTTTAACTGACCAAGTGAATCATAGTTTTCACCGGTCTACCTGAGCCCGAACAACAATGCCAAATTAATGCCGCCTCACGGCCGTAGCGCTAGGCGAGTTTGATGGCTGCAGAGGTTTACGGGGATCGAGTTTTAAAATTAACCAATTAAGATAGAGATTGACTCTTAACTTTTTCTAAAAGTAGAAAAAAGGATCTCGTCGGCGATCTTTTTTATAATTTTTAAATAACATTTCTAATTTCAGTTATAACTGTCTGAAATCATCTGTTTTTGAGTTTTATGGATGCAGAGGTTTGCGGGGATCGTGTTTTAAAACTAACGACTTAAGATAGAGATTGGCTGTTAACTTTTTATAAAAGTAGAAAAAAGGATCTAGTTGGCTATCTTTTTAGAATTGTAAATTAAATTTCCAATTTCATCTATAACTGTCTAAAATTATCTGTTTTTCTCGATTTTTAACTGAAGTTTTCCATTAGTTTTGATGAAACTACCAAAGTGAGATTACCAAAGTGTAACTAAGGAAATTTAGCACCATTATTCTTCTTTAATATGACACCTTAGTTTAGCAGAAGGTAACAGGATCCTAAAAAACCCCTTGCATTTGCATCGAGAAAAACAGATGATTTTAATCAGTTATAGCTAAAATTAGAAATTTTATTTTAAAATTTTAAAAATATAGCCGACGAGATAATTTTTTCTACTTTAAGAAAAGTTAAAAGCCAATCCCTATCTTAATTGGTCAATTTTAAAACACGATCCCCGTAAACCTCTGCATCTATAAAACTTGCCACTAGAGAAAAACCGATGAATTTAGGCAGTTATAACTGAAATTAGAAATATTATTTAAAAATTAAAAAAACACAGAAGACAAGATCCGTCTTTGTACTTTTAGAAAAAAATTATAAGAGCCAGTCTCTATCTTAATTAATTATTTTTAAACACGATTAACGTAAACCTCTGCATCCATAAAACTCACCTAGCGCTACGGCCGCGGTCGCTAGGCGGCTTTGGACTCGGGTAGACCGGAGCCTTAATAGAATCCTGCCAAAACAAACCTTTTGATCAATAAAAAAGTTGGTCTAAATAAAAGTCTAGTTTGGTCTACGATTTATTTTGTTGTATAAGTCTTGGTGACCAATATTTTCTAAAACACACCGCACTGAATGCACACAGTTAAAATGTTGTGTCGTGATTTATATTTTGTACTACAGAATTTCAATTTGGGACCACCTACTTAGTAGTTTCCGAAATAAAGTTAATTTGACTGTGACGTTGACGTATAAATCTAAGTGATGCGAAGATGAGTGAAGCCAACCGTGCGGTCGTTGGCAACGGCTCGCAGTTCCAGTTGAAGCTTGGGAGAGGTCAAGCACAAGCGTCAGTGAAGCCGACCGTGCGGTCGTTGGCAACGGCTCGCAGTTCCAGTTGAAGCTTGGGAGAGGTCAAGCACAAGCGTCAGTGAAGCCGACCGTGCGGTCGTTGGCAACGGCTCGCAGTTCCAGTTGAAGCTTGGGAGAGGTCAAGCACAAGCGTCAGTGAAGCCGACCGTGCGGTCGTTGGCAACGGCTCGCAGTTCCAGTTGAAGCTTGGGAGAGGTCAAGCACAAGCGTCAGTGAAGCCGACCGTGCGGTCGTTGGCAACGGCTCGCAGTTCCAGTTGAAGCTTGGGAGAGGTCAAGCACAAGCGTCAGTGAAGCCGACCGTGCGGTCGTTGGCAACGGCTCGCAGTTCCAGTTGAAGCTTGGGAGAGGTCAAGCACAAGCGTCAGTGAAGCCGACCGTGCGGTCGTTGGCAACGGCTCGCAGTTCCAGTTGAAGCTTGGGAGAGGTCAAGCACAAGCGTCAGTGAAGCCGACCGTGCGGTCGTTGGCAACGGCTCGCAGTTCCAGTTGAAGCTTGGGAGAGGTCAAGCACAAGCGTCAGTGAAGCCGACCGTGCGGTCGTTGGCAACGGCTCGCAGTTCCAGTTGAGGCTTGGGAGAGGTCAAGCACAAGCGTCAGTGAAGCCGACCGTGCGGTCGTTGGCAACGGCTCGCAGTTCCAGTTGAAGCTTGGGAGAGGTCAAGCACAAGCGTCAGTGAAGCCGACCGTGCGGTCGTTGGCAACGGCTCGCAGTTCCAGTTGAAGCTTGGGAGAGGTCAAGCACAAGCGTCAGTGAAGCCCTCGGTTTAGGAGTGTGGACAACATATTTTGTTGAACATTTAGATTTTATTATTTCTACATGACTTGCTGAAACTTTGTTATTACTCATAATTAAAATTGGAATTGGCCGTCCCCCGTGGATGAAAATCACTTTCACTAGATTTGTTTTTAAATTAACATGATTTAATAATGAAAAGGAATATTAAAAAATATATTGATTCTACTAACTTTGCTAAAGCGTAAAATTTTACACCTTGTCAAAGCCAGAAAAATTAATACTTAAAAGTTTAAATCAGGTATCAAATATGCATACAACAAATAACATAGGAAATAGTTTGTTTTTTACAAATGGCTTTAATAAATCATGAAAATAGGAAAAATGTTTCAAAGACATTTTTATTCTGAATGAGAGGTGAAAATGAATGTGGTGAGTTGAGGAAGTGAAAATACGAAAATACTTTTAAAAATATTTGGTTAACAAATTAACCTGCGAGAAAAATCAAAATTATTCCGTGAGCTAGGGATCAAAAGTTAAGACAGTGAAAATATTGTCGAAATATTAAGCCATCAGAGTCATCCCGACGAGTATTTATATCTTAATAAATGAATGTCTATGAACCACTCCAATTGCACTTAAGCTTACGGGTATGTATTGTTAAGCATTTAACTTCAATTCAACCAAGTTGAATTCTCTCATTTTCCTTGTGTTGTGGTGATTTCTGTAAAGTTCTCTGGGAAGCTGTTTTGACCATTGCGGTTGCTGGAGCCTAGTTCAACTCCGCGGGATGAGTTCAACAACTCCCCCAGTGATAACACTTATCACCACCCGTAGCCGGTGCGGCGCCGGCGCGGCGTCGGTAAACGCCCACTAATTGTGATGCTGCCAACATTCCAACACTAAAATACCCGACCTTGTCCCCGCCACTACTTATCCTTCATTTTCATTTGATCTCTATATTCGGCTAATTTACAGCAACATACGAGATTTAATGTTAGAAGTCCTTGCAGAAAATTATCCATAGGAATCTTAAGTTTTTGATATGTTAGTTTTTAGAGATTCTCATTGAATCTAACTTATTTCATAGGCTAAGGTTTGTTTTTGTAATAATTTGAACTCCACCTACGGTACAGTTTGAACCGATTTTCAAGTTTTTGGGGTCAACGAATATGACTTGGTCTGAAGCTGATTCAACCAAAAAATGTTGAGAATCGGACTTAAAATAAAGGGGCTCAGAATCATTTAAATTTTAAATTTCCCATTAGAATAACATTGGGATTTCGTTCAGCACTTTAAACATCTGTTAAATGTACAGCTGTTAATAAGTGTAGTTTTGGGTGTTTTCTGATAATCATTGGATTTTCGGGGTAATTGATTTAGAACGAAACATATGTGATAGTCCAAGTCAATCATTAGTTTGATTTCGAGCAACAACTAAGTTTCACTAGTTTTTATTTTAAGTAAATGTTTTTCAAGACTCTATAGGCCTAGACCCTACTTGAGACAGGTTTCCTATTTCCCCAGATCCGACACAGTTCTGAAATTAGTTAGGCAAAATTGAGAAAGACGTCAAAATTTTGGGGTATTTTTTAGATTAAATAAAGTAAATTTATCTGTATAACCTATCGCCCTTACCTACCCACAAAAATCCTACAATATTAGAGAAAATATTTTTTTGCGTTGGTTATTTTTTATTTCAATTCTTAATATTATTTCATCGCAGTTAAAACGTGATTAAGAAAATATTGGAAAGACAAAGTGGAATAGAAATGTAAAATATTCCAGATTTCGCAACAAAGACTAGTCAGAGCCAACACAATATGAGGAGAATTGACAATTGATTCAATAATGTTGATTGATATTTAGTACTATGACTATGGAGTGTTAAGAATAAAAATGCTCTCTGTGTTATTTATTAGCACATAATCCAGGATGACTACTTCTACCCTTTCCTATTAAAAACACGCCCTGTCGTTGTAAACTGTGTAGAATAAGCAGCCAGAAACAATAAATCAATTGATTAAACGAGTGTTTAAGATAATTTTGCTACATTTAATGCAGAATGCTACAGTATAGGTCTTTCGGCCTCATTAAATATATTTATTTTTTATGTATTCCCATACAGGGAGGTGAAAAAACCTCCTTGTATGGAAATACATAAAATAATTGAGCTATTAATTAATGATGATTTCTAACAACTGGTCGATGTTAGATAGTAACAAGACTAGGGTTTGAACCGTTCCCCGTCAAAAAGTTAAAAATTGCCACTGTCGTAGATACACTCAAAATAAAATAAAAAGACGAAAGATAAACAAGACCGGTTACACCAATCACAAATCCCCTCGAAATGTTTGAAAAGTTAGGTAAATACCACTATTACTCACTCTAAGGAAAAAATAATGGTGCATTTTTTTCTCGATGAACACATATTATGTGTGTTCTACCTTCTTCATATAAAAAATTACACATAACTAGGCCAATTTCGTGTATTCAGTATGAAGTAAGTCAAATATAATAAAAATGTCTAATCTAAGTAAAAGAATCTAAGTAAAATATGTCAGTTTGCGATGCTTTGACTACTGTGATGCCTCGCCTGTGACTACTGCTCATAATTAATTTTTGTGATAGGGGCTTCAGCAGAGTTGATCCCGAACTTGGTGACAGTGTTTTGGCATAATTAGTAGCAATCATTGCCTCTACGACACAACATTACAACACCCTCTGTAACTCGCGACATTGCTGTATCGGCCTTGCGACTTGCGCCCCACTGACCTGTCGCTATTTTTAACCATCTCTCTTTGTTATTGTAACCTCCATGCCCTGAGTCGTCGCACCGACGGCGGCGGCGGCTCCGCGGAGACACGATATTGCTGCCTATTAGTTGATCTTTATGATACTGGGATTGTTAGAGATTGATATTGGTGGGATAATTAATAGTTGATCACCTAACTCGAGACTATTTAAAATTATACCAGTGAATAATTTCAGTTTTAAGGGAACGGGAATATTATTAGGTGGCTATTGCGCGAACATTTACAGAGAAAAAATATTACACAAGTTGATATAGAATCCTTTTTATTACACCTAAGATTATTATACTTTACCTTCTAAATATTGTATGTATAAAGATTATGTGTAACACATGGATATAAACAAGAACGCCTGGATCGCGAACTGAGATGGCGGAATAGTGCTAAAAACCAGCGGACTTCCCCCACCACTTTAAGGGGTGGCCGCAGCCGCCACGCCACACCTTATGTCGACCGATCAGCTGACATTGTTATTATTTTTATGAGGTTGGCGTACCTGCCTTACTTTGCCCCGTGCACATAAACTAATGGTCTGTGCGTGGATCGTATTATACAAAGTAAGGGGGTGAGCCGCTACATTTCAGAGGTGAAAGGTACTGATAAAAGTCACTGGCAGAACGTGGATTCGAACCCACGACATCGCTGCCATGGTCCCGAAGTCCGGCGCGCTAACCACTACGCCACCGAACCACCCAAGCGCATATTGATGAGTTCAACATATCTAAATATCACATTTAAATTGTCCAGAAGTCTTTAGTTACTCACACAGCCGCCATTTTGGTTTTTACACATAATAATTTTTATTTCCGTAACGGATGGTTGTATTCAATTCATATTTGGCATGAATCTTTATTATACCAATGTACATTTCCAGGAAAAAAATTAATTTTTTCCGCTGTATATTTTCAAAATGGCGTCCATTTTAAATTTTCAAACGCAAATATCTCAAAATCGGAAAATTTTATAAAAATTTTACTAGGTACAAAAAAGTTGACAAATTAAATTATCTAACCAATGATATGGTAACCAATGGTACCAAATTTGTAAGGATCTGACAACAAATAACGGAGTTATTGCAATTTTTCGCCATGAAAACATTGATTTTTCATTAAAATCAATGCAAATTAAGGCCATTTAACAGCAATTAAATACCGTACAAGGAAATACCATATATTTATTGGTATAAATAATGTTTTAAGGTGCAATATGTGCACTTAAATTTGATATTTCGTCAAAATTTTGGGAAGTTATTTTGGTTTTTTGGAATTTACGGCGTTAATATCACAGTTATGATATTTTTAGTCCTTAAAGAATTATAGCCCTTAAAATTGTGCATCGATTGCATATATAATATTCTTTGTTGAAATAATAATAACGCTGATACGGTGCCTTAAAGTCTGAAATATTCATGTCTTTCAAAGGGGTAAAAATATTTTTTTTTGCATTTTTGGACCTCCATTTTCAAAATTCAACAATTTTAACTGAAACCATTTGAAAGAGCTTAGAAAAACAAACAATTTAGTATTTTGAAATTTTAACTTGGCTTGAACGGGTTACAAAGAAAAGCCAAAAATAGGTTTCCCATGTTAATCTTATGGGAAATCAACTAAACCCTGTACCTCGCTTATTTATTGGCATAACTTGATAAAATATGTTATGTACATTCACTAGGTAGGGTTTAACTGATATTTGCTTACAACACCCATATTTCGGCAAACCTACATATATCACCCCCATGGGGTTTATGGGGGAAGTTAAAAGTGCCGAATATTGATACAATTTGATATTTACCTTAACTAACCATTACACTTCCTAACAACTAATATTTTATAACAAAATTCCATGGCAGCAAATCTACATACTCATTCCTATGGTGTTTATGGGGAAAATAAAAAATCTTAAATTCCTTTGGAAATTCGCTGAGTACACAGATTTGCTGCGACAGAGGCATTTGATAATATGACAAGAAAACTATATACAATTCATTTAATCAAAATAAATATTATTTTCATAGATTGCATGATATTCAGTGAAAAGAATATTTTGATGTAAATATGTAGTTTAATTAATTAATACTTTGTGTATTGTTTATCAAAAACTCATGACAATAAAGTTTAAATAAAGAAAATTAAATACTAATCAAATTATAAATAGATAGTCAGGCATTTCAGATTATAAAACTATTGATGTTAGTTTTTTAATATAGATCAATATCTTATATCCAGTGGCAGGTCGTGTCACGTCGCCAAGTCCCACCCAACCAAGCAGACGACGCGTGCCTATATAGACACGAAGCAGAATACGGCCAATTTTCACTTCTCAAAAGGGCACAAATAGGCCATAACTAATTCGGAAAACGTTTTCAATCCGTTTAACTGGGTCAATAAGCACTAAAAATCATCAAACTTACTTTTAAAACCCTCAGTGAAGCAAAATATATGCGTTCAAAAGTAGCCTAAAAAAGTTAGAAATGTAGAAATGTAGTTTCCTACGCACAACAAGCATTTTTAGACAATGCTACAGCCTTTATCACTGGTGGGAATCACACGAAACTTTGTAGGAATCTTCGTATATGTACGTAGTGTAAACCTTTGTGTACAAAGATAAAGTTAATTCACTTTAAATATAACAAAATACATCAAATATGAGTTTTACAAAACATCTTTGTTTGCATTTCGTAATTTAAAAGGTAAACAAAGCAGCAGACGTTCATATTACAATTTAGACAAGCAAAACATCTGTTACAGTATTCATTTAATTTAATTAGGTGTCATTCTTGGATTAAGTTGGTAAAGTTCACTCTACACTGACTTTCAATAAGCCAGTTTAAATAATAATCCTCTTAATTATAATTAATTATAATAATCCTTATAAGTTTTCTGAAATCCAGTGGCACGGTCGATCGTATGTCTCACCACCAAGTCACACCTAACGAAACAGACGGCGCGTGCCTAGACAAGAAGCTGAATACGGTAAATTTTCACTTCCTAAATTAGCTAAAAAAAAGGATGTAACTAATCCTTGTTTTCCATCGGCTGAACTCGTAAAAATCGCTGAGCTTACCTCGAAAACACTCAGTGAAATAAAATATATGTGTTCAAAAGTAGCCTAAAATTGTTATAAAAATAGTTTCCTACACACAACAAACATTTGTTTAATTTTAGACACGGTTACAGCCTTTACCACTAATAGGAATTCCATGTAACTTTGCACGGAGTTTCCTATCTCGACGTAGTGCATACCTTTGTGTACAAAGATCAAGTTTATTAAATTTAAATATCACCAAATAAAACCAATATGAGTTTTTCAAAAAGCACTTTGATTACACTTCGTAAATTTAAAAGGTAAACAAAGCAGGCGTTTGGCAATATTATTTAAATCCGTTTCAAAAGAAGCTAACTCAAAACACTGCTATCATATTCATTTATTTCATCAGCTCACATTTATAAATTGTTTTACACAGAAAATTATTATACTTAAAATTGTGCTGGCTTTCCTCCAATAAAATAAATTGTTTTATTGCCAATATTGATTTTAATTATCTGTATAGGTAAATTCAAAAATAAAATATTTTATCTTCAAAACTAGTGAATTTTTTATTATCTCAACTGTTGTAGCTTTGGTAATATTTGGTAACAATCTGATGTTATATTTGCCAAATCTTCATCAAATTAACAAGAGTAATTTTAGAGTTGCACTCTATTGCCCATGGAATGTTTGGACCAACCAACGCATTTCTTGGGTAGGAAATAATCCTGGTTGGCAGGCCCCCTAAGTGACAAAAAAACTGATAGCCCCATAAAAAATGCAATGTTCGCGCAGTGGTGATGTAACAACTTTTATTGCTTAATCTGCCTAGTGTTCAAAACATGCGTGGTAGGCTTAATTATTGTAATGTAAGTAAGTATTGTAATGTAAGTATTGTATTGTAATCCCTGAAAAACTGAACGCTATAATAGTGCAATTTTTAACTAGAAACTGTGGGAGTTTTATACATTGCAATGTACAGGCGTTGTTGCAGTTACAGTAGTTATTAAAAAATTCACAATATGCTATAATTGCAACTTACCTTGATTGATAATTTATAGTTACATGGTTGACTAATATTCATATTAAATAATATTCAAAATAGAGTGATATAATTGAACTGTTACAACCAAAATCGTATCTGTATCACCAATGTTTCAACCCTTCTTTTAATCAGCTGTGCAATATTAAAACAATATAGCTTGTCTATTGTCTTAACCAGAACACAAAGAAGTTATACATCAGACATGTAGTATACTAGGTACCATGAAATTACGAGCTCGGATATTTAAACAGCTGGAAGCTGATTTACATTAGTCTTACCAACACCACCTTACCCCTTAACCTAGCTATGTTATCGGTTTTGTTTTGTTTTCATGTTTTCCTGCTGTTACAGTAATTAATAACAGATGCCAACAGCTGGATAGGTCAGCACAAATCGGCAACACTGTTTGAAATTCAGGCTCGCATCTTAGTGACGCCTACTAGTAGAGTAAATCTAGCGAAAAAAGGGCCTTAACCTTAAACAAATTCCAACAAGCAATTTTTTTACTGTTTTTGAATGTTTGAAAGTTCTTTGTTAAGGAAAAAAAAGTTTACAAAAATTTGCCAACCGGAAGTTGGTTTTTTCAAGATGGCGACTTTTATTTTACTGAAATTTCTTACTTCTTCCACAGGTTGTTTTTTTCTTTGTAATTCGCCAACCAATGTACATTGATCTTTCATTTTGGTGTCATTTTGTTCGGAACAAACTAAGGAACAGTTCTAAGTTATATTTTATTGAAAAGGAAGTAGCAGTGTCGCTCACAATTTCTTAAAAACATAAAAAATGTTTTTCGTTTTCTTTTGGACACTCAACTGTTTTATATTTGAAACACTTAAACATATAATATTGTTATAATTTATTATTAAAATGAAAGAGCATTCATATACAAACATTTTGATTCATAAATCATAATTATATCGTCTTTAGATTCCGAGATATGGCCATTTTAGTATATAATGTAAGTTTCCATTTTTAAACCATTAATGCGTCATATTAGTACTTTAATAGAAGAGTAAAACAGTGAAAAAGCCTTAACCTGTACCTAATTCCAAAAAGAGATTTTTTACATACTGACTTGATGAAGGAAAAAAAAGTTTACCAAAATCGGCCGGAAGTTGGTTTTTCAAGATGGCCGCCATAAATCATTAAAATTGTACAAGATCTTACAAATATTGACGTAGCTACTGAACCAAGTTACATAGAACTTTAAATCTGGTGTCGTTTTATTCGCAATTAAACGATAAACAAATAAAAGCCGTAATATAATGAAAATATTGTGATAGATTGGTTTGAGATAGAGCTAAAGTAGAAAAATATTTTTAAAATGGGTAATTTCCTATTGGTCACACATTTTACTCTTATATAAATATGTTTGCCATTTTTTTTATTACTCTTTTAGATAAAACGTCTTTTCACGAGTGATTAGAGACCAAAATTATGTTTCTATAAATTTTTTGTTGTAAAGGAAATCGTATTTTTAATTATTAAATTATTTAAAACATTAAATTATTTAAAGCTACATGTCATTTTGTTTTAATTGAAATCTTTAGTTGAAGTTAATTTGTCAATTGGGTTAAACATGCATGATAGAGTGATAATAATTAATTGTAATAAAAAAATAAACTCCAAATTATGGTCTGTGTACCTTGGAGAACACGAAAAAGGGGATACTATGTCGTAAACATTGGTGGAGGTAACGTTTCTTTTTTCGGAGAGGGAGCAAGAGTTAGAAATCAATACAAATATTTTTGACCGCTCAAGCTAAAATAATCATCAACGACTAATACTCCTCTAAATGCCATTTTAAATTAGGAAAAATAATTAGGTTAACTATAAAATAATTAAAAAATAAATAAAAGACATAAAATATTAATTTAAAAAAATTTCATATTAATTTTACAGTTATTTTGCTTTTACAAATCACATTATATTCATGGTGCATTCTTATATATTTAGTCCATGTATTTTAAACTTGGAATTGTTTGAGACAGTAAAATCATAAATCATAAATAATTATGATTTTTGCGCCATACTTCTCATTTTATAAAGGAAGTATTTTAATTTCAGACTTACAAATAGGAATAAAAATTTAGGAATTAATAATTTAAATATCTTTAGTATATTTCATTATTATAGAAAATTTCTTGCTCTAATCTGTCTGATTTCTTACTATATACCACAGTTTAATACTTGAAAAGCCCGTATACTGAAATATTAAAGCGTTATTAAAGGCATAATATTTTTACTATGATTTAACTTATTTTCATATCAGCTTTTACTGATAGTGTACAGTTCCAGCAAATCATACTAAAAACTTTTTTACACATTTGAAATATTAGCGTTATATTAAGTTATAATCAGATTTATGCTACATCATAAATATGTCACTGGTTTTAAGTCTTTTTTCTTTTTTTCCGATAATGATGATATGAAAAAGTATAGTTTTAAGTATAAATTTCCATTCAAGTTAAAAAATGAGTTTATCCGTTTTAAAAATAATATTGACTTTCTTAGAATGTTACTATAGTTTTTAAAATTAATTTTGTTTAACAGTGATGTTCGACTGCGTTCGTGGGTATGTGAAAATAACTAGAGACAAGTGAGCGGATTGTGAGAAATTGTATAGCGTACATACTGTTAAAATGTCCCTGGGAATTTGTATGATTTTGTACAGTTTTATTCTAAAATTATTTAAAATATAAATATTTTATTGGCTCTTATTTTTTTAGCAACATATTAATGTTGATATGTGTTTAATGTCGTTATAATAACTCGGAAAATTTGGTTTCACGTAAATGTTAAAAGCTTACAAAAGTAAGAATATTTTTGACTAGCTTAGTGCACCTTTCAGGGATCTTACGCTTATTTACAGTTTATTTATACTTGTATTGTATTAGGCCTACTTTAGAGTTATTCAAATAAATTTAACATATTGTTGATATAAATTTTAAGTTTTTGTCAAATGTTCATTATGAAATAAATAGTAATTTTATGACGGGCAGACAAATTCAAATAATATATATACATATATATATAGGTACAAGGTACAAATAATGTTTTTATGTGATACAGTAGTTTTATGTGTTTCATTTTGATGTAATATTAGGTATTAAAAATTCTACTTGTTTTACGAGACAATTAGTGAAACATATTTTTCTTACATTTAAATCGTTATTGAGGAGTTAAGTAATTTATTTATTTTTACTATCATATGAATTTCACATCCAGTAATTAAAAACAAAAATAAAAAATAAATCACAGAAACTGTGACAAAATTACTATTATAAATTGTCATAATTACGACAACCGTACCCACTTGTCGCTCTAAAATATTTGGATGATAATAATTTAAATCAGCAATGTGGAAAGTGTCATTTTGTTAGTTCAACACAACCCTATAAAGCATGAATAAATAAAAATGTATAAAAGAAATCCTATAAAAGATATTGCATGTCTTTGTTAGGGTAATGAATATTTTTCTATACCTTCAATTATTGTGATTACGCAATTATGCATAAAAAGTAAACACATTTAACAGGAAAGTAATATTTAAAGTATGTAGATAATAAAAAGAGTATCCAATAAACTCAATAACACCAAGTATTAATTTATTAATAACCATACTGTTCTTCAACTTTCAATATTGAAATAATATGAATAACAAATAACTACCAATTTATGATAATTTTCTGTTCAAAAAATTACTTATTATATGTATGATTAAATCTTGTGCATTTCAACACCAAGATAAATACTAAATTTGTTGTATTCAATATTACATCGTCATATGCACAACGTCATCTGCCTATCTGATATACTCAACTCTATTTTTCTTCTTTTTTTCTTTAAGACTTAGTTTTCTAAACATTAAATTATCAAAATACAGTATTGTTTCTGAAAATTTTGAAAAAATATTTTCTCCAAAACTGTACTAGACCATAGTTAAATAAGTAAATTAAACAATAATTTATTTATTCCTGTATTTTACTAATTAATTGAAATATGTTCCTTGTGTAAAAAACAGAAATTTATTATAATTTATAATTTTTTATTATCCACTAGGATACCGTAGTTTAAAATCGTAAAATGACCTAATTATTATTAATAGAATAACTCATAATAGTTATAATTAAAATACTAAGGGCTTATATAATTTATAACGTGAAATCAAATTAACTCTAAAATTACTATATATAAATTGTTTATTATTTAAAATTTATGCCTTTTATATAACCTTTCTGCTATATTGTAGTTAATTAATTCATATTTTTTTCTTAATAGAAAATTTTATTTTAAGCTATATTATAAGTCAATGATAACTATAGCTTAAGGTCACAGAGATTTGCCCAGATTTCTAACTCGAATCCCAAAAACCAAAAATTCAATTTTTGTCCCTCTCCAAAAAAAACTTTACCCCCACCAATGATTGCAACGTCAATTTTAGTGTTTTATAAGGTACCCAGAGCAACATTTAGAAGTTAATTATCATCACTCTCTCATGCATTCTTAACCCAATAGACACCTTAAATACAATTAATGATTTTGTTAAAACAAAGTGTCATGTAACTTTAAATTTAAAATGTAATTTTCTTTACAACGAAAAATGATAGAAACATAATTTTGGTCTCTAATTACTCGTAAAAGGACTTTTTATCTAAAACAGTAATAAAAAAATGATAATTACTTGTATAAGAGTAAAAATTGTGAAAAAACTAGGAAAATTTCAATTTTTTATAATATTTTTCTATTTTAACATCATGTACAAGCAAGCTATCGCAATATTTTCATTATATTACGGTTTTATTTGTTTATCGTTTAATTACGAATAAAACGAAACCAGATTTAAAGTTCTAGTTAACTTGGTTCAGTAGCTATGTCAAAATTTGTAAGATATTGTATTATTTTTTTAATTTATGGCGGCCATCTTGAAAAAACCAACTTCCGGTTGGCCGATTTGGGTAAACTTTTTTTTCCTTCATAAAGACACTAGGTACAGTCAAAAAACATAATAACATCTCTTGTTGGAATTTGTCTAGGGTCAAACCTTATATTTACCCTACTATACTTGCACTTATTCTTAGGTTGTCTCTACTCAAAGATAGTTCTATATAGTTTGAAAATTGCATTTGCAGCGTTATTTAGTGAGTACAAGTACCGTACATTTTTTTAACACTACAGATGAAGAAATACAACTTGGTACATCAACACTGCACAAACGTATATGCCTTTAACAACATTTTGTTTCATTCCTATATATCTTTTGATTGTAAAAAGGAATTCGGAGGTGGGTAACCAAAACTAAAGAGACCTTCAAATTAATAAATCCTGTCACTTCCGTTACGAATCATGGGTATCAGCATGGGACATGGGTCCATGTATTTCAATCTCTTAATGCAGTTAAATAGCTAAATTCGATCCTATAAACAACTGCAGTGTTCCTCACACATTTTTAACTCCTGTGTAAAAACCAGACAAACGAATACGTATTGTTCTGTTTACTTTAAAACTTTTAACCAAAACTCTTTTCCTAAAATATCATTTTAGTAAATACTTACACTATAGGTAATTAATTTTTCCGCCATTTTCTAAGATGGCGGACCACACCAAAATTAGGAAACTACCAAATGATTATTAAAAGTTAAGCTCACTATATGTATTGTATATAAACTACCCATTTTTTTTTTTTTTTTTTTTTTTTTTTTTTAGCGAATTTCCCATAGGGAATAAGCTATTACCGTAGGTCTCATGGTAAGACCTAAGCCCAGGACCATGTTACTTTTTCGTTTTTAGGTGCCCAGAGACCAAAAATAATAGTCATTAAAAATTTTATATATATATATATATATGTATGTGTCCCTAGACACGATAACTCTTGTAAAAATGGTCCAATAGACACCAAATTTGGTAGAGATGTGTAATCCTACGTTTATTCGGATGAGTTCGAAAACCAGACATATCGACCTACCGGAGGGGGTTGGTTTGGGGGGGTTTTGTACCCCAAAAATGGGTTTTTTGCATTTTTCATATGTAAATTTTAAATATTTTAAATTTTTATTTTGACCATTGGATTTAGCTAAAAAAAACACACAATTTAGTATTTTGAAGCTTTGCTCTATCTCCATTGGTTACCGAGATATTACAAAGTCTAAAGACAGTACATTGTCTTCAGGGCTCCAATGTTAATCTTATGGAGGATGTGTTAATATTTCACTTATTAACCAATATTTTTGGATGAAACTTGGTATTTAGCTTCATTTGGTTGAGATTCATCCATTTAAGGTAAAAAATCTTGGTTTTTGTACTTATCATGGCAGCAAACCTGCATACTCTTTTCCCATGTTAATCATATGGAGAATAGGCAAACTCTTTTATTTATGGACAGATATTGATGAAACTTACTATATGTCTTTATATGGTCGAAATAAATTTTTTCTATGCTAAAAACCCAAGGTGTATAAATAAAAAGAAGAGGTGTGTGCATAGCCAGCTGGTGTGACGTAGTTGGGCTCACCGCTAGCGCTCCGAGCGGCCGTGAAACACATTAAACTCATGTTGTTTACTTTTGTGTTTACAAATAAACTTTTGTCAAGTAAATGTTTTGTTTTCTTAACCGCAATGCCAAACTATTTCGTGTTTGGTTTCAAAATAAATAACGAGACAGTGATACACGGATCAAATCAGTTTTACAGATTTCCTGTCAGAATATTGCCAAAATAGGTCGAAGTTTTCCAACAGAACAAAACAGTTTGGGACGTTGGCATAGAAATGGAGGAATGTTTCAACTTCAACGAAAGCCACGGCTCGGTTCATTGAAACAGTAAGAGGGATCGTTGGCGAAGTTCTCAAAAGCATGCTGGAAGCTGGAAAATGCGTTATTGATTAATGCTGTTCCCAAAAGAAGTTTTAAACGCACTTCATGTGCAGAACTCATATAAGAATATGTTATATATGATATGGCTTTTAGTGTAGGATGATAATCAATTAACTGGCAGTTATCCTCGTCTAAAAGGCCTGCACTTTTTATGCAAGTGGACCAACGGCTTAAACTTCAGAACCAAGGAGAATGAAGAACTGAATAAAAAAATTGAGATGGTGACTGCGGCGTTAGAAAAATCCTCGTAAAAATTGAAAAAATAAGCTTATTACATACTTTTATTTTAGTAAATGTTTGAGTATTTATTTATCAAATTGACCTTAATCATTAAAAGTGCATAGTTGAGTGGGACTGTACTTTAATTATTATATCTTTTTATTTATCAAATACATGTATCTTGATTTATCCTTAAAACTCTTTAAAAATTTTCGAAGAAACTTCATTTTCCGAGGTTACAAAGGAGGTTTAAAAAATTTATTAACCTCTAATGTCGGTATATTGAAGAGTTAGATATAAAATGCTTACAGTATTTGATTTTGGCAAGTTCTCCCTTGGTATGAATCCATTGCAGAGTAGTCACAGAGAAAACAATCCAAAGCGTAGTGATATTTTGTTTTGAGATAATGATATAAAACATCATTCGTTAAATTCCGTATATACTTAACTAGCTGTTTCCCGTCACGGCTTCGCCCGTGACGAAATTTATTTTTAGGTAATAAAATCTTTAAAAGAGCAACAAAATCTTTTTCCTTAAGAATGTTATTGAAACAACAAATTACTGTGTGTTGAGCTCTGAAGGAATTTTTCAAAACATTTTCTTAATGAGAACCATTGAGCAAAAAAGAACAACCATGTCAAATTTCATCCCCGTAGGCCCTACAGTCATTTTAAAATAATGTAGGGCAGAGCCCTAGAGAACATAAATAACTATATTTCTAAAACTGTTTCTTAGTAAACACCTATTAGCAAAACGGAACATAAACGTTTAATTTCATCACCGTAGGATTTATGGTAATTTTGAGAATTTGTGGGGTTAAGCCCCTGAATAATTTTGAAGTCCCCGTGAAGAATGTAATTCTGAAATCCAGTGGGGTAGAGTCATAAAGTGCTTTAAAAACTATATTTGCAAACCCTTTTCTTAGTGAGCGCCCATGAGCAAAGGGAATCCTCCATCATATTTCAACCCTGTGGGCCCTAGAGTAATTTAAAAGTCTAGTGGGGGCAGACCTAAAGGGCTTCAAAAATATATTTGCAAAACGTTTCTTAGATTCGAAAACTATAATGGTACAACAGCTTCTTAGTGAGCACCCATGAGCAAAGAGGAACGTCAATTTAAAAATTTCAACCCCCCGAATGCCCTAAAGTAATTTTGAAATCCAGTGTGGCGGAGCCCTTAAGTGCTTCAAAAACTATATTTGCAAAACAGTTTGTTAGTACCTATGAACAGTAAAAAAGTATATAGTAATAAAATACGAAATAAAGTAAACTGCACTCCATACAACCAAAGTACACCATACTAAAAGTAATAGTACATCACTATAATCTTGACAGTGACAAACATAAATAAATATTATATCTCACACCTGATTACTTCTATGGTTATAAGCATTTTCTTGAATGAATCATCATGTGGCAGATGTAAACAAACCTAATTCAATTTCCATAATCATATGTTAGATTACAAAAATGTTGCTTCCATAAGAATAACATGGCAACTTTGAGGACGTCTAGGGCGTAGCCCTTTGTGAATATTAATATGGAAATAGTCAGACTTTCTCCTCTTTTGAGCCTAAAGAATGAGTATACCAAATTTCAGCACTCTAGCTAGTCGGGAAGTTGGAGAATTAGTGGATGAGTGAGTGAGTGAGTGAGGGCTTTGCCTTTTATAGATATAGATAAATAAGTACTCTATTTAATTTTAAGTCAGCGATGGACCCTGGTGCATATCATAAGGCAAATTTCATTTATTGGTAATGAAGAAACTGACGATTATTAGGCTATACATGTATGGGTCTATTTCAATATGCCCGTTTATAAATATGGCCTACATTATATAGGCTATAGAAAAGCCTACAGCTTGAATTAAAAAACAGGTTAAATTAAAAAAGCAAGGCTGAATTCTAAAATCGATAACATTATCATATTTACGTGACATTTACGGGGTTTGAATGAGTTTTTAAAAGGAGATAAGTTTGAGATCGGCATACAACGGCGAGAGTATATGGGTAGGGCCTTTGATTAGAGTGTGTATGAGTGATTAAAGAGTCAACTTTGCTTTTTCATAGCAATCAATCAGAATATGCTAGATCTTCTGAGTTCTTGTAGGCCGTTTCAAGCATTAGAGTGCAGGGTCAGCTCGAAAAAAACGAAAAAATAACGTTAAATAAATATGACTAAAGCAACATCGGCTATACATTAGTTTATGTCATAAGTTTCATTCTTGTTACATTTCATGTAGTCAAAAAATGGTTCATTCTACAATCGTGCTAAATAATTTTTGTTAATCCAATATTTGAGGATACATACTTAATTCAAATTAAATTACCCTACTTGCTAATTTGGGTCATTTGTGAAAAACATAAAATTTAAATTGCATAGATTGACTAAAATAGTTTATATATACAGTAATATATTTATTAAATAATTCAAGAGTTATCAAATCAAGAAAATAGTTAGGGCTTACTGAATGTATGTTCCAAGTACGTGCATAGTTCATTCTGCATAACTGTATATTATCGTAAGCACAAAAATAATTTGTACATCATATGATGATAGTACAACATGAAAATAAAATTAGGCAAACGTTTAATACGTTGGCTTGCCGCTCGTGGCGCTAGCGGTGAGCCCAACTACGTCACACCAGCTGGCTATGCACACACCTGTTCTTTTTATTTATACACCTTGCTAAAAACCTACTTTTAGTGTCCCCCATGGCAGCATACCTGCATACTCTTTCCTTATATTTATCTTAAGGAGAATAGACATTTATTTCCCTATTTATGAGCACGTGATGAAATTTTGTTTACAAGTTTAGCTGGTCAAAATTAATATTACTAATTTGGAAATTCGCTGAGTACGCAGGTCTACGGGGGGTATTTTGAGTTGTCTGATGATGTTAGCTTTGCTAGCGAATGGCCTCACGAATCTAAATTTCAAAAATATTGGTACCTGTGTATTAATTTTAAATTTATATACCCATCTATTGTGGACTATACAAGTGGAATAAATGGGATATCAAATTTTGCGTTGTTTATATCTTGGTTTAAATATCAAGATTAAATTGGATTATTTGATTAAATTAATTTATTTATAGTTTTATCGTCTTATTATCAAATACCCCAACAAACCTGCGTAATCAGCGAATTTCCAAAGGAATTTGAGATTTTGTATTTTCCCCATAAACACCATAGAAATGCGTATGTAGTTTTGTTGCCATGGGATGTTGTTATCAAATGTTAGTTGTTAGGAAGTGTAATGGTTAGTTAAGGTAAATATCAAATTGTATCAATATTCGGCACTTTTAACTTTCCCCATAAACCCCATGGGGGTGATATGTAGGTTTGCCAAAATATGGGTGTTGTAAGCAAATATCAGTTAAACCCTACCTAATGAATGTACATAACATATTTTATCAAGTTATACCAATAAATAAGCGAGGTACAGGGTTTAGTTAATTTCCCATAAGATTAACATGGGAAACCTATTTTTGGCTTTTCTTCGTAACCCGTTCAAGCCAAGTTAAAATTTCAAAATACTAAATTGTTTGTTTTTTTAAGCTCTTTCAAATGGTTTCAGTTAAAATTGTTGAAGTTTGAAAATGGAGGTCCAAAAATGCAAAAAAAAAACATTTTTACCCCTTTGAAAGACATGAATATTTCGGACTTTAAGGCACCGTATCACCGTTATTATTATTTCAACAAAGAATATTATGTATGCAATCGATGCACAATTTTAAGGGCTATAATTCTTTAAGGACTAAAAATATCATAACTGTGATATTAACGCCGTAAATTCCAAAAAACCAAAATAACTTTACAAAATGTTGACGAAATATTAAATTTAAGTGCACATATTGAACCTTAAAACATTATTTTTACCAATAAATATGGTGTTTCCTTGTATGGTATTTAATTGTGAACAATATAAACGTTTTTGGGTGAATCTAAGTGGTTTGGGCTTTATGAAAATCCCATTTTAGTAAACACTTACACTGTAATCAACTTTTTCCGCCATTTTCCAAAATGGCGGATGTTCCTGTTGTGGGAAAAGTTGGGAATTTTTGCCAAATGATCAGGGACACATACCAAACTCATTCCACTAGGTCTCGTTACCCGGCCAATTTTGTCTAGGTCAAGGCCATATTTTGGCTAAATGTCCCGGACTAATAGTCCACTGCGTTCTTTCAGGTTTACATTATTTTACTTACCAAATGAACCCCTTACGGTGTGGAGGTAACGGCTCGTTCTCGTTGCATTGTGTTAGCGATCCAGTTGTTCTTATTTATAACTATGGTGTTACATCGTTATACATGGTATTTTATGTACAACTAGGATTAATTTAATAGTCGAGAGGAAACTAGTTTCACCACCCTTCAATTTATTGACGGCTGGTTTTAAAATATATTAATAAAGAGTATGTTAGAGTCAAAATTATTTTAGTTTTTAACGTGGAATGTATGGTTATTACGGTACTTTTAATTCTATAGCTTAGAGTACAGTGCGGGTTTCACCTCAATAGGCCACAATTTTATAATTATTTAAAATTATTTTTCCTGAGAAATTTACTTTGCAATCTAATTTGTTCTATAATGATTTCAGCGTTAACAGTTCGGTTCCTCACCAGGCGATACATCGGCGAGTATGACCACCAGGCTGGTAAGTATAAATATAAAACAAAATGTATAATTACGAGACAATGATTATAGCAAAAGAGATAACGGTGGTTTATTATTTTAGTTTATTCCTTTACAGTAAACCTAAGCAATGTGTAGTCTATGTTGTATTTAAGGACTTTAGGAAGATGCAAGTTGTGGTATAAAAGAATTGGGAAATGTTTTCCTGAAGATGTGTAGGCCTAGTTATGTAGCACGAGATTGAGTTTGAGGAGGTTTAGAATAGGATGCTCTTTCTTCCTTCCTTTTGTGGTCGAAAAATCGGGGATAGCATCATTGTGCACAGCGGTAAGAAAACTGTCAATCCTAGGTGCACCATTTTGCACGGCCAATCGAGACCCCGTTTGGGGATGGCACCATTTTGTACATGGTCAACAACGAATCTTATATTTAGTTATGATCCTATGTTAAATAAGTAGAACACTACAATTAATTGTTAAAATTGACCCATAACATTTATTAATTTTAGTTTTTAGAGTATTTTTGGAGATACTTTGAACAGACAAAAATAGTTTTTGCATAATTTTTAGCAACAGATTATGATATAATTGTCTTTATTTTTCCAGTTAAAATTACTCATCAAACAAAGAGATAATCAAAGACAAAGAAGTCAACATTTTTAAAGCAAATTTTTTGTTTCAGTTTGTAGACTTTAAAATGTATCCATGTTAGATATTCATTTAATCTTAATTTCACTTATAAAGGCAAACTTAAGGTTTTGGGGCGGAAGATTTGAGAAAACCACACCAATTTCAGCATTAAATATTTTCAACATATAAAAAAGAGTCAATTGATATAACTTAGGGGCTCTTTCCCGAAACACACTTAACCTAAACTTAGTTCAATTCAATCCTAAACATATTAATGCAGTCAATTAGTGTTTACCATAGGAAAAAATTGGGGTAGTTTTGATTTCTTTTGTTTCTTATGTTTTATGGGGTGCTGAATCCGAATCTGAGGTTTGCTAACAAAATTTCTTGACGGAACATTGTCAAAAATGGAAAAAATGTGAAAAATTTTTATTTTTTTGTAATTTTTTGCTTATAACTCAAGAACTATTAACTTTTCGTAAATAATGTATATTATAAAAATTAAAGTACACAAAATTTGCTACAAAATGCACCCCCTATTTGTTATTCTCCGATGAACCGTTTGGGCTCCAGGGCTGTTTGAATATTGGAGTTTTAGCGAATTTACCTATAGGGAATACGCTCTTACGGTAGTAGTCACGGTAAGACCTAAGACCGGGACCATGTTACTTTTTCGTGTTAAGGTCCCCCAAAGCCAAAAACGCTGTTCATTCAAACTGATATATATGTATATATATATTATACATGTATATATGTATATGTCAGTTAACACGATAACTTTTGAACCAAAACTCCGATTTTGATAAAATTTGGTACAGGGGTGTAAGGCAGCATTTACTTGATCGAGTTCGCAAACCAGAATGATCGGACAACATTAACGGGGTTTTATGGGGTTTTAAATAGGTTACCTTTTGGTTTTTTCCTTTTTTAACCTTAGTTTATAAAATTCAACAAATTTAACCTAAACTATTTAAAAGAGCTCAAAAAAACAAACAATTTGGTATTTTGAATTTTTTATTTAGCTTATATGGTTATGGAGAAAATCCAAATATAAGTTTTCCATGGTTTTCTTATGGGAAATCAACAAAACCCTCTATCTTGCTTATTTATTGACATATATTTATAAAATTGTTTATGTACATTCATTATAAAAGGTATATACTTTATTTACTTGCAAAATCCATATGGCGACAGACCTATATACTTCCCCCATTGGGTTTATGGTGAAAATAAAAATAACAGAAATTGATCAAATTTGTTATGCACATTCGTTATGCAAGTTTTAACTTATATTTGCTTACAAACCCATATGGTAATACCCCCCGTCGCAGCAGACCTGCGTACTACTTAGCGAATTTCTAAATTAGTAATATTAATTTTGACTAGATGAACCCGCAAACAAAATTTCATTACGTGCTCATAAATAGGGATATAAATGACTATTCTCCTAATGATACATATCGGAAAAGAGTATGCAGGTATGATATTTTTCACCCCATAAACACCGTGGTAGTGAGTACTTAGGTTGTTTACCATTTGGGTTTGTAAGCAAATATAAGTTAAAACTTGCATAACGAATGTGCATACCAAATTTGATCAATTTCTGTTATTTTTATTTTCACCATAAACCTGATGGGGGAAAGTATATAGGTCTGTCGCCATATGGATTTTGCAAGTAAATAAAGGATATACCTTTTCTAATGAATGTACATAAACAAATTTATAAATCTATGTCAATAAATAAGCAAGATAGAGGGTTTTGTTGATTTCCCATAAGAAAACCATGGAAAACTTATACTTGGATTTTCTCCATAACCATATAAGCTAAATAAAAAATTCAAAATACCAAATTGTTTGTTTTTTTGAGCTATTTTAAATAGTTTAGGTTAAATTTGTTGAATTTTATAAACTAAGGTTAAAAAAAGCCAAAAACCAAAAGGTAACCCAATTAAAACCCCATAAAACCCCGTTAATGTTGTCCGATCATTCTGGTTTGCGAACTCGATCAAGTAATGCTGCCTTACACCCCTGTACCAAATTTTATCAAAATCGGAGTTTTGGTTCAAAAGTTATCGTGTTAACTGACATATACATATATACATGTATAATATATATATACATATATATATCAGTTTGAATGAACAGCGTTTTTGGCTTTGGGGGACCTTAACACGAAAAAGTAACATGGTCCCGGTCTTAGGTCTTACCGTGACTACTACCGTAAGAGCGTATTCCCTATAGGTAAATTCGCTAAAACTCCAATATTCAAACAGCCCTGGAGCCCAAACGGTTCATCGGAGAATAACAAATAGGGGGTGCATTTTGTAGCAAATTTTGTGTACTTTAATTTTTATAATATACATTATCTACGAAAAGTTAATAGTTCTTGAGTTATAAGCAAAAAATTACAAAAAAATAAAATTTTTTTACATTTTTTCCATTTTTGACAATGTTCCGTCAAGAAATTTTGTTAGCAAACCTCAGATTCGGATTCAGCACCCCAAAAAACATAAGAAACAAAAGAAATCAAAACTACCCCAATTTTTTCTAGCGAGGGGAACTTTTGAATACAAATTTACTGGATTATATGGTCAACTTTGGTTTCAACTTGATTTAAAAGTTAAACTGACATGGGGAAAGCGCCCCTTAGTTTTTATATTTTAAGGAACCATATTTCTTTTTGCTGAAGTCTGGCATTTCTTTGAGTGACAGTTAGAGGAAACGCAGAACGTCTTAACCAATTTCCAGATATCCAAATTTACTAAATATTTAAACACGGAGTTTATTTATTTTTGGATATTCATGTCTTACACTCTAAACAAGCAATGTTTATATGGTTGAAATTGTTTTTCAGTCCAAGGATTATTAAATTTTTTGTTGAATATTGGGTTTTGGCCCCAAGGAATCGTTTGGAGTTGGTCTCATAGTTGGCATAAATCTGTTTTCCGTCCTACAGTCCTTCAAAGTTCCCATGTTATCCTTAAGCCGCGTCCGCACTGGCCGAACATGTTCGCCAAACAATGTTTTTCCGAACTTTTGTTTGTTTGTTGCTAATCTTTTAGAATGTAAATCTTATGGCCGAACAAGTTTGCAATGAATGTTCGGCCAGTGCGGACGTGGCTTTATGGAGAT
Organism: Neoaliturus tenellus; assembly: GCA_030545055.2. Lineage (NCBI taxonomy): Eukaryota > Metazoa > Arthropoda > Insecta > Hemiptera > Cicadellidae > Neoaliturus > Neoaliturus tenellus. The sequence continues at coordinate 236,371,876 of CM061531.1, forward strand.
TTTTATTAGCTACTAAATTGAACAAAAATCAGCTGGTAATCGTAGATATACACCAATGTGTTACATCTTTAAAAAGTAAGTAGGCAAACGAGCTTATTCTGAAAAAGGAAAGTGATGCTTAATAATTTTACCGAGCATACGCTCGGTCCCCATGGTATTTGTAATTTAAATAAACCATGTCCAAAACAAACCTGTCTTATCTGTTACCTTTAATTTATTTCAGAAACTCGTTACAAACACGAGGTGCTGGTGGATGGAGAACCTGTGCTATTTGAGATTTTGGACACATGCCCTAAGGTATTATTAAAACAAATGGATTTAAATAAACATAAATCCATAAAACTATAATATGAAAACTTGATCATACTTTAATCAGCATTTAATAATAAACAGCTTTATATTTACTTCATGGAGAAATTAGAATTATTCGACTAAAATAAATTATAATTTATAACAAGAACCAAGATGATGTGGTTTGCAGCACTGCAAAACCAAGTAATGGTGTACAGGGGCCGAGGTACAAAAAAAAGTTTGTTTCAAACCAATGCATTCAGCAAGATGTTTAATTGTAAGTGTATGTAATCAATCAATAAAGTAGTGTTGCACATCAGTGTTTCGCAAAAAATGGAAACAACTAAAAAAGATAATTTTATTGCAAATGAGAACATTTGTTACCAATAAGATGTTTTATGACTAGGACTAAATTTTTTATAATCTGCATAAACAGTGTGCAAAGAATAAAGCGGATGAAATAATTAATGTGATGCGAGTATTTGTAGGGATTTTAGTTCTGAGAAATTGTCTTCTGCCTAGTGCCAGATTCCACGCTCTATTATTGTTTGGATTGGTGCCACTTTACAATAATAAAGTTATGACAAGACAAATACTGTGTATACAAGTTTCTTTGTAAGGTAAACAGATATTAGTGTATTAGTGTGTGTACTTACTGTATTAGTTGTTGATATTGTTTCGTGTTCAAAATTTTCTTTTAATTATACATAAAGAGTAAATTCTGCAAAAATATTAAGAAGTCCTACATGATAGACTTATTTGTAACCGGTAATTAGTCAATTTGCCAGTTATATTAGAGCGGGAGATAGGAATAATACAATAATAGGTTGCTGATGGATGGAAGGTGACTGATCTCAGTAGCTGCTCGACAGTCAGCCCGACAGCCCGGGTTCTGGATCAGACTGTACTCTATTTATCTTGGCTACTTTCCCCCAAAATTCCACTTTCCCAAGTTAACCACGGTACAAAAGCATCTCGCCCCCGTTTATTACACATGCAAAATTAAGGCATGTGTAAGGTAAAAATTAAGAAAAATGATATTTTTTGGCAATGGGAGTAGTATGGCATAAAACCTTCAAATAGATTTATCTTTACTAATATTATAAATGTGAATGTCTGGATGTTTGTTACGCTTTCATGCTAAATCTACTCAACCGATCATCATGAAACTTTGTACACATATTCTTGAAGGTTTCAGAAGTAAAATAGGACACTTTAAGTATAAAAAATTATTTTTTATGAAAGATAAAAAAATTGTTTGTATATAGGGTAAGCGTGACAGCCCCCTATATACCTGTCACACGACGTAGCGAACGAGTTAAGCATGACGGGGTGGTGGGCATGTCGGCGAGTGAGCGTAGCTAACGAAACCTGACAAGTAACGTGAGCGAAGCCGCGGGAAAAGAGCCAGCAATTAAATAAAGAAGGGTGCTAATTACTAAGCAAAAAAGAAGATTAAGTACAGCACACTAGAACGTCTCATGTCCAACCTTCCCACAACCGACTTCTCCCTGATATCCGCCATCCGGACCTAGTCTTTGACCGACCATCTGTTATACAGATCCACTATGTTATTGAGCCTGTTTAGACTTGCAAGAGTGATGTCTGATCTAGTCGGATATGAGACTTTTTACTGTACTTCTAAATTTTCAGCTCATAAATCATTACAGAGAGACAATGAGCTGGGAAGCATCAGCTGGGTGGACAGGTGTCTCCTGAGGTACGCCATCACTGACCGGCGCTCCCTCAACTAAGTGTGCCGTGCCAGGCAGACCCACTACAACTGACCATGTTACAGAGTGAAGAGGAGCTGCCCCTGCCAGACAGCCTGAGCTGGGCAGATGGGTGTCTCCTGGTGGATGCCATCACAGACCGGCGCTCCTTCAACTACGTACGCCGTGCCAGGCAGGCCCACTACAACTGACCATGTTACAGAGTGAAGAGGAGCTGCCCCTGCCAGACAGCCTGAGCTGGGCAGATGGGTGTCTCCTGGTGTATGCTATCACAGACCGGCGCTCCTTCAACTACGTACGCCGCGCCAGGCAGGCCCTCACTTCTGACCTGCCCCTGGTGCTTGTGGGTAACAAGGCTGACATGGTCCACCTCCGCCAGGTCAGCACCGAGGAGGGTAGGTTCAGCAGCATGGCTCAAATTATTTTTTCCATTTAACACACCCAAATATTTTGGACTTTGTGCATTGACAGTAACTTTTGCGGTTCAGTAATAGATAAGAGGTGGAAAGGTTTAATGACAATATTTACTCTAATGGAGCAATAAAAAAATGAATTATGTGCTGAATTTTCATAAAAATTAAGTTGTGATGAAAATGTTCTCTACATGGTAAGTAAAAATATTGCAAAGTTTAAAACTCATAACAAAGGTACTTAAAAAAAATAACAATTTAGAAAGTAAAAATTGTTATAACACAACACGTCACTTGCATTGTATTAAGTAACACTAAGGCCCCTTTAATTCAGCGTGTCAAGTGGCGCACATTGGGCGACGCATATAATAATTGTGTCATGTCCCTCCAGCACGAAATCACGCCAGTCAGGCGCATGTAAGGGGCTCCACATGCAGGCATCGCCTTTGCTTCGTTTATAATAGTTTCTCAAGAAATTAACATGGACCCTATTGTTTTTAACATATTTGTCTTGCTAACTTTTGATATCTCAAAATGTTTTTTACAGGTGAAATCTTAGCCAAAGACTTTGAATGCCTGTTCAGTGAAGTGGCGGCGGCGGAACAAGTGACGCAAGTGGGCGAAGTGTTTCACGAACTGTGTCGTGAAGTGTTGAGTGTCCGTCGCAAGAACAAGCAGTCCCTGCTGGATCGAATGCTGGGCAGCAAGGCTTCGGTCAGGGTCTACAGCCGCGGGAAAAGCGACAGTGCTCTGCCTAAAGACTAATCAACTGCCAATTAACATTCACCAAATTGTATGTGCTTTCTTCTATTGTAAATAGTTTGTATATTACTGTTACAAAATTATACTATTTCTTACGTTTTAATTTATTATGCTTGCCTTTGAATTGGTGGTCAACTTAATATTTTTTCAAGGAAGTTAAATACTTAATATTATGCAAATTATATTTTGTAGTTAAAATTAAGTTTCTTTCCTTTTGTTGAAATGTAAGTTGAAGATAAATTCCACTCAAACAGTGGACTTGGCTTCATGTATTTAGTGAATTTCCATATAGCAAATATGCTATTACGGTCATAGCCATGGTAAGACCTAAGCCCAGGACCATGTTACTTTTTCATTTTGAGGTCCCCAGAAGCCAAAAACACCATTTGTTCATATGTTGCTTTCTTCATAAATATGTATGTGTGTCTGTGGCACTGTTAACTTTATGAAATTTGGTATGAATGTGCAAGACCAGGTGTATTTTTATGAGTTCGCAAACCAGCATGATCGGGTTATGGGAACAGGGTTTTATGGGGTTTCAAAGCGGTCAAAATGGGTTTTAGGCATTCTTGGACATAAGTTTTCAAAATTCAACAATTTTAACTAAAACCATGTAAAAGAGCTTAAAACAATATAGTATTTTGATTTTTTAACTTGGCTTAAAAGATTATGGAGAAAGCCAGAAATAGTTTTCCTATGTTAATCTTATGGGAAATCAACAAAACCCTGTATCTTGCTTATTTATTGGCATAACTTCATAAAATTTGGTTCAGATTCAGATTCAGAATTTCTTTAGTCATAGCATTACAAAGTAAATACATATAATAGCGTCACACATAAGCAACTAATATTAGGTACTTATTGTATTTGAATTAATTTTTTTACAAACTAAATGTATTTAGAGAATTTTAATGTTTTCTTTCACAAGTTCAATATCTATGTAGAACATCCAAATAAAACGGTCTAAGATACATGAAATGGTACATGATATGGAGCCCTCAAGGAAATTCCAAAAAGGCGTATAAAGCTTTATTTATTAAGTATTGCTTTAGTTTGTTCTTAAAAGAATTAAAGTTCTGTATATTTTTGATTTCATTTGGCAGTTTCATAAAAAAATGTTTCCCCATGTAACTTGTCTTTTTAGTAGAGAATTCCAGGTTGTGACGATCCATGATAATTTTATTCCTCATGTTATATTTATGATTTGTTTTGAACAGAGTATCGTTTTCGTATTCTTTAACATATTTTATTGTTTCAAATATATATATAGACTATAAACAGTAAGAATTTTAAATTGGGTAAAAAGATGTTTGACTGAATCAGTGTTTTTAAGGCCAGCCTTTACTCTTATTGCTTTTTTTTGTTTAATTAGAATTTGATCTAGATTATGATTTGAAGTGGCTCCTTAGATACATATTCCATAGTAAATGTGAGATTGTATTAGAGCGTGATAGATTATTTTTAGTGTCTCGATATCGCTTATTCGTGACATTTGCCAGAGGACATAGATTCCTGAAGACATTTGACTTAAACACTCTCGACATGTTTATTCCATGACAAATTTCTATCTATGGTTAGTCCTAGGAATTTTGTTTCATTATTTTTTGATAATAATGTGTTATTAATTTGAATTTTAGGGTTAATTTCATTTTTATTTTGTGAAGTAGAAAACAAAAGTATATTTGATTTTTCTGTATTTAGTAAAAGGTTATTTTTATCTAAAAATTGTTTTATATTCATCAAATCAAGATTAGAACAGCGTTCTATACTATCACTTGAGTTTCCTTTTATGATCAAATTGGTATCATCTGCATAAAGGCACATTGCACTTGTTTTTACTGCATTGGGAAGTCCTCCGAGATAGCATAAAAACAATAGTGGCCCCAATATCGATCCTTGAGGGACTCCATATCTTACTACTCCAGGTTTACAACAGTATCTTCTCAAGTAGTTATAACGGTAACCTTCTTCCATGTACTCGATTTCTACATACTGTTCCCTATTGATTTGGTAGGAGGAAAACCAAGCACTTTCTTTTCCTTGTACACCTAGTGATCTTAATTTTTTGATGAAGGTGGAATGGGAAACACTATCAAATGCCCGGGAAAGGTCTAGAAAAATTCCTACTACTTTTTCTTTATTGTCGATAGCATCAACAATGTTTTTTATAAACTCCACTCCAGCAGTAACAGTTGACTTCCTTGGTCTGAAACCATGTTGTTCTTTATCTAAAATATTGTTTTTTTCTAAGTGCTGTAATAGCTGTATGTAAACAATTTTTTTCAAAAATCTTTGAAATGGCGGGAAGTATTGAAATTGGCCGATAGCATGAAACATCCTTAGGGTCGCCTTTTTTGAAAATGGGAATTATTTTGGATATTTTTAATTTGCTCGGAAAAATACCAGATAGGTTGTGTACATTCACTAGGTAAGGTTTAACTCATATTTTCTTACAACACAAATATGGCGGCAAACATACATACTCACACCCATGGGGTTTATGAGTAATAACTTATGAAACACTTTGCTTGGATACGTCGAAAGGAAAACAGTTTACTGCAATCCACTCTTTTGAGAATTTCATGGAAAGAGTTGACGTCAAATTATTTTCTTTTTCCATGTATTTCTTTAAAAGGGGTAACTAGGTAATGTAAGTCTATATAAAAATAATAAATTGTATTCTTTATATGATAACCTTAACTAGTATAAATAGATTTTATTAACTACTAAATATTTATATTATGAATGATTATTTACTACTTTGACACTCTAGAGAAATTTGCTAACCTTTTTTTAACTTCGAACCTAAGCAAAAACAAACATTCAAATTTCCTTCCTTACCAATAAATCATACTCTCGGAGGATAACCCGATCCTAAATGTCATCACTGTAATGTGTAAAATATTTCCTCAACAACTCATCAGAACAAATCAGTCCCACGTGACTATATATATAACTCATATTTGGGTCTGTTGTACCATGGACTATGTACACTATCGTGGGTAGACTTCTCATAGCATAGGCGTGTGTGAAACCTATTGACGGTGGTGTAATCTCGTACATGGAAGTACACGTAACATATGATAGATTAATCAGTATTACCACTCTTCTCAACCAAGCATGAAACATTTTATTACTGAGGATAATGTTTATGTTTCGGACTTCGGTAAAGTGTTTTTGCAGCACTGTAAATCCAGCTGAATAATAACATCGATGGCAGTGGCTCTGGTGCCGCGTACACCGAACTTCCAAATTTTTGCCTCAAACTAAACGTATTGGATGAGAGGTCTATTTACGTTACTGTACATAGTCAATGGTAGTACTGATAACTTTTGACAGGGACCTCCGATTTTGATGAAATTTGGTATGAAGGTGTGGGATCAGGTACATTTTCATGAGTTTGCGAACCAGCATTATCGGGTTTGGGGAACGGGGTTTTATGGGATTTAAAAAGGGTCAAAAATAGGTTTTTGGCATTTTTGGACACGAGTTTTCAAAGTTGAACAATTTTAACTAAACCCATTAAAAGAGCTTTAAAAACCAATATAGTATTTTGAATTTTTAATATGGCTTAACAGGTTACGGAGAAAATCCAAAAATATGTTTTACATGTTATTCTTATGGGGAATTAACAAAACCCTGTATCTCACTTATTGACATAACTTGATCAAATTTGGTATGCATGTACATTCACTAGGTAGAGTTTAATTTATATTTACTTACAGAACCCATATGGCATCAAACCTACCTACTCAACCCCAAGACCTCTATGGGGTTTATGGGGAAAATGAAATGATTGTATCAGAATTTGATGCAATTCACTTACATGCACTGGGAATGGATTTTACTATATCTACTTGTAATACCCCCAAGGCAGCAAACCTACTTCCTCGTTCCCATGGTGTTTATGGGGGAAGTTAAAAAAATTCAATCCTGTTGGAAATTTGCTGAGTACGCAAGTCTGCTGCGACAGGGGTATTATTTTTTCTAAACTAGTAAATTTTTGTATAGACTAGTAATTTCAACGTATGTTTTCAGGTATTCAAATCAATTAATTGTAAAACACAAATCATAACAATTTAATAACACCATGATCTACAAAAATAACTCTTTCATTTTTTATCTCATAATTATTAAAACATGATCCAGTTCTACATTGTAGAACGTGAAACATCACATAAATGTAGTATACAAGATTTGAATACAAATCAGCAGCTTTTGTGGCTTCAAATCCACATTTCACCTTTTTACTTCAGTTCACTTATCATCGTAAGTTTCTAGAACATCTGCTAAATGTTCGTTGTCTCTTGGCCTCTTTAACTGCTTCTTCCTCTGATTTGGCTTTTTCCTTTTATGAACTGGAGTTACTTTCTTCAAACCGTGGTCTTGCATTGATCGAATACCCTGAAAAGAGTAATTTTATATTAGTTATCAGACAACTCAATTTTGACTTGCTTCAAATCATACATAGGCACTGTAAACCCAATGTTTTATGAACAGTAGAAGTGCTATTTTTAACCGCTATTGCGTTTACCTCCCTCTTTAGAGGATAAGATAATGTCGGCTGTCAAAACTCCAGTACTAGGTTGGAATAAACACCAATGAATACAGAACCAAACAAGTAGGGAAATCTATAGAAAATTGAAAATGCCATCCCCAAACTGATAACACCAACTTAGGCTTTTTCTACTTATTCGGTTCTGTATACAGGGTGGAAAAAAGTCTGGAAACGGTCTAATATCTTTAAAAACTTTTAACAAATAAAACTAAAACCCTGCAAATTGATTATGAGTGACAAAGTCTACTTCTTGACGTACTTTTTGTCGTTGGACCTCCAAGGGGGGACGGCCCACAAGGAGTCAGAATAAAATCTTAAATGTAAGCATAGGTCAATATTTACATCAAATCAAAGGTTCCTAAGAATAGATAACAATGAAGTTTTTTCAAAGACTCCCCTTAGGGACGTCCCTTTGTAGAAGTCGTCAGAGAAACTGATTTGGCCTACGTCATATGGCACATCATATTAAAGTGCTCTGCATTTTAAGCAATTTGCCACAAACCCGACCTCAAACGGTCGAATATATCGGGAGTTATTGCATTTTTTGTTTTCAGCAATATGATTTTAATGCAAAGTTTGATCGCCTGCCATTTTTGATTCGGTCATCCTTTTGAGGTCAGGTTTGCGGCATTGTTCCCTATTCTTAGAGACATTTAATTTGATATACATATTGACCTATGATTACATTTAAGATTTTCTTCCGACTCCCCCTTGGAGGTCTAAGGACAAAAAGTAGTTCAGGCAGTAGGCTTTGTCGCTCAAAATAAGTTTGCAATTTATTATTGAATCAATCAAGAGCCTTGACACCTTAAATATTTTATAACTTACCTAAACCGGGTTATCGCCTTTTGGTGTCACTAATTGTGGTACACCGTGGTACCGGTTTCGGACCTATGACGGTCCATCATCAGCCACTCCTCTTCTTATTTACATACTACTGCACACATTTTTGTGGTTGTCGAATGATAAAATTGTTTACACTTATACATAAAAACACAAAACACACGAACACATTAAGACGGCTTCCGGAAAGTACAGTACATACTTATCACGCACTGCTCGTAATATTACCGTGCACGGCGAAGGTCGTAGCGCTACTGATTTGTGCGAATTCAGGTGAATCCCAGCGTTGCGTCACAGGTCTAAGGTCAACTATGATATGATATCAGCTGTTCGTCCCAATTGAATCCAGCCCGCTGAGTAACTTAAATGTAATTTTTTCTGAGAATTCATCCTTTTTGTTGAGCATTCTATTTTTGTCAAGCCTAAAAGTTGACCTTAGACCTGTGACGCAACGCTGGGATTCACCTGAATTCACACAAATCAGTAGCGCTACGACCTTCGCCGTGCACGGTAATATTACGAGCAGTGCGTGATATGTATGTACTGTACTTTCCGGAAGCCGTCTTAATGTGTTCGTGTGTTTTGTGTTTTTATGTATAAGTGTAAACAATTTTATCATTCGACAACCACAAAAATGTGTGCAGTAGTATGTAAATAAGAAGAGGAGTGGCTGATGATGAACCGTCATAGGTCCGAAACCGGTACCACGGTGTACCGCAATTAGTGACACCAAAAGGCGATAACCCGGTTTTGGGTAAGTTATAAAAAGTTTGCAATGTTTTAGTTTTATTACTTAAATACTTTTAAATATATTAGACCGTTTCCAGACTTTTTTTCCACCCTGTATATTGAAGGGTGATTTTCAAAAAGTGAACAGTTTGATGTATCTCCATAAAAATATTAACACAAATAACGATAAAAATATTTTGATTTTTATAAACTAAATTAATATCATTTAATAAGAAATGCTTAAAGGATTAAAAAGTAATTTTATATAATATTAACATTGTTTACCGGTCCGCACAATGTGACAAGTCACTGGTGTGGACAGTCAGCAATTATGTTTCTCATACAGAAATAATTAATTACTTACTATTCTATGTTATTTTTAAAATAATAAATATATATGTGATTTAAATAGTACGAATAGATGAAATAAGCAACTTTTATTCAATTAAAGTGAACAATAATTTTATAATGCAACAATCCGTGTGAGTATTTGGGTTGAGAGTCACCAATCGTAAAAAAATTCTTTTAAAATAAAAAGTATCCTATGTTACTTCTGATGTCTCCAAGAATATGTGTGCAAAATTTCATGATGATTGGTTGGGTAGTTTACGCGAGAAAGTTTAACAAACAACAGGACATTCACATTTATAATATTATAGTAGGATTAGCTTCTACTATAAACAAACAGAAACCAACATTTCTGTGTCCTAACCTCAATATTCTAGTTGCTAGGCTCTGAGGAGTTTAAAATTATCACTTGTGTGGACATCAATGGTGTGGACAAAGAGCTGTCCACTCCAGTGATCTTGACACCACTTTTTTTAATTAAATCTGTTTTCATTCTTCATTACTTAGCCTAGTCTTGTTTCTCATACAATAATTTTTTTAGTATTTAAGCCATTTTTTTACACTAAGCTACTTGCTTACCTTTACACATGAGATTACCATTTTCTAAGATTTAATGTGATAATGAGTTGAAAAAAATAAGAACTAAAACAAAAAGTGAAGCAACAGGTCTACCATGTGATTTGGAAGAGAGATACGTAAACATTTCTGCTACCCTTTTTGACAAAACGCGACCAGTGAGATCAGTTATAAAGTAGTCGGTTGAAAGGAAGTTGATTTAGGACTACCGGTACTGCCACAGTGAGCAGGTAAATAAATTACTGGTTAATGTCAAGTCCACAGTAGTTGTTTTAATTGCTTTTTAAGTTATTTTACGTAATTTTTAGTTCCATATAGGGCTGTGTATGTCATCTAAAAATTTCTTTAAAAAACACCAATACCGATGGTTTTTTGTCTGCTACAGGGTGGGCTTGCTCCAAACTATTTCAGTTATCTTAGCTCATTTTCATGTTTTTTAATTGTTTATTATAATTATTTTATTTTAACGCAACTTCAGCCATTGTTTGTAAAGAATGGTTAGAGAAAAGGACATTACTGATATCATTCAGAGCATTATAGAATCTTGTCTAATATCATTCAGAGAATTTCTTGTCTGATATAATTCAGAGCATTATACTCTTGCCTGATATCATTCAGAGCATTATAGACTCTTGTCTGATATCATTCGGAAAATTTCTTGTCTGATATAATTCAGAGCATTATAGACTCTTGCCTGATATCATTCAGGGCATTATAGACTCTTGTCTGATATCATTCATAGCATTATAGACTCAATGTTTAGAAACAAACGTTAAGGATATACACAATTAAATAGTTTTTATGCACTTTTAAGTACACAAAAATTTACCTGTTTTTCTAAATACTCTTCAATCTTCATGTCGTCCATATTTTCAACAGCCACTGACCGCCACAGTTTTTGAAACTCTTCATCTATTGCCATGTTTGCCGTTTTGTCATTGTAAAACATAATTTTCTTTTTATCCATGGGTCTTGTTATGTAAACAATTTCATTTGCAAGATTCTATAAAATCAATAAATCATTACAACATTGTATTTCGGATTGCTATGTATATAATTATTTTTATTTTTATATGTATATGATTTAAACGTTTATTTTGATATTTTTACTATTACTATTTTGTAAAGAATGTATAGCAACATGATTTGGTGCAAACAAGTAAAAAATAATAATTCATAATGGTGCAAATATAGTCCAATCTTGTATTCTTTTAAAAATTTAACTATTTTTTTTCAACAACTGTTGTGTATTCTTAACAGCTTACGAATCTTCACCCCAGTGAAAACACTAAACCGTGACCCAGCATTTCTCTTTATTGGTATTTTTTAATACTTATTAATAACAAACAAGAAATGTTTTCTCGTAGATAAATGTTGGAGTCAGTGAACTCATATCTGATAAATCAGCAAATATAAATCTTAAAAGTGAGGGAAATTGAGTTCTGGCACTGACAATATTCTTATATTTTCAAACTTCTCTTTTAAGGTATGAGAGCTCTAATGGAACTATTCAACTAAATTATTGGCAAATTTAAAGAAAATATTTTATTGTTCCCGTTTCCTGAAGGAATTTAAATCTTGGAATGGAAACTATTGCAATATTTACATTATATTCGATCTTTTACTTATCAATGGTAACACTAAAATTAATTTTATCACAAAATTATGTTTGTTTTGAAGAACAACTCTTTTGAGAGCAATATTAAAATAATTGTTTATTAGAATGTATTATTTCCAGAACATACTTGGTTACACTACCGTACTCAATGAACACTATAGAGACAATGGTCATGAGCCAGCTGTCCCATTTGGAGGACATTTTTACAGCTTTTTAAATTGAGGTAACACTGGTTTATTCTTGTTTGTCTCTAAAGCTTTTAGTCCAGTGAATAGAGGGATGTTTGCTTACAAACGGTCCGGTAGTTCTAAATTTTTTATATGTTGTCTAGGATGGTCAGTAGATGTTCAAAATGCAAAATGCACAGTTTTCCCCCCTCCGCGCCCGCCGCCATATTGAAAAAATACAAAAAAATCCGTACTTTTTTCAGATTTTTGGTTATATCATCGTTAGGGTTGAATTTTATATAGGACACACTAATGTAAATGTTGTAGACAATTAAATTTCCTATATTTTAAATATTTAATTTGTCCATCTAGGACTTATGGTTACGGAGATATTCACTTTTAAAAATGTATAAATATTTGTTTTTAGCGAATTCAATATAGGGAATACGCTATTACGGTAGTAGCCATGGTAAGACCTAAGCCCGGGACCACTTTACTTTTTCATTTTGAGGTCCCCAGAAGCCAAAAACACCGTTCGTTCATTTTCATATATATGAATATGTATATATAGGTATATATATAGATATATAGATATATACATATATGTGTCCGTGGTCCTGATAACTTTTGAAGGGAACCCCCGATTTTGATGAAATTTGGTATGAAAGTGTAAGACCAGGTCTATTTTCATGTTTTCGCGAACCAGCATTGTCGGGTTATGGGAACGGGGTTTTATGGGGTTTCAAAGGGGTCAAAAATGGGTTTTTGGCACTTTTGGACCTTAATTTTTAAAATTCATAAATTTTAACTGAAACCATTTAAAAGAGCTTAAAAAAACAAACAATTTGGTATTTTAAATTTTTATCTTAGCATAACTGGTTACGGGGAAAATCCAAAAATGTGTTTTCCATGTTATTCTTATGGGAAATCATAAAATCCCACATCTTGCTTATTTATTGACATAACTTAATCAAATTTGGTATGTACATTATCTAGATAAGGTTTAACTTATACTTGCTTACAAAACCCATATGGTGGCAAACCTACATACTCACCCCCATGGGGTTTATGGGGAAAATAAAAATTGCCAGAGCTTAATACAATTTTGTGTTTACATTTACCAATTATTAATTAACTAAGACTTACAACACCCAATGGTGGCAAACCTAGATACTCGATCTTATGGTGTTTTTATGGGGAAAGTAAATAATATGAAATTCCATTGGAAATTCGCTGAAAATAATATGAAATTCCATTGGAAATTCGCTGAGTACGCTGGTCTGCTGCGACGGGGGTATTTTTTATTTTCCAGAATTTTTATTTTGGAACACTAACTATGTTATAGCCTTATGTAGGAAAACGAATATAATAATATCTCTTCACGATAATTTAATTATATACATTTCTTTTAACTGACTTGATAAATTAACGTAAAAAATCAAAACAACACCATATTGATATTTGTTACTGTTGTGTATGATTTTATCTCATAAAAATGCATAAATTGTTTACCATTCTTTGCTACAACTTTAAATTAAAATAAATCGTACCAGATTTATTTCACATGAAACAGTGATATTTTTTTATTTTACAAGAATATCTACAGGTAATGTTCAATAGCAATGGTAATGTTTCAATGTAATGTAATGTAATGTTTAGTAATGTATAGTAATGTTAGTAATGTTTAGTAATGTAATGTATAGTAATGTAATGTTTCAATGGTAATGTTCAATAGCAAATAAACCACAAACAACGTAAACCATTTTCATGAAGATTTGTTTATTGAAACACAGTAACATACAATAAAATAATTAGCGCTATGTTTTCATGTGAAAAAATCTGGTACGATTTATTTTAATTTAAAGTTGTAGCAAAGAATGGTAAACAATTTATGCATTTTTATGAGATAAAATTATACACAACAGTAACAAATATCAATATGGTGTTGTTTTGATTTTTTACGTTAATTTATCAAGTCAGTTAAAAGAAATGTATATAATTAAATTATCGTGAAGAGATATTATTATATTCGTTTTCCTACATAAGGCTATAACATAGTTAGTGTTCCAAAATAAAAATTCTGGAAAATAAAAAATACCCCCGTCGCAGCAGACCAGCGTACTCAGCGAATTTCCAATGGAATTTCATATTATTTTCAGCGAATTTCCAATGGAATTTCATATTATTTACTTTCCCCATAAAAACACCATAAGATCGAGTATCTAGGTTTGCCACCATTGGGTGTTGTTAGTCTTAGTTAATTAATAATTGGTAAATGTAAACACAAAATTGTATTAAGCTCTGGCAATTTTTATTTTCCCCATAAACCCCATGGGGGTGAGTATGTAGGTTTGCCACCATATGGGTTTTGTAAGCAAGTATAAGTTGTACATACCAAATTTGATTAAGTTATGTCAATAAATAAACAAGATGTGGGATTTTATGATTTCCCTTAAGAATAACATGGAAAACACATTTTTGGATTTTCCCCGTAACCAGTTATGCTAAGATAAAAATTCAAAATACCAAATTGTTTGTTTTTTTAAGCTCTTTTAAATGGTTTCAGTTAAAATTTATGAATTTTAAAAATTAAGGTCCAAAAGTGCCAAAAACCCATTTTTGACCCCTTTGAAACCCCATAAAACCCCGTTCCCATAACCCGACAATGCTGGTTCGCGAACCCATGAAAATAGACCTGGTCTTACACTTTCATACCAAATTTTATCAAAATCGGAGGTTCCCTTCAAAAGTTATCAGGACCACGGACACATATATGTATATATCTATATATCTATATATATACCTATATATACATATTCATATATATGAAAATGAACGAACGGTGTTTTTGGCTTCTGGGGACCTCAAAATGAAAAAGTAAAGTGGTCCCGGGCTTAGGTCTTACCATGGCTACTACCGTAATAGCGTATTCCCTATATTGAATTCGCTAAAAACAAATATTTATACATTTTTAAAAGTGAATATCTCCGTAACCATAAGTCCTAGATAGACAAATTAAGTATGTAAAATATAGGAAATTTAATTGTCTACAACATTTACATTAGTGTGTCCTATATAAAATTCAACC
This sequence comes from Neoaliturus tenellus, assembly GCA_030545055.2. Taxonomy (NCBI): domain Eukaryota; kingdom Metazoa; phylum Arthropoda; class Insecta; order Hemiptera; family Cicadellidae; genus Neoaliturus; species Neoaliturus tenellus. Next base: position 236,386,999 of record CM061531.1, read on the forward strand.
CTAACGATGATATAACCAAAAATCTGAAAAAAGTACGGATTTTTTCGTATTTTTTCAATATGGCGGCGGGCGCGGAGGGGGGAAAATTGTGCATTTTGCATTTTGAACATCTACTAACCATCCTAGACAACATATAAAAAATTTAGAACTACCGGACCGTTTGTAAGCAAACACCCCTTTTTTGTCTCTATTTACTGGACTATTTTCCTTAAGTCCGATTATCTACAATATGTAAACTCACGCAGAGGATGTTATGTTATTTTAGTTTAGAGTCTATTATTGTGAATGGCCCAACATTGACCATAAACAGGTCAGACATGGGTAATTTCATTCTGTTTATATCCACTAAAAAAGTTTATCATCTACTCAGTAAGAGAATTTTGAACAAAAAAAAATGGGTCAAGATTTAATTAACATTAGTTGGCACCAACCTTAAGGGCTTTGTCGCAGTGAGGCAGGGATTCCTGCACGTCCTCCAGCATTATGCCTCCAAGACCTTTGAGATCATGTTGCTTCAGCAGCTTCAATAGGCCTTTCTTGTCCTTGATCTTGAAGGGCGCTTTAAAGATATATTTACCCTCCTGGTTTACTTCAATCTTGGGGTTGTTTGCTAGAGCCTCTGACATCAGCCACTACAACAGTTTGTTTTAAAATATTATCAAAACTAATTGGTAGGTTGGAAAAGATCGGTAACATTGAATATACAGTAAATGAGTTTACCTACCTCTTGCAAACTCGAATCTTGATAACTTAACATTTATTTATGGTATTCTGAATTGTTTCAATCCCCGTGGAAAAACCTGTCCAAGCCAAAAAACCATATAAAACTCAAAATAATCCAACTTCCTTAGCTCTATCGTAGTCGACAAGATGATCACTATGACTCAAAAATCAATAGATAAGTCGAATTTAATTTACACTTTACCTCTAAAAGTTGAAGTTTACCTTCATATCTTTAGATTTTTCAACTGGTCTCTGTAAGTCAAAGCCCCATTGGTGACACATCAGGTCTAGCATTAATACCCTCTATAGGCTATCTGGAGTACCTATCTATGAACTAAACACAAAATTACCTGCTCAAACTATCTGTAAGTCAAACTACAGTAGATCCTCTCTTTGCCGGGCCCGGATCAACTGCTGCTCAGATTAAACGTCTCTGCCCTACCATGAAATTCAAATATGAACGAAAAGGATTGCTGTATTGAATAGACGGTGAGCTTTTACACATTAGTTCCCTCAGTAAGTAAACAAGCAACCTCAGTGACAGTTTCAAACTGGCATTTCGGATCTCATTTTGAAAAGTTTTTACAGAGAAATATTTTTTTATTGAGGGTGGAGGGTTTAACTCAATTCTTTAATCTACTGTTGCTTAACGCTACATTAAGAATAAACTAGTTTTATTTTTAGGTTAGTTTATAAAACTTCTATTTTAATATATATAGTTTCTTCTAAAAGAGAATTCTAATAACAGACAAACTTCAATGAATAATTTTCATTCAAACATATGAAAGTTAAACAAGTAACTTAAAAGAAGTTTATTTGGCTACCGTTGTTATTCTTTTCCGTATAGGACTCTTGAACAAACATTTTGGCCAAGCATTTTTTAGATGACAAATTTCAAACGCTGGACCTTGCGTTATTGGACCTTGCGGACTAATAACAGGGCAGAAAACCTCTTTTTTGCATGCAGTATGATGAAATATTATATTTTAACTCACAGATAGACAGTAAACCAAGCCACATATAGGACTATATATTACAGCATGAATTTAGTTTATTATAACCTATATACACACTACAGTGTGAAAATATGTGACGGATTAATATTTTTTAAATGACTATAAATGTAATAATCTACTTTTGAACAGGGGTTTTTTTGACATGATAATTCTGAGATTAGGACACCTTAGGAGTTAGATTTACACATAGTTTCATTCATAAATCAAATTTAAGGTCTCCATTTGCAGAGAAAAATGTTCCAAATCCCATCATATTAAAAATTTGAGTTGAAAATGGTGCAGGCCAAAAACTCATGTCATTGTTAAGCTATCTTTACATAGCAATCACATTTTTACAAAATTTTAAATGTGGATAAAGTTCTACATAGCCTAATTAATATTTTGAGTTCACAGTTAAGGAAAATTTCTGTGTGAGAATGAATAATTTTAAAATTCCGTACTTTGTGCTACAAGGCCTATAGATGTTCCAATTTTTTTTCCACAAAGGCGTCAGTAAGATAGATAACATACATAATGTCCCTACCCTTTTGTGTTTTGGTAAATTTGCTATATTCCACCATAAAAAGTTTCGTATGGTAATTATCAATTTATTTAATTTTAAATTGAGTAAAATAACTGTAACAATATAAACTGAGGGAGGTATACTGTATTGACACAATAATTCCTCAAGAAAAAGTCATTAAGTCACCATAATTTATTTTAAAATTTTAGAAATCTGTGTGAATATAGGTTTAATTGGTACCGTAGTACTCGAAAAAAAAATTGCAATAGAGTGTATAATATAGTTTTAAAGGATAACTCACCACACGCCAACTTGTGGGTTGTTGCATTGTTGTAAGGGGGGAGGGTAATGTTTTTGATGGTCATCCTCATATCTAACATTCCCTGTGGTGGGTCTAGGGGTGACTGACGGGGGAGGGGGAGCTTAACTTCAAGAGTGACATTGATTCCTGTATGACTCCAAGAGGAGTGAATTCAATTTTTTTCCTATAAGAGACAACACATTATACCGTAAAATATGTAATTTCGTAAGACAAGACAAAAGACAAAGACAAAATACTCTTTATTGACATGAACATTAAGTACAGTCATGGCGGCATTATTTTTTTTCTTCAGTGATGAGGTTGGCCTCGTCCCTCCAGGCATTCTTCAACAGAGTAAAATTCTTTTTTCAGTAGCCAGTCAAGAACAGTTCCTTTGAAGTTCCGGTTGTTTTTTTGTTCTTTCAGTGCAGGTGGAAGTGTGTTGAATAGTTTTGCTCCGATGTAGCTGGGTTTTTTCTCATAGGCTGACAGATGATGTGCAGGGAGTATGTAGTTGATTTGGTTTCTGGTGTCATAATGATGGGCCTCTGAGAAGTTTACTATGGGTCTTTTGTTAACAACGTGGGTAACTACCTCGGCAATGTATAGGTTAGCTACTGTCTGAAGTTTCAGCCTTTTGAACTCCTCCCGGCATGAGTCACAAAATGCCAGTCCAGCCATGATTCTGACTGCCTTTTTCTGTAGACGCAGTACCCTCTGAAGGTTCCCCTGAGATGATAACCCCCATACAATCAGTCCATAACGCATTTGCGCCTCAAATAGAGCATAGTAGGCAGTCCTTGAGGTTTCTGTGTTGCTGATGTGTTTCAGGCGCTTGATGACATAAAGAGCAGTGCTAAGTTTCTTACAGAGTTGATCTACATGGGGTTTCCAGTTGAGGTCACTATCAATGGTTAGCCCAAGGTATTTGGCCTCTTGGGATGCTATTACATCTGGTAGCGCATGAGCAGTCCTTCTTTGTGAACCAAAGAAGAGTTGTTGCGTCTTGTCTTCATTTAGCATGAGATCATTCTCTTGGCTGTACTGTTTGGCAATGCTGGCAGCAATGTAGGATTTTATTTCTAGCTCTTGTATATTTTTGCGGGATACAACAAGGGCAGTGTCATCAGCATATAGGAAAGCATCACAATTGTCGTGTAACACAGAAATAATGTCATTTGTGTACAGGATGAATAAAACTGGACCTAAGACAGATCCTTGAGGAACTCCTCTGGCTGTCTGTACTTGTGTGGATCTGTATTTTCTGGATGTCTTGTTTGTTACATTAGTTATCTCTGTCATTTGAGTCCTTCCACTGAGATAACTCTGAAACCATTGATGTGCGGTTCCTTGTATTCCTAGCGTTAGCAGTTTGTCCAGAAGATGTTTGTGGCTCAGACTGTCAAATGCTTTACTAAAGTCCAGAAAAATACCTGTTGTTGTAGTCCCTGCTTCTGTGGCATCAATGATAGTTTCTACCAAGTCAATTATAGCCGTGATGGTAGACTTGCCTTTTCTAAAGCCATGTTGGTGATTGGTTAAAATACTATTGTTTTTTAGATGTGTGAGCAGTCTTGTTAGAACTATTTTTTCAAAGACCTTTGATAGGGTTGAGATAAGCGAAATAGGCCTATAGTTGTTTACAAGGGAGGTGGATCCTTTCTTATGCTTCGGATAGATTAATGATTGTTTAAGTATGGAGGGGAAAGTGCCTTGTTGAAAAGACTTGTTTATTAGGTTAACTATTGGGTCTAGCACTTCATTTTTGCAGTGTTTCAGAATTGTTGATGATATTTTATCGATTCCAGATGATGGTTTTGATTTTAGACATGTTATAGTTCTATCTACTTCAGCTCTATCTGTTGGTGAGAGGGTCTCTTCGAATGACATGAACTCTCTTTCATGTTGTGTTGGATGTAGTTTTGGGAGTGCTTGTTGAGAATCCAGTAGAACTTGTTCAGCAGCATTAGCAAAGAAGTGATTCATATGTTCAGCTATTTTTTGGGGATCTGTTAGGGTTGTGCCTTCAATGTCAAGAGATTTTATTTGGTTTTTTTGAGATTTTTTGTTGAAACGATTGTTGTTTATGACCTGCCAGACTGCTCTGCTTTGGTTTTCTGCATTTTCAATATAGGTTATTGCAGCATCCTTTTTGAGTTGTTTGAGGTATTGGTCATATTCTCTCTTTCTGTCATTGGTTTGTCTTTTATTTTCTTCATTATTAATCAGAATTGAGTTGTTGAGTGCTGTAGTATATGCTCCTTTCAGCCTCATAAGTTCACACTCTTGTTCTTGATTTGTAAATATTTTTCTTTTCTTTGGTCTTGATTGTACACTAGGGCAAGCTGTATCTAGTGCTTCTCGCAGTATTTTGTCAAATTGTGAGTACGCCTGGTCTGCGTTTTGAGTGTTGGTTACGGTTTCCCAAGTTTCTTGTGCTAGAAGGTTTTTAAGGTTTTCTATGTTTCGAGCACTGTAGTATCTTCGAGTTGTGCTTGGTATGACAGTTTTGTCAAACTCAAGATGTACTGTGCAGATCTGGCCCGTATGGTCTGATAGGCCTGTGAGCAGAACTGCAGTGTCAACTTCTGTTTGCAACAAGTTCGTTGCAATCATGTCGATTGATGTTTTTGAGTGAGAGGTGATTCTTGTTGGCGGTAGAGGTATTCCGTTGATGTCATGGCTCAGCAGAACTTGATTTAGGAGTTTACTGTCATCTTCATCAGCCAGGCTGTCTACATTAATGTCTCCAGTTATAATAACTGGATTTTTCCAAGTTGCTATGTCATCAAGAATGTTGGACAGGGTGTCAAGAGCCAGGTCGAGATTGGTATAGATTTGGGGCCTGTAAATTCCTAGGATATACAACTCTGTTTGTTTCATTTTTATTTTTATAAGCTGTGTTTCACAGACACGTTCTATTTGCTTTTTTGCAATGTCGATGCACGAAATGTCATTACCTAGATTTTTGTTTGCATATATTGCAACTCCACCTTTTCTATGTTCAGTTCTTGAGTATCCCCCAATGTATACATAATTATGTAGTTGGGTATTTTCAAGTTTGTCCTTAGAAAGGCCATGCTCTGTGAGTACAACTATGCTTGGTTTGGTTTGATAAAGCTGGTGGTTTAGTCTGCCAATTTTTGTACTAAGGCCATCTATGTTTTGGTGGAAAATCGATAGTTTGCCTGGTTGAAGCAACGGGTTTTTTCCTAGTTTAGTTAGGTTGTTATTACTGGTTTGGTTGGAAATCCTAAAAAAGGGGTTTGAATCTCGTTGCCAGACTTCTGAGAGACTGCATTGATGTAGTTTGCATTTATAGTTTTGAAGTGCTCTATGTTTTTTCAAAGAAGATTTCCCAGCTTTCTTCTTTTTCCAGTAGCATTGCGGTGATGGGTGGGCCTTTCATATAAACATTATTAAGCATTTTTTTTGCTTTTTTGGGCCAGGGAGGTTTTCAGGTTGACAATAAAGAGAGTTTGCATGTTCTAGGCTGGGTGCTGTTTGTGCTTCCATTCTGGATTTATCATTTACTTCATCTGGTTTCAGTCTTTTGGATTTGTCTTTATATTTGTTTACTTGTAGAGAAACACTAAAGACGTTATTTTTTATTTTACGAGGGGTTGGTACCTTTTTGTTTTGGCCTAGATATTGTGAAGTATTTTTAGAATGAGATTTAGGGTCTATTTCTATGCCTGCATTTGATGTAGGCAGACCCTTGTGATAAGAGGATTGGTTGAGCTGCCCTTCCAGTATGTTGACAGTGCTTTCGATCTTTTCTTGCCTCTTATTTAGGTCATTTAACTCAATCAACAGGAGAGAGTTAGTCTGGGGAGTTGTGAGATCATTATGTATTACTATTGGTGTCAAGTTTTGAGGTTTATCAGGTGATGTCTGCTGCAAATCCCTGACATCGTTTCCCAGCAATGTATCATGGTTTTCAGTTTTGTTTTTTAAGGACTTAATGATTTTTTCTTGGTCTTTGTTTTTTCTTATATGCTCGTTTAGTAGCAATTAAAGTTTGTTATCATGTTCCTCAAAGATGTCTTGGGCTTCTTTGCGAAGTTGCATTTCTTTTTTCAATTGATTTTCGGTTGCCATTAGTTGATCCTGTAGACTTTCGATTCTTTCAATATGGCTGAGTTAGTTTATTCTCATTGTTTCAGTTTTTTCTTCAAGGATCACAAGTTCTGATTGAAGCCGCAGGTTTTGTTCTTTTAAAAGATTGTTTTCTGTGAGGAGGACAGATCCAATTTTGGCAGCCATTTCTAGTCTTGTGGAGTCCTCAGTTGAGTTTTCAAGGAGGTTACTCTCAACAAGGCTCTGTTCTAGTTCTTCTGTAGTTGAGCAGTTAAGTGGAAAATCAGTGCTGTTAGAAATTTGTATGTTTCCGTTATTCGGGGTTAGGTCATCTTCTTGGCCATTTTTGTATTCCCTCTCGGCTTCTTTTAGGGCCTGATTGAATGTTTTATTTTTGAAATTGTCCACTAATGGCATTCCAAGTTTATTAATATTTTCAGCATAGGGGAAAATGTCAGAATCATTAACTTTTGCAGAAGTATTATCTCCAAAGAATTCAGTGGTGTATTTGTTAAAACCTTTTTCAGTTTTTGAAATTTGTGTGATTTTTGCTGGCCAGTGCCGATAGCCCCTTAATTTTACAAAAACAAGACTCCCTAGGCTGAAGTTGTTGGCTTTAGAGCCAGCCATTTTTTAAATGTCTGACTAAGGAAGTTTGACTTTTTATATAGGTATGGTTGTTGAGCAGTTTTTTGTACAGTTTTTTAGTAGAGCTTTGGCTGATTGCTTCAGTCTTGACAATAGAAATGAAGTCAAATTAATTTAAAATGAACGTACAGTTTTTTGGTGGAGCTTTGGCTGATTGCTTCAGTCTTGAGAAAAGAATAGAAGTGAAGTCAAATTAATTTTAGAATAGGATACAGTTTTTTGGTGGAGCTTTGGCTGATTGCTTCAGTCTTGACAGTAGAAAGTGAAGTCAAATTAATTAAAAATGAAAATACAGTTTTTTAGTGGAGCTTTGGCTGATTGCTTCAGTCACTATTAAAATAAAAATAAATAATGGCTTGATTTGAGGTTAATCAAGTCCCATGTCAAAATCAGGTGTATGTCAATAATGTTGATAGAGTGCTTAGCCTGGAAGAGGTAGGCTGCAGTCAACTTGCAGGTGTGTAGTTGATATTGCATCGGTTTATTCGAAGGCGTAGTATGACTGAGTCGGTGTTGTTGTGATTGTTTGTGGGAGAGAGGTCAGTGCCACTGTTGGAATGTGCTTACTACTGTGTCAGCGTCACCAACTGGCCCAGTTCTTACTTCCATATGTATTCTGACTGAGATTTACCCAACAGATTTTTAATAAAACTTATTTTGATTAATTAGTGTCAATAATAAATAACTTTTGTAGAATAATTAACTGCTTGTATATATTTAATACTTTTAAAAAGGTGTCTTCTTGAATAAAAGTTTAGTTACTGTGAAGAGCTTAAGTCTTGTTTCTGCATATTTCTTATCTTCAAAAGTGTCAAAAATCTTGGTTTTTTTCTTTATTATTATTACTTACAGTGAAAAGTGTTGATCTGTACAGGGTGTAAATTAAGTCTGGAAACGATTTAATATCTTTGAAATGATTCAATAAACAAAACTGAAATTTTTCAAACTGATTTTGAGTCTTAAAGTCTACTTTCCAAAGTAGGTACTTATTCACCTTGAATCTCCAAGGGGGAACGGTCCACAAGGGGTCGGAAAAAGATCTCAAATGTAAGCATAGGGCATTATGTAAATCAAATTAAAGACCTCTAAGAATAGAGAACAATACCGCAAATCCGACCTCAAAATGGACCGAGTCAAAAATGGCAGGCGATCAAACATTGCAATAAAATCATATTGTTGAAAACTAAAAATGCAATAACTCCCGATACACTTGACCTTTAAGGTCAGGTTTGTGGCAAATTGCTCAGAATGCAAAGCCCTTTAAAATTACATATCATATGATGTAGGTCAATGTAGTTACCCTGATGACTTCCACTTGGGACGTCCCCTAAAGGAAGTCTTGGAAAAACTTCATTGGCCTACTTCATATCACACATCATTTTAGAGCTTTGCATTCCAAGCAATTTGCCACAAACCTGACCTCAAAAGGTCGAGTGTAGGCCTATCGGGAGTTACGGTATTGCCTTTTTTGTTTTCAGCAATATGATTTTAATGCAACGTTTGATCGCCTGCTATTTTTGACTCGGTCATTTTGAGGTCGTGTTTGCAGCATTGTTCTCTATTTTTAGTGACCTTTAATTTGATGTACATATTGACCTATGCTTACATTTAAGATTTTCTTCTGACTCCTTGTGGACCGTCTCCCATTGGAGGTCCAACAACAAAGTAGACTTTGTCACTCAAAATCAATTTGCAAAGTTTTAGTTTCGTTACTTAAATACTTTTAAAGATATTATATCGTTTCCAGATTTTTTCCGCCCTGTATAAATAGGACAATTAAACTTAGACAGCTTTAAAAATGTAGATGGCTTCCTGGTTCTGACAGTAACAGCTTATTTCTCTTAAACAACTCAGTTGTCAACAAGCAGGTGGACTGACCTGCTTGACCTTGCTGCCGACGTCCAACTGGTTGGTCTCATCGAGGATCTCTTCCAACGTAAGAGGGTGGTCGTCACCCGTCTGATGCCTCGACTTCATGTGCTTCACTATCTTGGCCAGCACTCCAAACTTGTACTGCGAGCTCCCCGCCATGGATTTGAAGCTGCACACCACCAAATATTTTTATCTCAATAATATAGCTTTTTGAATGAATTGCAGAAAGTCATTACATTTTATTTATTTATTTATTTACATGCTATATAACAGGCAATGCCAATTACAATGTAGCAGTTAAAAAAAACTGGAATGACAACAATAATTACTAGGCCTAACATATTAAACTTATTTTGTACAAGTTGTTGAGCCTACAGTTGGTATTTAGGCTTATTTAAATGAGTTCTGTTTGACTCATGTGCGTTTTTGAGTTAAATTCTGTTATTAACACTTAATGCTACAAAGTAGGCCAAAAGCTATTACCTAACACCACCAGATGATGGCGTTGACGGGGGCTTGGACTTTTTCTTCGATTCATCTTTGGGTGTGGAGACACTTTCACTCTTCTTCTTCTCAACTCTGCAGCAAAAAAACAGCTCTTAGATCAACCAAGCATTGGAATGTTGTACACAGTAAAATAATAATAATCTGAACTAATAGGGGCCAGACCCTGTTTGGTTTAATGTATTTTGCGATTAAGTAGATACTATGTATGTATATTATAATTAACAGATTATATAATGCTTAAATTACTTCCCTACTTATTTCAAACATAATCGTATCATTTGGTTTAGAAGATATTTTGTTTTGTTGTTATTTAATCAAGTGTTTGAAATGTACAAGCAGCGTATATTTTGGCAATAAAGCATTCACAATATCTGAAATTAATCGTGGAGACATCTGTTGGTAATTATTGAGTTTAGCTACGGCCATCGGAAAATGGATTTTTTTTTTCAAAATGTCAGAAATTTTACGCTGATTCCGAAAATGATACTTTTTTCCCGCGGAAAAGCTCGGAAAACCCTGGAAAATCGGAAAAACCGGAAATGACTTTTTACCTTGAATTTATCGGTGTGGGTATTCAAATTAACCGGGATGTTAAGCTGATCACGAATATGTAAAAATTATTTCGATCCGATTTTAAATAAGCCAGAAAATGCGGAAAAAGTGTCGGAAAAGCTATAAGACGAACTATTTTTAAACTATATCATGTGGTTACTCAAATTACGCGGAATTTCTTGTAGAATATGAATATGTCTATATCAATTGAATACAACAAATTAATACCCAATAAAGATAAAAAACTTGTAAAACAAATAAAAACACACTGAAATTTAAATAAATTAAGCACTAACAATGTTATAAATGGTTGTTATTAAAAATAAATTAGGCCTATTTGATATTAGGTAGTACTATATACATTACATATTATTATAACATACCATAAACTAACTAGAAAACCTAACCTTTATAACCTAACGTAAACCAACCTAACTTAAAGTAACCTAACCTAACTTAACTTAACCTAACCATCATGTATGTGGGTACAACTATGCAACATTTTATGTGAAATGAGAATATATACTTGTTTATGGAATAAAACACATGAAGTCAGTACCCACACGATGTTTAAGTTAGGTTAGGTTAAGTTAGGTTACGTTTCCTGGTTAGCTTATGGTATATTATATTAATATGTAACGTAGATATATAGTACTACCTAATATCAAATAATTTATTTTAAATAACAACCATTTATAACATTGTTTGTTAGTGCTTCATTTATGTAAGTTTCAGTGTGTTTTTATTTGTTTTCTAGGTTTTTTATCTTTATTGAGTATTAATTTGTTGTATTAAATAAATATAGACATATTCATATTCTACATGAAATTCCGCGTAATTTGAGTACCCACATGACATACTTTAAAAAGTTCATCTTATAGCTTTCCCGACACTTTTTCCGCATTTTCCGGCTTATTTAAAATCGGATCGAAATATTTTATATATTCGTGATCAGCTCGGTATTCCGGTTATTTTAAATACCCACTCGACGTATTTTGGAACAAACACTTAATTTCCGGTTTTTCCGATTTTCCGGGGTTTTCCGAGCTTTTCCGCGGGAAAAAACTATCATTTCCGGAATCAGCGTGAAATTTCCGACATTTTGAAAAAGAAAATTTCCTTTTTCCGATGGCTGTAGCTAAACTCAATAATTACCCATCTGTTAATGCCACCTCTCACCTCTTAACAAATTCACTGCTAATGGCACAGTTCTGTGCCATGAAAATCTGAACGCTCACGCCGATGGCACAGCACTGTGCCATGCTACAATGCACTCATCATTTGTATTTTGTTAGGTTAACTACTGACGGAATTAGTTGTATACCATGTTAGCGTGGTTGGTAGGTGTGGCTTGACCTTGGGGCTGAGCAGTTCCCGCGTCGCGGCGACAGCAGCGCTGTAGCAGCGGGAACAGTAAAGTGCCGCGCTTGCGCTCTTTGAGGCCATTCCTGTCAGTGTGAGGAGCCTTTGTTGTGGACGGACGTGTTTGTAACTATGTTTAGCGCATCTATCTCAAAAACCAAACGAACACTAGGCCTATACTTTTGTGCGCAGTGCCCTGGGGAGCCCGGACTATGCCCTACGCTGTGCTACGAAAAATAAAATGTTTAGTGATAAACATTGAGGATGGATTAGGATATTAGCGAATTTCCCTAAGGGAATACGCTATTACGGTAGTAGCCATGGTAAGACCTAAGCCCGGGACCATGTTACTTTTTCATTTTGAGGTCCCCAGAAGCCAAAAACACCGTTCGTTCATTTTCATATATATGTATATATATATCTATATATCTATATATCTATATATATATCTATATGTGTCCGTGGTACTGATAACTTTTAAAGGGGACCTCCGATTTTGATGAAATTTGGTATGAAGGTGTAAGACTAGATCTATTTTCATGAGTTCGTGAAAGAGCATGATCGGGTAATGGGAACAAGGTTTTATGGGGTTTCAAAGGGGTCAAAAATGGGTTTTTTGCATTTTTGGAGCATAATTTTCAAAATTTAACAATTTTAACTGAAACCATTTAAAAGAGCTTAAAAAACCAATAATGTAGTATTTTGAATTTTTAACATAGCTTAACAGGTTACGGAGAAAAGCCTAAAATAGGTTTTCCTTAAAAAAAACCAATAATGTAGTATTTTGAATTTTTAACATAGCTTAACAGGTTACGGAGAAAAGCCTAAAATAGGTTTTCCATGTTAATCTTATGGGAAATCAACAAAACCCTGTATCTTGCTTATTTATTGGAATAACTTGATCAAATTTGGTATATACATTCACTTGGTAGGGTTCAAGTGATATTTGCTTACAACACCCATATGGCGGCAAACCTACGTACTCACCCCTATGGGGTTTATGGGGAAAATGAAAAGAACACCATAACTTGATAATATTTGGTATGTACATTCACTAGGTAGGATTTAACTGATATTTGCCTACAACACCCATATGGCGGCAAACCTACAAAGGCTGCTCACCCCCATGGGGTTTATGGGGAAAATTAAAAAGTGCCAAATATTGATACAGTTTGACATTTACCTAACGTAACTATTACACCTAACAAAACTAACATTTTCTACCAACATCCCATGGCAGCAAACCTACATTCCCATTCCTATGGTGTTTATGGGGCAAATACAATATCTCAAGATCGTTTGGAAATTCGCTGAGTACGCAGGTCTGCTGCGACGGGGGTATTTTGTATTTTGATGATTTCAAAACATTTTAAATAACCCCCTTTGTGTTTTTCATTCATAATTTTATTATATCTTTATTGTGTTTCACTCAATATAACAAGTACTTTTTTCAATTTTAGTAGCCTACATTATTTTCACTTGTGTGCTCGGCACAGTACTGTGCCATAAATATGACGCCACGATAAACACAATGGATAAGATTTTTGGCCTCTGTTCCTTAATTATGTCATGTAAAGGCATGTTTTGGTACAATAAAATTTTTTGCGTGAGGTTTAGATTTTCTCTCATTATTAGGCGTAGTGAAGGGTAGAGTTTCATATAGCGCCTACCTTTCTACCGAATGAAAATATCGATCGATACGATCGATATATCGCATCTGATCAATCAATGCGATTGATATATCGCATCGGATCGATCGATACGATCGATATATCGCATCGGGTCAAAATTTCTATAATGTATATCTAATCTTATAGGTCAACTATGTTTGTACATCAAAATTCACAATTTGGTATATTGTTGCTAAAAAGTACAATAGTTATAATGTTGATCAAAATCTAAACCTAAATCTCTCAAAAAACTTATTAGTCAATGTAAGTTATAACTTATAATGGTTGATTTTTCTTTTTTGACATGAAAACTGAACACTAACACTACTGTATCTATTTTCATTTTCATCCCCTCACCAGTGCACCACACTGCTCACACAACATTTTCTTTGGTACGGTATGAGTTCAAAAATCTTGTAAAAATCTATCACATTGCTCATTTCTATGACCCAACTATCTAGTATAAACTTTCTATTATAAATAGGTTAATAGAAAGTTTTCTGAAACTTATGAGACTATTCAAAATAACTAAACTATCCATACTGAATATGAAATCACCTAGTAAAATCTTGGTTTTGTTAGATAAACAAACAATAATATTTAGTAAATAAATATAAAAAATTCTCAAAAAACATATGTTTAAAATATTTCATCCGATGCGATATATCAATATTTCATCCGATGTGGTATATCGATATTTTATCCGATGCGATATATCGATCGATATTTTCATTCGGTAGAAAGGTAGGCGCTATATGAAACTCTACCCGTAGTGAATGTGTTAAAAAGCTCCTCTAACATAGATACCTGAATAAATTAAATTAATGAATAATTTGGCTACCAAAACTCCAGGAAACCTACACACAATAATAAAAGCAATCCTAAATCAGAAATTTAATCACAGAGGCCTATAAAAAAAAGTGAATTTAATGTGTTTCAACAGGAACTAACAATTACAGCACTGTGCATTTTTAAACCAGTTTATACGTAAATAGTTTTTAGGCTTAAGTTATGCCTACCTAAAGGAAAAGAGCTAGTAAGTTTAAAGGTTGGGAAAGGGGTCAAACAATAACTTGAGTATTCAGTATAATAAATATGTGTCTAAATCAAATTGACTCTATTTTTTTGTACTGCTTAAGTCGCGAAAGTCTGTTCAAGTTAGGTCTGTTCTTTTTATTTTCATAGGTTATAGGCCTAGTAATGTAATGCCTAGACAACCCTTTGTTGCACTGAGCGTTTACAATGTTGGCTGTCCACTGAAAATCAATAAGTAGATTTAGGCTATATATGTTCAATAAAAACTTAGGCCTAACTTAAAATCTTGTTTTGATTAGTCCAAAACTTTACTCACGTCGGCGTGGACAAAGCTCTTTTTTTAAATAGTTCACGTTCTCTCAGCAGAGCAGGGTCCATATTTCTCTATTGCAGTATACTTCAAATCAATAAATTAATTTTCAAATTAATGAACTCTTAAAAAAAACTCCAGCTAGTTTATATAAATAAATTTTAACCTGATGCTGATTATGATAACTTAATTCAATCTCCATCTATGTACGAACGATGTACGTACGTACGAGTCACTAACTCACTTGACGACAAAAACATCAGCGTAAACACAACACAGCTGGTTGTGACAGACCGTTAGATATCATTTAAACTGGCCAATGAATGTTAGTGGTGAATAATGATATGCCATAAAGTGTATAATCAAATGTTTTATTTTAAAATTTAGTATAAAGTAAAATAACAAGACTGTTATACATATTTTTTTTTAGTGTTGATGAGCATACAAGGGGGACTCTCCCCTAGATACTGTCCTCACAAACATTGACAGTTGAAGCATTGACTATTGATACTACAAAGTCAATGGTTGAAGTATAGTGCTAAAATGTCAGTGTAGAACAAATTGCTGACTATAAACATGTGTTTTTACCTTAACTAATTTCAATATTGATAATGAAGTCCAATTACCAAACAATGTAAGGATTATTATTTCCGTTAGAAAATTTAATGACAATAGCTATCAACGCTTTACCATTTACCCTACTACGGCGTCTTCTCCACAATCCGACGGATTGGGGAGTCGTCAAAGTTCTTCCAGGTGACAGGGCCTCCTCCCTCTTCACGAAGTGCCCTCACCCATTGCCTTTGTCTGTTCACTGGCAAATCAGGTGGATTTGTGTCACGAAAGCATTAGGCTACTCAGTGCAAATGCTGCCTTTGATTATTTCTTTTTGACAAATTCAGACAGACTTTTCACAGCAATTTTCCTCTTGCCACAAAAACTTGGACAGCCAAGTAAAGCGGTGTTAAGCCTGAGGGTGCGAAGCCTAAGGGCTGGTGAACAGCTGAGCTGGCTAATGAAGAATGATATTTTAGCTATAAGGGACCTATCTAGGAGTAGGCCACATCTTATATGCAAGAACTGCAGAGAATGAGGGGGGAGAGTACCGTGGCAGAGTTAAAGAAGCTAAGCAGGCTGATATGTTGCTGCCAACATCACCGAGTCGGTCAACCCATGTAAGGCGGCATGGGACTACATCAACAAGTTTAAGACACCTGCCTCTGCAACAGCTAATGATTTTGCAAATGCTGATGAGTTTAATTATACTTTTTAGAGACTGTAAAAGAGTTGGTCTTGAGTTGTGAATCCCCCATAACCCAGTTCCACTTGATGATCCACCGATTTAGACCATGGATGCTTAGGCCCTGTTTCTGTCCCCTCCAACTTTACCTGGAGCCCGGTGGGCATTGATAAGATACTTAGGATTGTCAGTAAATCTAAGACATCTAAGGGTAAGGACTTTAATGGTATGTCAGTTGTACTTTTGAAAAATATATCTATACAGTTGCTCCAATGAATATAACAGACATTCTTAACTTCTCCATAACTGATAAGGAGTCTTTCCTATGAGGCGTTAAAAATAAACAGAGCAGTCCCTGTGTAATATAAGAAGGGGTCAAGGGTAGTGTCGTAAGCTATAGGCCAATATTGTTAATTCCTATATTTGCCAAGAGTTTTAAGGCAGCGCCTTGTTGGAACAGCTGTACAACTTTTTTGAGAAGCTTTTATCGTCTCATAGTCCTTGCTCAATTTGGTTTCCGATGGGGTAGGACCATAGTTCAAGCAGTAGATTTCCTCATTCAAATAGTTCTAGATGCATTTGAAGCAAAGAATTTGATTGCGTGCAGCATGACTTCATAATAGCCAAGTTGGAGAGGTATGGGGTAAGTTGCAAATGCTATCTCATTCCTGAAATTATATCTTTCTAATAGGTCTCAAGTGATACACTGGAATGGTAGTGAGTCTACCCCTCTACATGTGCAGTATAGTGTCCCGCAGGGCTCCATACTCTGGAACCAGACTCTGGGGTCACTCGTCCAGAGTCCACAAAGTTCTACTGTTGCTGTTACAGGATACAGAAGAAGGCTGTCGGGGTCCTCTGCGGAGCCCAGCAGCTGGAACATTACAAACCTCTGTTCATACAGCACGAAATCATTACTGTTTTTTGTTTATATGTATTTCGATGCCTGTTATAAATGAAACAAAATATAAATGAAAATGAAGATATACACAATGAAATTCAGGGCTATGGCACAAGAAACCAGTTGAATGTGCACATGAATAGATTTAGGCTAAGTAAATCACTAAACTGATTTACTAATAATAAAATAATTGATGCTTCACTAAACCGATGCTCATTTGTTTCCCTGTTGCAGGCATAAGAGGTTTTTTAATGCCTTACCGCTGTGGGTGAGGAAAACCCCCCAAATACATTCGCTGGCACACTGAATGCATGGCTTTTTATACCAACCCATTGTACAGTGTTCAAAAGTTCTGAGATTCGGACCTAAGACAACTTGTCTAATCAACCTGTTAGGTATAGCATGGACTCTTAATCCTGTGTGCGTTTTATTTGATTTGAGTTAATTTTTTATTATTATTTTGGCCTTTTTTGCATAATGCTGCATGTTGTGAAATTAGAACAAGTTTTATACAGTTTGAACTATTGTTTTTGTGAGTCAAGAGGAGCATGACTGCATTTGTGATGTTAGGTTTTAAGACTTAGCTTAATACTGACACGTTGTCTGGCTCAATAAAATCATTTAATAAAAATTATATGGCTTCTGGCATAGTTCATTAAGTATGTAATGGATTGGGTTAAAGATGGGATTTTCTTACAGAGGTACCTTTAGAGGATATGGTGATGCTCAACCTATTCATAATCTACAGCTGAGGCGCAATTTCTAGGATCTTCTGTTACTTTGCGAATGGGCCCGTTGACTGTCCCAACATCCTCTAGAAGATCCAGTTCAGGGTGCCTTCCAGAGGAACCAGACCAGCGGAATTGTTTGGTAGAGGCCAATACAGTATCCAACAGCGCACAGCTTTAATTCCAGTCTGGTCAGAGTGCAGTGTCTCGGGAATCTGGTGTCCTGTTAAGTCGAATTCTTCTACGCCAGAGCGAAAGAAGTTTTAAGGAGTAATCACCCATTATCTTTCTCATAACTGACTCAATTTTTACCATCATTATTTATTATGTTTACATCTTCTAGAATTGAAGTCGTGATCTGAATGTAATTATTTTGTTTAGTTAGTTATATGTTAACTGTTAAAAGTATTGTATATTGTTATGCATTGGTATTTTTATGTTAATTCTTTTAACTTAGTATTCCTCAATTTCTTTTATGCACTGTTGAACTGTTGTTACTTGACGTTGTAGACCTGAATTATCTGTATTGTTGTTTAATATAAATATTGTTATTTGTTATTAATACCCAAGGTCTGTAGAGGAAAAAGCAAAACTTCTTTCTAAGGTCAGCTGAATAGCTATTTTTTGTATTCCGGATGTGAAGCGTCTAAACTAAAACGTAAGTCAAGTTACGTTATAATATTTACCAATACACAGCTGATTGAAAAAGTGAATGAAGCAGTCTTCCCTCGGGTACTATATTTATCGTAACGACACCATATTACTCTATTTTACATTTGAATTATTACAGTAGTTAATATAAAACCATTATAAGTAATGAGCAAATTAACAATTATCAATCAAGGTAAACATAAAACCATAAATTCTACTCTAGTTTGCTTTGAAATACCTTATTTTAGTAATTAATTGTTAAGACAAAAAATCTCCAACGCAAACGAGAACGAATGTTGTTTCGTGCAGCGTTGACGACACTTACAGGTAACGAAGATAAAAATCATTGACTGTAAAATGTTGGTTTTTAAACACTTTTTTAACCAACAAAAACTTTGTGGCGACATCCACGGATGTCGCAGAAACTGACACCATTGCTCTTATGGAATGTAGCTCACCTGGCACTACAGTCATCTTGATTAATACCAAATATTGTACTAATGGAATGTCCGTTAAAATAAAATAAATAAATAAATTTTCCTAATTACTGGAAATGACCGTATTGAAATACATTGCCCTACATTCTTTAGAGGTTGAAAATAACTACAGTTATTGATTAATTTGTCCTCCTTAAAATCTATTATAAGTATATATTATTTAATTCCTTGGATTTTTCAGCCCCAGGAAGTGTTTTTTGTTGAGCCTGAGGATAGTAGCATTGACTATGAATACTGGAGCTAGTTATTCATAGTCAATGATAGTAGACGTTGATCAAGGAAAAATTAAATGATGTGGATTTTTTATTGACAACTACCTGATAACCCTGATCCTTGAAAAGTAACAAAGATAAAAAAATCTAAAGACAGGAGGAGGAGAAGACAAGGCAGGACAGACAAGACAAAAGAGACAAAAGACAGACGACAGAGACAGAGAGATAACTGACAAGAGTTATAACGGCTGCGTAAAAGTAATCCGAAGCCAAGCCTTTATGGCAAAAAAGAATTAAAAAAAGACAGATCGAGATCGACTGACAGATCTGCTGCCAGTGCTGCCTGTCACATTCGTTCACATTCAACTATCAACTAACTGTCAAACTTATTTGAACAATATTTGACACTCACTCAGTGTCAGTTCACTGGTTCTGTGGACTGTAGTTCATTTACAGTTTGTTTTTTTTCGGAGTGGGAGTAGCAAGAACCGGCTCAGTGTTAGTTAGTTTCATACCGTGTCAGACTTGAAGTGAGGTTTGATCAAGTGGTTTGTTTCAAAATTTACTGCCAAAATTATGATTAAATGCTTAAACGCTTTAGCGCTAACGGTAGGCCTTCATATTCTAATTATTTTAGGGCATGTGCAGGCTGAACTAACTGAAGAACCTAGTGTTGATATTGTTGCTAGAGGTGAAGTTCAAGTAAGTCTATTAGGCCTAGCCCTCGTTGCTCTTTTAATGTTAGTCTCATCAAACTAGGCCTATACACATTCATTGTTGTTGTTAATGTTACCATTGTTGATTGTTAATTTATAATTATATGTTAATGTAATAAGTTCTCACGCTTGATTGTTATCTATTGTTGATTTTGTTATTGTTGTAACTAGTATGGAAATAATTAGGCAGTGTCCTAGCTGGGCGGCGAAATTCGGACGGCGTTGCGTGCGTGCGAATTTGCCGGCCGGTGGAAATTACAAACGCACTGAGAGGCATGGGAGTGTCCTAGCTGGACGTGCGTTGCGTTGCCGCCGGTGCGTTGACGCTGGTCGTTGCGGCGAAAAGACAAGCATGTTTGTGTTTGGACGTCCGTGCGGCAACTGCGTTACTGCGTCTAGTGCGTCATTGCGTGTTTGGCTGTCACGGGAGACGGGTCTGATAGGCAAAATTATAGCCAAATTTTATCCAAACTTTCATGTACTGAAATTTTAAGACTTTTTTATTCTTTGGTATTTTTATCTACATATAACGGTTAGGGAACTAGAGGCAATTAAAGTTCATTTTGGTTTAGTTTTAGTAAGAATAACATGGGACGAACTTTATCTGCCATATCTCCGAAACCATTCAGTAAAATAAAAAATACCTAAGAATAAAAATGTCTAAGAATTATGTTTCGAGAATATTTTACTCAAAAAATTATTATTTACGCATAAATTAACTTCTTTCCAATATAGGGACAAAAATTTAAAATGTCAAAAATTAATGTTAGGCCTATTATAAAAAAATGTTCTTAAAACATCAATGTGCTTGTGAACTTAGTTACTTATTGCGACTTACGGTAGCAGTAAATAATTAATTATTTATATTCAAATACAACTTTTTAGTGCAGATTTTGAAGGCCTAAGTTACTTACCTCAACGTCAAGAATGAGCCTTTCCTCAATAGAAATATGCCGCATAATATTTAGTAACCCAAAGGAATTCCTTCTTCTTCAAGTCACTCACAACAAAGTCAAATGTGTCAATTAATTGACATCCTAGTATAATTTTTAAACAACTCAGGATGCTCCCTTAACTTATGATAGAGATGGTGAAAATCACCTAATTCCTCTCTTTCTCTAAAAAATATAATTAATTGGAGATCTATTATCTCTAGCTTTTAGCTTCAAATAAGCGTAACTGTCAAGTAAAGTTTTTGCTAACTTGCGGACTGCATGTTTTCAATCATCCATTACTACGCAGCTAATGAGGGCTCTCGACTGCCACCGCCGCACGAACGCATTGCCGCAGACGCAGTCCCACTGCGGACACCCTTTTGGTTGGTCGTCCGTGCGTCAAACGCACGCAACGCCGGTGCGAATTTTCGCCGCTCAGCTAGGACGCCGCCTTAGTGCGCCACTGTTAATTTTTAGTACTGTACTTAATTGTCTTTTGCTTGCTTCTTGTTTGTTATCAATTTCAAATTGGTGTTGTACCGTTGAAATAAATAAATAAATAAACTCCTTACCTACTTAAATTGTGGATGAAATCATCCTATAGGGCCTATCTGGATGGGTAGCTGAGTGGTTATAACTTAGAGCTCACCTTTGAATCTGAAGGTTGCCAGTTCAATCCTGAGAAAAGTTAGTGCTTTTTAATGGTTCGATACTGGACCCAGCTGCCTTTGGTCATTTTGCTATTAATTAATGACCTGACAAATGAAACAGTTGACATTTGTCATTAACAAAGCTACACCTCTTGTGATCCATCACAATCGTAACACTCACCTGTAGTCATACTTATCTTAAAATACGCGCCACAGTGAAAGTATCTAAAAATATACACTTAAGTTACACTCCTGTGTCGTCTCATGGCATGAGACCAGTCAAAAATCTTTTTATAACGTTATCTTATGCTATATCCTTTTTGGATGTTGTCGATTGGCAGATAGGTTAGGTTGGGTTTGAGGCCAGGCAATTAGGTGAGGTAGGTTGGAATATAGCCTAGTAAAAACATTGATCAAATAAATACTTTTTGAGCTCTTTTTAAAACGAAAGTTGTCTATTTGAGAAAGAAGGGAGTTGAAGAGAGAAGAGCTTGAGGCCACTGTATATCCCGGTTTACATTTAAAAGTTTTAAGTTACAAGATACTGATGGATTAAAATTTCTATTTCTGGTATACAGTAGTAATAATAATGGCTGATGTGGTAGAATTCTTTTATTAGTTATCATATACAAAAAGATTTATTTAGACAAAGTTAAAGTATTAAATGCATGTACAGTAATTGTAACATTGCAGCCTCAAGTAATCTACTATATTTTAAAATCTGTATAGCCTACTTTTAATCAGATTGCAACTAGGCTCACAGTCTATATCCGTTTAACGAAATTCAGCCTATCCGATTGTTTGTTCTACAATTGAGGATATTGGTGGAAAAACGACCTCAGTCCAAAAAACGTGTTTTGAGATAATCTACTTTGAAGATTAAACTTATGTTTTATAGGCTTTTACCAAATTACACTCTTTGGATTCTTATACAACTCAAGATACATTCTTTTGGATTAGGAATATAATCTTTGTTTGTTTATGTGTCCTTTCCATAAAAAGTTCTTGAACAAAATATGAAGCAGAGTCAGAGGTAGTTTTTCATTCAAACCACTTTTTTAATATTAAAAAGTTAGATTTTATGCATTTAAACTCATCAAAGTGGATAGAAATAAAGTAAACTAAAATATTTATTTGAACTAAATTTATTTGAAATAAAATCAAATAGGTCTAGCAACGATTGCATTCATTAAAACTTTAGAAATAAACTTGTAGAGATACAATGGTCCATCAAAGATTTTACTGAAAGCGTTTAAGCGTTTAAATAACAGATAGCTCATTTAAACATCAATTTTCACACAAAGAAAACCAATACAACGTTTAGCAATAACCAATAATGTTTGTCTGCTTAAGACTGTTTCCTAACAGCTGACAGCGTTCAGAAAAAAATCATAACTCAGTGAAAACACAAGATACAGGGTGATTCACGACGAAGTGCAGAAATTTCGGGAGCTGATTCTACACATGAAAATAAACAAAAAAGGCAATATAAACATATGTCCTAAAATCCTTCGGTTAGCCGCTAGCCGCCATTTTGTTTTTTATGACGCCAAGGATTTTAGGACAAATGTTTATATGGCCTTTTTTGTTTATTTTCATGTGTAGAATTAGCTCCCGAAATTTCTGCACTTCGTCGTGAATCACCCTGTATTTACATGAAACAAACACTGCTGCAAAGAGGATTAAATAACGGATCATTTTAAGCGTTTTACCGGAAAACAATCTCAGTCACCTGAGGTCGTTTTTCCACCGACCTCCTCAATTTTATCCTCTCTTGGACATGTTATAAAAAATGAAAGTAACAAAACTAAATGTATCTAATTTGTGTTTTATTTATCATACACTAATGGGTTAACCGAGCCTTGCTTGTTGGTTTTAATTCACTTTTGCAACGAATGGTAATCAGGCTTTGCGGTTTACGTCAACTATAGGCTACCTTTCACAGATGACAGCTGTTTCAAAACCCATGCTTAAAAGTAGCATTATTTTATTTTTATTTAACTTTCATATTTCTTTGACTTGTAACCTATGTGACCAATGTTATAAAAAATTACAATTGAGGAGGTTAGTGGAAAAACGACCTCAGGTGACTGAGGTCGTTTTTCGGTAAAACACTTAAAATGATCCGTGATTTAATCCTTTTTGAAGCAGTGTTTGTTTCTTGTCTATATCTTGTGTTTTTACTGAGTTATGATTTTTTCTGAATGCTGTTAGCTGTTACAAGGCAGCCTGGCTTCAGCTGGAGGAAACAGTCTTGTGCAAACAAATATTATGAGAAACGTTGTTTGGTTTTCTTTGTGTGAAAACTGATTTTGAAACGAGCTATCTATTATTTAAACGTTTAAACGCTTTCAATAAAGTCTTTGATGGACCATTTGTATCTCTACAACTTTATTTTAAGTTTTAATGAATGAAATCGTTGATAGACCTATTTGATTTTATTCCTAATAAATTTACTTCAAATAAATATTTTATTTTACCTTATTTCAATCCACTTTCATGAGTTTAAATGCATAAAATCTAATATTGAAGAAGTGGTTTGATGGAAAAACGACCTCTGACTCTGCTTCATATTTTGTTCAAGAACTTTTTATGGAAAGGACATATAAACAAACAAAGATTATATTCTTAATCCGAAAGAATGTATCTTGCATTGTATAAGAATCCAAAGAGTAATGTAATTTGGTAAAAGCCTATAAAACATAAGTTTAATCTTCAAAGTCGATTATCTCAAAACACGTTTTTTGGACTGAGGTCGTTTTTCCACCGACCTCCTCAATTATTAAACTATGTTAAAAAAAAATTTCTGGAGTTGGGGTTGATTCTAAACTTATAATTCAATTCAATATCATTTATTTCCATAAGAATACATTGATGGACAGAGATATACATGAAATAAGGAAATGTTTACTTAATTGCATGTTACTTTTAATTGCTCTTGGACCAAACAACTCCCAAATAAAAAGTTTAAGCATAACCTACCTGCTAGATTTAGAGATTGATGGAAAATATTCCTCGTATTGTAGTATAGCGTTGTTTAGCTAACACTAAGGATTCTTAACTTAAAGCACAACGAATAACACGTGTTTTAAGAAGGGAAAAACAAATCCACCTTTAAAGTAGATAATGACATCATTGTTATCGGCATTTAAAACGTTTTTCTTATAAAAAATTAAAATCCCCAATCTTAAAATAAATTTATATAGTTTTGTTCATTTCAGTGAAAAATGTTTTTATTGCTATTCCTCAAAAGTATTTGTTATGTCTTCATTGGAACTTTTTAGCACTTATACGGAGTTTTGGGAAGCAGATGATTTGATTACCGTACCTCTGAAACGTATATCTGTCTCGTTCTCTATTACTTAGTATATTTTTAAGCAACCAAGACTTTTTGGTACATTGTGCTTCATAGATAGTTTTTCATTAACTTTAATTTTGAAAAGGGTTCAAAAATTAAATTGTTGCAACTCAGCGCAATGAATTGCATGGCGGGCATGTTGAGCCGACAAGGGCTAGTGGCTGGCGGCAGACCAGCTGACTGCCAAAAACCTAACTAAAAATACTTTAATACGAGGGCTATTCAGAAAGTAAGGAACGTTTTTGTCTTACGCCGTTAGGCGTGCACGTATCCCCTATATTAGGGTATGAGAACACTCGGGGCCTCAGTGGCTATGCAGCCGTGACACTAGGAGCATCGTCACGCTGCTAGTTTTCTTTATTTTTAAATTCAAAATGGCCGCTCCCGTAAAAAATGCCGCCAGTTGCGAAGTGCGATCAGTAACACAGTTTTTGGTGGAAAAAACCTTAAAACCGATGCAGATCTATCAAAAAGTGTGCGAGGTGTATGGGAACAATGTCTTGAATGAAAGTTTTATGCGTAAGTTGTGTATTCAGTTTACAAATGACCGAACCAGTACTTGATGAGCAGTAGAGTGGACGACCGAGCATTGTGACTGACTGGTCACTAAAGTTGACGAGAAGATCCGTGAAACCCGCTGAAACCCGCTGCTCCTCCATAACGGAGCTTTCGTTATCTTTCCCTCAAGTTTCATGGACTTTGCTGTGTTGAAATTGAAAGAATAAAAATCGATAAATCTTTATCGGTTTTAAGGTTTTTGCCAACAAAAACCGTGTTACCGATCGCACTTCGCAACTGGCGGCATTTTTTACGGGAGCGTCCATTTTGAATTTAAAAATAAAGAAAACTAGCAGCGCGACGATGCTCCTAGTGTCACGGCTGGATAGCTACTGAGGCCCCGAGTGTTCTCATACCCTAATATAGGCAATACGTGCGCGCCTAATGGCGTAAGACGAAAACGTTCCTTACTTTCTGAATAGCCCTCGTATTTTATGAAAGTTATATTCCAGGCATTTTGAAAATATAATGGCGCCATATCAAATTTAACATTGCTATAACATGAGTAAAAAAATATTAAACATAACATATTTCCCAATACACGGGTCCCGCCCACGGGCCCCCTTTGCTGCGGGCCCCTCTGTTACGCCCCTGCTTTACTTTCCCCCCAAATAAATAAAAGTAAAATTCTGTCTTTTGAATTTAGTATTTTTTTTTTTCAGAGTTGCAGAGGATGCTCGCTAAATCGACTACCTGATGTTAAAACTTTCATCTATGGAGATTTACCAAAGTAGTATCCTTTAAAGAGTACTTTTATGTGCATATCATGTTTAATTTTATAAATCTAACATTAAGTTAATCACAGTTATACCAGAAATCAATGAATCAGAAACAACAATGTAAATTTAGGCCCAAATGAGATCTAATTAAGTTAAATATAAATTCTAGGAAATCAAAGTTGTTTACAGCATTAGAATATAGGTTAACTAATCAAGTATTCTTAAAAGCAGTAGCGAGTCTCGAGTCTCCCATAAGGACTCTTGAACACCACTCCCCCCCAAATTAATTTATTAAACAACTAAAATAAATATTTCTTCATTATTATTACAATGTGTATAGTTGATGTAATTACAATTGTATAAGTTGTAATTTGCAGAAAGAAACAGATCCTATATTTTAAATAATACTCCCGTCGCAGCAGACCTGCGTACTCAGCGAATTTCCAATGGAATTACAGATTATTTACTTTCCCCATAAAAACACCATAGGATCGAGTATGTAGGTTTTCTGCCATTGGGTGTTGCTAGAAAATCTAAGTTAATCAATAATTGGTGAATGTAAACACAAAATTGTAACAAACTCTGAGAATTTTTTATTTTCCCCATAAACCCCATGGGGGTGAGTATGTAGGTTTGCCGCCATATGGGTTTTGTAAGCAAGTATAAGTTAAACCTTATATAGATAATGTACATACCAAATTTGATTAAGTTATGTCAATAAATAAGCAAGATATAGGGTTTTCTTGATTTTCCATCAGAATAACATGGAAAACACATTTTTGGATTTGCCCCGTAACCAGTTATGCTATGATAAAAATTCAAAATACCAAATTGTTTGTTTTTTAAGCTCTTTTAAATGGTTTCAGTTAAAATTGATGAATTAAAAAAATTAAGGTCCAAAAATGCCAAAAACCCATTTTTGACCCCTTTGAAACCCCATAAACCCCGTTCCCATAACCCGACAATGCTGGTTTGCGAACTCATGAAAATAGACCTGGTCTTACACCTCCATACCAAATTTCATTAAAATCGGAGGTCCCCTTCAAAAGTTATCAGTACCACGGACACATAGATATATAGATAGATGTATAAACATATATATGAAAATGAACGAATGGTGTTTTTGGCTTCTGGGAACCTCAAAATGAAAAAGTAAAGTGGTCCCGGGCTTAGGTCTTACCATGGCTACTACCGTAATAGTGTATTCCCTATAGGGAAATTTGCTAAAATCATGAAACAAAACCATATTATGTTGCCCATGAACTCCCATTAACACAAATGATAACCATGATACGGCAAGGAACAAAATAATTTATTAATTAATTGTTAATAGAACAAATTATTCATCCGATGGTACGTCCAATTATCTATCGAGGCAAATTTCATTTTAAATTGTAAATTCTCGTTATAATTTTCTTTCCTTGCCAATATCTTTGCTCTTCTCTTGATTTCTTCATAAGAATTTAATTTCAAAGTGCAATTTTCATAGTTTGTAAACTTTGATCTCATCTTGATTTCTATGAAAAATTTCTAAATTGCAATTTTCAAAAAAATTTAATTCATTGCCAATATTTTAACTTTGGTATTTTCTCGATTTCTTGGTGAAGTTTAATTACAAATTGAAATTATCTTGAAAATTTCCATTTATTTCCAATATCTTGATTTTGATTTTTTATTGATTTCCTTAAAGAATTTAACTACAAATTGCACTTTTCTTTAAAATTTCTATTTATTGAATATTTTATGCTTAATGTTTTTCCTTTTTCGGTTTTTTTTGGGGGGTTTTTTAATGATTTTTTTAAAGACGATTAAAGTTCATGTAATTTTTAATTCTTTTTTCCATTGTGTCAACTACTTCCTTAACCTTCTCTAGTTTTGAAAATATTTTTTTTTTCAAACATTTCTTGTGGGTTATCGCTCAAAAAAAGCAAAATGGCCATTATAGTAATCTTACATGTGAAAGAGACTGCTTGCCAAAATATCCTGATGACCTTATCCCGCAACCTTGTTGTTGGCCTCCTCCCAGGCCATTGCGCTTCCACATCATCGATCATTACAGCTAACGTATATTTTAAACTATACTGAACTACTGCTATACCAAGACTGAATTTCAACTCGTTGCTATGGTTATGTTAACAATAATTTTATAAACTAAAAACAATTAAATTCAGTTTTATGTCCTTTTTTAGAAGGTATTATAATTAAAGAGATAATAAGCCTGTCAAAAGTGACCGATAATCTTTGTGATACTTATACATAAAATTTATAAAAATGTGATTTTTTGTGGTACAAGTTTTAACGGTCACTTTATTTATAGAAAACCGTGACAACTTTATAATTTTAAAATTAAACCTGATATTTATTTTGCATCATATCCTTAAGATAAACATCGTTTTCGAACAATCAGCTGTGATCGAACTAGTCGATTTCCGATGGGTTGGATGAACGGTTTGGTAAATAATAGTTTTTGGGACTGGGCCGGAAAATGGTAGACTAGGCCAGAAAAAAATTTCCAAGATTTTACACCACGAGCGCTGCTATTCTATAACAGTAACTCATTCCATTGTACAATTTTCAAACATCTGATAATCCCAAATGTAAAACAATCACTCATTTTGAGGTTTATGAACAAATCATCATACTCATCCACAGGGTGGGCGCTAGCAATTTTGCCGCTCTAGGCAATGGTTATATTTGCCGCCCCCCCCCCCCCCCCTTCTCCCACACTAAAACCTACCCATAACCTCGTTAAAACATATACTAAAATTTACACTCCACGGCAAATAGCCTAGATTTGCGTGAGATGATATTACTTCCCTATTCTAATTTTTCACATTCACATTTACTGTGGTGAGTCAACAATGAAATAGAAAAGACTAAGCGACGAGAAATTGACTTGACAGACTATAGAAGCGAAGCGTCTTTACCGCTGCAAGTAGCACTGTAGTGCCGCGCGGGAGACAACTCGCGGGATTGGTCAGTTCTCGTGGGGCAAAGCACGACTTTTAAAGCTGCAGTTAAAGCTATGAGAGGGGAGCGAAACGCCAGTGTTTCAACGGCATTGAGTCAATACCAATCCGTCTATTCCCCATAAGAGCAATGTTAAACGGGAAACGCAATAACTCCTTTATATGTGATCAAAAAGGTGATGGTTAATAGATATAAATTAAGGTTTCATCAAGCTGGATACAGTGTGTAAGTTTTTTTTTTATAAAGTTTAGTTTTTTTTACGACTTTTAAAACGTTTTTCGAACAAAAGGTATATGATTCAATTCAAATACAATTTATTCTAAAGCATAAATTGGACAAAAATCAAGAAGTGTAGGTTTGCTGCTATGGGAGATTGTTAGAAAATGTTAGTTGTTAGGAAATACAATGATTAGGTAAGGTAAAAATAAAATTGTATCAAAATTCGGCACTTTTTAATTTTTTCCATAAACCCCATGGGGGAGAGTATGTAGGTTTGCTGCCATGGGATATTGTTAGAAAAGGTTAGTTGTTAGGAAATATTAGGTAGGCCCCTAACTTAAATATAAAATTGAATTAATATTCGGCACTTTTTAATTCTCCCCATAAACCCCATGCCATGGGGGTGAGTATGTAGGTTTGCCGCCATATGGGTGTTTTAAGCATATCAGTTTAATCCAACCTAGTGAAGGTATATAGCAAATTATACAAAGTTTTGTCAATAAATAAGCGAAATACAGGGTTCTATTGATTTCCCATAAGATTAACATGGTAAACCTGTTTTTAACTTTTCTCCGTAATCCGTTAAGCTAAAAATTCAAAATTCTAAATTGTTTATTTTTTTAAGCTCTTTTAAATCGTTTTAGTTAAAATTGTTGAATTTTTTAATTTGAAGTCCAAAAATGCCAAAAACCCATTTTTGACCCTTTTGAAACCCCATAAAACCCCATTCCCATAACCTGATCATGCTGGTTCGCGAACTCATGAAAATAGACCTGGTCTTACACTTTCATACCAAATTTCATCAGAATCGGAGGTCCCCTTCAAAAGTTATCGGTACCACTGACACATGTAGATAGATCTATATATATACTCGTCTACGGCTCGATGGGGGCTCCGCCCCCATGCCCCCTCAGGGGTTGCCCAGAAATTCGTTAATTGTTTTTTAAGTTGCATATAATGAACAGAATACATATAAATATAAGAGTTTGTAAATGAGCAAAATAGCAAAATAAATGAGTTTGTCATTTATTTATAACATAAATTAACTCCCACGACTGCAGAAATAACCTAAATTTGAACTTATGCAACTAACTCAATCTAAGGAATTAAAATATATTCGCCTACGGCTCGTTTTCAGAGACTCTTTCCCCAAACCCCCACCCTAATTCCCCCGAATTCTATAAAGGTTAATGGAGTTGTGAATAAATTTATTATGTAGGTATTGTATAAGTATTTACTTAAAATTATAAAATACGTATAAATAAATATATGAAAAAATTAAATTTAAACTTAACTTTTAAAACTTTTTAAAACTTTTAAATTTACCTAATTTCCTTAAAAATTATTGTCAAGGCAAATAAAAAACTTCAAGCTTCTAAATACAATAATACAGTAGTTACTAACAAAAGTATGTTAAATAATGGTTAAAATATTAAAATTACCATACACATCAAAGAACGTATGTTTTAGCCGTAGGACCAGGTCAGTAAATAACAATCAAAGTAAAACAATCAGTTGCTTGATATAGCAATTCGTTCCGACTCACAGTCAAAAGAAGAATACGTGATATTGAAAATCTTCATGATAATTTTTAAGTTTGATAATTTAATTGACATTGGTACTGTGCAAGATATGTCTATGTGCAAAGTGAAGGTTCTGAGTAAAATAGTATAGTAGTTGTAAAATTACGACTACATATGGGGTAAATTTCCCCGCAAAAATAAATAATCATTTAATTATGTTTAATTGTGTGGACTGGGGGCAGAAATTCATAGAACCAAACTTGTAGTAACTTGAAAGATGAGGATTGCCTCATATGTTATAATTTGGCCGCTAGAGTAGAAAAACATAATATCATATTTATTTTGGGTAAAAATGTTTGGTCACTAAATTTTGAAATCAGATAGTTTTCTGGGGCAGGAAATAAAAAAGCTTTTTTATTTTAAATGAAAATACTGTACTGCCACCTTTTTAAATTAAACATTAACTTAGTACGCATTAAAAGATAAATCAATTGTGTAATCTGATATTTTAGTTAAAATTTTTGTTGAATTGTAAAATTTAAATTAGCATGCTATCAGGTAAAGTCAGTGATGTACTTCCTAATGAGTTCGTTAGAAATTAAGTGCCATCCCAAATAAAGAACCAATTTTTGGGAGGACTATCGTGCAAGTATGATACTGTCTTACCGGGTGTCCCATACCAACCTTGCACCTCTTTTAAAATTGTACAAAAAAAAATTTGTGCCGTTATATTTAAACATATTTTGCTCTGTTGATTGACACTGATTTCAATACAGAGGGGCCCAGACGTAATTTTGAAGCAACTTTAAAATTTAATATTTTAAATCATACTGATTTAAATCATACCTATTTAATCATACTGATTTAATTACCTGATTTAATCATACTGATATTTTAAATCATACCTAATCATACTGATTTAGAATAATAAATAGCGTGACATTATTTTTTTTAACGGGGAAAATTTAACATATATTTGTCTGAACATTTTACATATAACAGAACTTACCAAACATGTAAATGTCTAAGAACCTCATTTAAAATAATATAGGTACCATCATAAAACATCAATTACTAAACAGTTACTAAAGTTTTACTAAACATTTAAATACATGTTCATTAATCTCCGTCATGTTGTAAATTTAATAAAAAAACATTTTGGACCAAACTGACAATTTTTGTTGGAAACGTATTTAAAAGAGTCTAAGACATTTTTGTGCCGAGACATTTTTGCTTAACCTAAAATGCTCAGAGAAGAATGAGGAAATCTAAATTTCAACCTCAAATATTCAATAAACTGCTAAAATTGCGCGTACAAGATCAAATTGTAAAGTTTTCTAAAAAACCGCATAAAACTACAAAAAATTATTTAAAGTGAGAGTTTGTATTTGACAGCAGTGACTTCCGGTCTGGAGAGGTAATTTCAGATACACCCTGTACATTGAAATTACTCTCGGTGGATTGACCGCTTTCCCTATAAAGGCACAATTGGTTAATGTTATAAAATTTCTTAAAAAGGGTGTTTCTTTAATTTGCGACTCCCAGTATGTTAGCAATTTTCTCAATAATACAGGTCGGTAAGTTTAGTTCTCGCTTGGGAATCACTCTGTAGTAAGTGATATATAGGAGATATACTTTACCGACATTAGATGAATTTCTGATACCCTGATGAGTGAGTGAGTGAGTCAGTTACACATTCGGGAGTATATAATTTGGACTCGCCTGCGGCTCGATGGGGGCTCCGCCCCCATGCCCCCCTTATGGGGTTGTCCGAAATTCGTAAATTACTAAAAAGTCGAGTTGAAGCAGGTTAGTTCCACCAAAAAACTGGTCCACCAAGACAGTAAGAAAGCCGGCTAGTAAGCACTACATATTATCAGCAATAATAAATACCCCCCGTTGCAGCAGACCTGCGTACTCAGCAAATTTCCAAAGGAATTTAAGATTTCCTATTTTCCCCATAGTTACCATAGGAATGTGTATGTTGGTTTATTGCCATGGGATGTTGTTAAAAAATGTTTGTTGTCAGGTAGAGTGATGGTTGAGTAAGGTATAAATCTAATTGTATCAATATTCGGCATTTTTTAATATTCCCAATAAACCCCATGGGGGTGAGTATGTAGGTTTGCCGCCACATGGGTGTTCTAATCAAATATCAGTTAAACCCTACCTAGTGAATGTACATACTACATGTTACTACTGGGTTTCTACGGTCAGGGGAAGTCAGGGAAGGTCAGGGAAAGTCAGGGAATTGAAATCTGGTCAGGGAAAGTCAGGGAAACAGCCTGATGGTCAGGGAACGTCAGGGAACTTGGTCATAAAGCTACTACGATCTCAAAACAAAAGCAGTTAAGCTGAATTTTTATTTTTGAATTTTCATAACTTTACGACTAATCGATCCCACAAATGAATAAGTGAACTACAAGGTTATAGGAAATATGATTTGCAATTCTTAACTCTAAACTGCATATTAAAAAAATAATAATAATAATACTTTTGTGGTGTGATTTGATTAAGTGGTATAACAAAAACTTCTGTAGGCTACCTTTTTTATTTTCACTAACATTATTAATTACTCTTACCTGCTATGTCCTGGGATGTACTTATAGTGGATTTGTTCGGTGGGCTCTCTATAAGCTGCAGAACGTGTGTTTTTCACTTTCTTAGAGCCAGTTTGAATTGTTTGGTCTCATGATAATGGAACTTATTAAAATACACAAAAATAACAAATTTTCAAACAGTAAAATATTTATACATAACAGACACATACTACTCACTCTCAAACACACTTTGAGTGCAAAAGGTCAATTTTAAAAATTTATATATTTATGAAACAACATTTTTAATGAAATGTAGCTACTTTATTAAATATTTTTAAGAGAAATTAAAATAACTAAATGATACCTAACATTTATTTTTTGTTCTGTTTATTGGGGTAGTTTTAAATTTTTTTGATTTTATCTTCCTATCTGCCATTTTACTTATAATTTAAAAATCGCAAGCACTGAACAGGCTAGTTGAGGCCTTCGCTCCCATACCCCCTTGTTGTGTTCACCGCATTAGTTTGTAGTTTACCAAGTCTCAAACGTTTAAGATTTCCCCATAATATTTTAAATTAAAATTATTATGGATTTAAAAAGCAACTATACCGTAGTAAACGAATCGTCGGGGGATTTGAAGCAATGCCTTGCCTCACCCTCCTAGCACAAAAAGTATGAAATAAACTTAATAAAATATATGACAATGTAAAATGAATAACCTAAATAAAATATTTCAAAAGATCAATGAGGAAATAAATAATTTTACTGAAACAAAAACAGGTAAACATGAACAAACGGTTTGTTACCCGCCAAAGACCCCTATTATTCACACACAAAAATATTCGTTAGGAAATAAAAATGGACGTTATGAAATAATAAATTATTATATAGTTATTCTAGTCACTTCCCTTAAATTCCGTTGAAGTTTCAGGGATATTTTACAAGTTCAGTCAATGCAAAATTCGTACCTCAATAACTGTAGTTGGCTCTACTAACAAGTTATATGAAATTCAGTGCTAATGAAAGTTGCAAATCTGTCTTAAAACAACGATTTGAGATACGATAAAAAGTGAAAGGTCTAAAAGTTAGATTTATGTCACTAATTCACAAACAATCTATACTTTAACAGTATATGTAATGTAACAGAGAAATCCGTTCATATTCAACAGATAAGAGAGAAACGCATAAATTTAGCTGGCATTAATTATAATTTTATTAAGTTCAATTTTTCCGAGTGGTTAACTTTTAAATATAGTGAAACGCATAAATTTAGCTGGCATTAATTATAATTTTATTAAGTTCAATTTTTCCGAGTGGTTAACTTTTAAATATAGTGAATTTCCTTCAATATCACTGTCAAGCTAAATAAATACAAAAATTAAAGCTTATGGGGAAGCAAGATGCAAAATCAGCTACATATAAAATCAGCTAAAGTTAATGGAATGTTTTGCAGTAGATCTATAAAAAAAAAAAAAAAAACCCTTTATATCAGGAAAAAGTTCCCTACTTCAAGCTCTGTTCAAAGTTTCTGGTAAGTAAGGAACAAACAATGTAAAACATCACTAAGTAACAAGCAATGTAAAACAATCAGTTGCCTAACAATCAATTTTAAAACAATCAGTTCCGCCTAACAGGTAAAATAAAAAGACATAATATTGGCAATCATCACAGTTATTGTTTATGTTTGATACTTTTATTGGTATCGGTGCTGTCCAAGATATGTGCGTGCACAATTTTAAGGATCTAAAAAGTATTACTGTACTTATGAAAAAATTACGTCTATATACATGTGGTAAACCCCTCACATAAATAAATAAGTAAACTTCAAAAACATACTGAAGGGTTAAGGATCAACAAAACGTTAAATTAAACACACAATATGAACTGGCATTAATTATGAATTACTACTTCAAGCTCTGTGTATCGGCTTAGGTATATTAGAAACAAAGTTGTAGTAAAATGAAATATGTCCGCTAAGATATTTTATGGGCGCAACCGTTTTTCTTGCTAGGCAGAAAAACTAAATTAATTTCACATTTCTTGTAGAACTACGTGGTCGCTACATCTAAAATTAAGAAAAACCAACTGTAAACAATGACTTGTCAAATGAGATGCAGCAATATGTTGACATATTAGTTTTCAATATTACCTAAATTGGGTACTATGACGTCATTCCATAGGTTTGCCTTGGAAAAACTGGGCAAGACACGATGAAAATCTCAATTACATATGTATATAAAACTTGATTTTATTTCGTATCGGACTGGGTCTCTGGAAACCTTACGTTTCCTTAAAACTTAGTAGAGCCTAGTTAAATTTGTTCAATAATATAAGTACGAGAACTAAACCTGTTAAGTGATCTACGTTACCACGGATGTACTAAATTACAACTTAATCTGCCTTACCGACACTACGAATTTCGGATACCCTAATGATTTACACATGCGGGAGTATATAATTTAGATTAGTTCTCGTACTTATATTATTGATCAAATTTAACTACAGTATGTGATCTACAGTACCACGGCTGTTCTGCATTACCCCTTAATCTGCCTTACCGACACTTGACGAATTTCTGATACCCCGATGAGTGAGTGAGTGAGTGAGTGAGTCAGTTACACATGCGGGAGTATATAATTTAGATATATATATTTATACACATATACATTTATATGAAAATGAACGAACGGTGTTTTTGGCTTCTGGGGACCTCAAAATGAAAAAGTAACATGGTCCCGTGCTTAGGTCTTACCATGGATACTACCGTAATAGCGTATTCCCTATAGGGAAATTCGCTAAAATCCAAAATTGTCAACGGTTGTGTCTCTAATTCTATTGCGGCCAGGCTTGGCCGAGGCAGCTGATGCGGGCTGCGCAGTCCCAGCAGTCTTAAATAGGATTGAAAACGCGCAAACACACATCGCACACAAAACAACGCCTCCTTATGCGACGGACAATACTGCCCTGGCTAAGTTGGCCTTGGCTACGAGCGCAGCCACAATCAGTGCTACCACAGTTTTTCCACACCAGTAAACACCTTTTTTGTTCAGTATTTACGTTGGTGCACGGGTTATTGATTGATCATCTTGAAATTTGTAATGCGTGCATGAATTCTTTCGTTTTGTGTGCTTCAAGTATCGCTTTGTTTATGTTCATTTATGAAATGGATTGTGGTTTGTGTGCAGTGTTTTTCAAGGTCTATGAAAACTTGTAGGTTTTACAATGGTAACAACAATAAAGGAGTCCTATAAATCCTTTTTTTTTTTTTTTTGCTCTCCTATTTTCATTTCTCTTCATTTTAGACGTTGATTCTCACCATGCTGCAAATCTAATTTTGTCTTCAAATACACACAACGACCTGGACGCTAAACAAATTTTTAAAATCCCCTCAATAACAAACTATTTCACCCTACACACAGTCACTAAAACTAATGAACACACAATCACAAATAAGTAAAGTCTTTATTACTGTATGACAATAGAAGTATTTCATAGTCCGTCAACATAAAACATAAAAAACTCACAGTGGAAAAAAGAACATAGAGGAAAGAGTACCAGCCAGAATTAAACATTCAAACCAAAGAGCACTCAAGTGAATGTCTCCCCTTAGTTGTGGTTCATGAACTCGTCCACCGAGGAGAACATGATTGACGCTAAATACAGGGTGTCTACAACCTTGAAAAACCTTGAAAATGCCTTGAATTTGAATTGGCCTTGAAAATGCCAGTCTATCCTTGAATTTCGTTTTATTTAAAAACCTGCGTCGCTCTGCGAATTTCCAATGGTTATTCTTGTTTAATAAAAAATTGATAATAATGAAAGATCCTCACCAAAAAATAAAAAATAAATATTTAATAGCGTTATATTTTTAAGTTGATCATTTACTGTTATATAAAAATATTTTTTTTATCTACAGTAATAAACTCTTTTGTGTCCATGGAATACTATTTTAGTTATGAAATTTCACATGGCGTAAAGGGAATTTAACAACTAATTCTATGCTCTTTGAACCTTTGAGAAGAAGTTTGCAGCTCTGAAGATCGTCATGAGCATGTTGGTTTTACTGATATGACTACCAGTAACGTTTGTGTGATACATTTGTTTCACTTAGAGCTACAAAATGTGCAATTTTGATTTACTTCTAGTCATTTTTTGCATGTGTATTGACATTGGAAAATATATTTCTGTTTCTTTAATTAGAAAGTAGTATTTGTGACGTTATTCTGAATTTGAGGAGAATTTATTCGTGAAGAGTCGACAACAACAGGAATAAGTCACACCTTAATTTTACCGCGCATAACTAGTCTACTCTGAGTAGCCCTAAGTTCGGTTTGATTGTTGTCGGGTTGCGAGTTCTAGTGGCTCAGAACGTCCCAATAGAACGCAGATTCGTATAGGTCAAAGAGGAATCATTTCATTCTTGCCCCTCGCAACGGATTTTGAATTTAGAATTTGGAAAAGCGACGAATTTAATTGATAATGGGTGACCAATTTATATATGCCAATTCGTGACCCGGCTTCAAATTAAGATAAACAGAGAAAAATACCGTTGGCGGTTCCAAATAAATTTATTTGCCTCAAGTGACACGATGTAAAGAAAATCAGCTGACTGATAACGCCGGTAGTGATAATAACGGAGCGACTTTCGCGAAGGTCAGGGTCGCCTGACGTCACCGCATGGTCGACAGACCTGCTGCGACCGGCTGAAACAAAGCTGAACACAACTTCTGACAGAGATATAATAAATTTTCTTGGCTTTACAGTACTTAAATTATCCGGGTTGCACGTTGGGGTTACGCCCAACAGACTTTCGTACTCGATTTTAAGGACCACCGGTAGACACCAGGCGGTAACGTCCCTCGTGGAGTTGGGGCATCGGGAGCGTTACAAGCGTCGATACTCTCGTTTCTGCAGCGCGGGTCGAACTAACTGCCGGCCGGCGGCGATCCCAGCTCGGACAGGGTTGCTGACCACACCGCCCCTGGCGGTGTCTGGGGGAAGTACAGCGACGTCCAGCGGTGACGTAGCCTGACACCGCTTCCCTCACGCTACGAATTGGTTTTATCCCCCCCACGACTTTTGCCCCGTTACATATTTTTATTGCTGTAAACAATCAGATAGTAACGTAAAATTTAAGTTGATATAAAACTCCCATGAGTAAAATAATAAATACTTAATCTACAGTACCAAGGGATTAAATCATACAATAAGTTGCCAAAAGATATAAAAAATGAAACAGATATTACAATTTTTAGGAAGAAAATGAAATTAATTTTGTTGGAAGAAGCATTATATAAAATTGAAGATTTTATGGAAATAAATTGATAACATGAAAAATATATCATGAACAAAATACAATATTATAATATAGGTTAAATTACTTTTAAATTATTTATATAAAAATCATGTATTTTGCTATGCAATTATTGTTGTGCAATAAATATTGTTATTAGTAGTTATTTTTCGGTTTAGGCTCAAATATTAGAATATTTTTCAACTCTAATGATTTTTCTAGAACTACCTATAATAACAATGCAAATAACGTTTCTAATCAAACCTAGTAACAAAATACTAGTTAAAAAGCATTATACCTATGTTTTAGACATTGAACATGGATAGATTACATAAAATTCTGTTGGAAATCGACACATTTTTTAACAAAAAAAATTTTTTGAGCATTTATATGTTGGTTGAAATTTTGAAAATGAGGCAGCTAAAAGGTCTTATAGACGGGGAAGGTAGAGAAGGCAAGTTGCTGGCTGCACGTACTTGCCTGTTGCACTTATTGCAAACTTACCTTGTCTATAGAAATACTTTCCTCCTTAATTTTGGAAAATAGACGGCAAGTGACGTAATGGACAGTATACTTGCAGCCAACTTGCCTTTTCTACTTTCCCCATCTATAAGGTGCTTTAGAATGTCCTGGCGCAAGCAAGAAGATTCCTTGGATCTAAATAAATATACTAAAGAGTTCATGTGAACATATAGCACTAGCCAGCATTTTGTTTATTACACTCAGTAATTTTTATTTCTGAAACTGATAGAAAATTTTTAAGAATATGACAACAAATTACGTAGTTATTGCGATTTTTTTAAAATAAAATTACGTAAATTTGCTGGAAGTATAATTCAAAATCAATGTTTTCTGCAGTGAAATGGCAATAACCACGTTATTTGTTTTCCAATCCTTACAAACTTAGATGGCTAATTAAATTTCTTAACTGTTTTGTGTCTTGAAAAATTTGATGAAATTTACCACTTTAGAGATGTGTTCTAATTGTAACTAAAATAATGAACGTTTAGATAAAAAAGAAAATCATACAAAATGGTTAGTAGACCAAAGACCAAATAATATTGCTATGTAAAACTTTACCAAAATGTGGTAGAACTTAAAGTAATTTTTATATTAATTATGAGATACTTGCAATTAAAAGTTTCTATGAGCCATTAATCCATTTAACAAAATTTTATTTTGTTTAACTTTAGGTAAACGATAATGTAATATTGTTCTATTACATTGTAACCATCTTTAAACTAAAACAAACAATTTTTTAATACTTTTTAGCCTAACGCTAACTTGAAGCAACATATTAAGGTTCATACTATTTTTACAAAAAAAATTAATTGTTTCAACAAAACATTTTTGAGGTGAACTTAAGTTAAAACTTCGGTTTTCGTGCAGTGTCGTAAAACACACACATGCACATTTGAATACGCCGATTGGGAAAGGCTTGATGTTCGGGTACCTACTGTATGGTCGACTGAGCCGTGTCAACGGCAGAAAACCCCCAATTTTGAAACGCTCATTTGTTCATGTATGCCACTGTGTGGATAGAGGCGGAATAAACTGGTTGCCGCAGTGGCAACGAGCGGCTGCACAAGTCACTGAGTGCGGACAGACGGACGCCGGACATTGTACAAATAAAAATTAATATTTATATTTGGGCCTAAGTGTTTTTATTAAGTACCTATTTTATAAAGTAAGTTTGATTTCTTTTTTAAACAAAAAC
The DNA here is from genome assembly GCA_030545055.2 of Neoaliturus tenellus. Lineage (NCBI taxonomy): Eukaryota > Metazoa > Arthropoda > Insecta > Hemiptera > Cicadellidae > Neoaliturus > Neoaliturus tenellus. Next base: position 236,427,004 of record CM061531.1, read on the forward strand.
AAAAAATTGCCAAGATAGATTGTAGTAATTTTTAGAAAAGATGTTAGTAAACTGAAAATATTTTTAGATTATTTAGATGTATGATAAAAAATTTATGGTAAAAAAAGTTGGTGGACCCAAAACAACCTGTTTCTAAATGAGTAAATGTAATTATTGCGATAACCTTGAAAAATTTGGAAAATCCTTAAAAATTTCTTGAAAAAGCCTAGAATTTCATTTTGGAAAATTAGTAGACACCCTGTAAATAGCATTTTGATTTTGATCTCAACTTTTCATTTTGAATGCCTTCCAGAACTTTATTCCAAAAGTAAACATCCGCTAAACATGGTAGGTGTGCCATTTTTGTCTACCTGTGCTGCACTGCCATGTACACATTTCTCAACCTTGTATTGTAAAGTGTGCACATAACTTCCATGAATCAGGTAACTTTTGAACTTGCAAAGAGTGCGATGTACAACTCAGTGTTAGCAATTCTAGTTCGCCGAAAGCATCCCGGCATGACTCTCCAATTTTGAGTTTTGCAAAGATTCTTATTGTTCTTTTTTCAGAAGAATAAAGACACAGTTTAAGTTTCCTGTAAACATAAAGCAATGCCATAAAGCTGCCCCATAAAGCAATGCCATAAGTAAAGAGGCATTGAATTAGACTGTGATAAGCCATAAGCAATAACTCAGTGGGATAGTGTGTAGAAAGTCTTCTGAGCAGGTAAAGGGTGAATGCACCAGTTACCGACCACTTTGATTAAATTTTAATATATAATAAAAATTATAAATATATTTGAATGATTATTATACATATAAGTACTCAAAGTCTTCTCAAATAGGGAGAAATTTAGTTTTACTCGATTATTAATGTATGGTCACAGGGAATTTTTATCTGTGGCACAACTATCACTTGGCAGCAGACCGAGCTCCTTCAACTAGATACTTGCAAGTCAAGCAACATTTGAACTCTCTTTTCTTGACAATTTTATGGAATTGTAGAATAGCTAGTAGTTACTAGTATACGTGTTGCCCGAAATCGAGCAATTTGTTATAATACAATGCAAAGGTTACTTTTAGCTATAAACAATGACATCCGACCAATACAATATTGTGAATCTCTTTAATCCACTACACACGTATTTACAGCTGATTATTAACAGATGTTTAAATGCTTTATTAAATCCGAATGTTATTTAAATGGGAAATTTTGAGATTTTTATGGTGAATAGCGCCTTTATTTTCAGTCAGATTATCATCACTTTTTGGCGGAAACAACTACAGACCACGCCCTATCCAATGACACCAAAAACTTGAAAATCGCTTGAAAATTGTAGGAGGAGTTCTCAAGACAAAAAAACCCTTAGCGTATTAAATAAGTATAGATTCTGAACAAAATAAGCCTAAGAATTTGATATATACTGTAGTTTTTTTATTATTTTTATATAAATCAATATTAATAGGTTTTTAATTAGCGGATCACAAAAGTTATATTCCACCAGTATCCGTCCAGCTGGTCGCTTATTGGGTATCGTAAGATTTCTTTACTTATGTATTCCTATTACTGCATTTAATTAAAAATACAAGGGTCTCACTCTTGCAATACAATGCCCACTCGCTCCAATATCCGACCACTGGTCTGTAACTGGTGCAAATACTGGTCAGTTATTGGCGCAGTCAGCCAAACAATGTGTGTTACTCATTACAGATTCCAAAGATATATTTAAGTGAGAATTTGGTCAATTCCTGAAATTAAATGTGAAATAGAACATGAAAATGGACATATTAAAGGATATATTAGAAACATTGATTACCAGTAACATGAATAGACTTCTTATTCAATGCATGTTGTTTGATACCGAAATTTGGAAGGTTTAAGTTCACCGCACTAGAGGCTTTGCATTCAATGTTGTAAATATTCAGCTCGATAATTTACAGTACTTCAAAAACACTTTATCACAACATAAAAATAAACCTCATTTAAAAATGTGTAATCCTTTATTAAGAAGAATGGTAGTACTGATTTTACCTATCATTTGACTATCGTGTTTGCTGGGAAGATCGTGCCACCATAAACATGCCTATGCTGTGGTTCTGTTCACATTTGTTAGAACCAAGAATACCTATACTGTACTCCAACTCAAGAAAGAGCCACTAAAAGATGACTTTGCATTAAAATAATTTTCTATAGAATTGTGCAAAAAGAGGAACAATTATGTAGAAAAGATATTAAAATTTGAAGCAAACCTGTGATGACTTGTTTGAGAAAAATGAAAAAAGTGACAAAAATTTAGTTTTTCAAATGTTTAATACACTTCACTTCCAATATTAATAGAAACCAATTTTTACTTTCTCCCCCTATACCATAGTATATGGAGAAAGTATTGTTTTCGTAAAACACTTCGCATTAGTTTGATGATGTATATATCCATTTTGGAGCCCCCTTTCCCCCTATAAATATATATATTGAGAAAGTATTGGTTTCGTCAAAATTTTAAAATTTTAGTTGTTGGTAAATTTATCCGTTTTGGTGCCCTCTGAGTCCAAAAAAGTGGTTTTCGCGTGATGTCTGTGTGTGTGTGTGTCAGGATGTAAACAGAGCTAGAGGATGCCCTAATGGTCCGATTTTGGTAAAATTTGGTATGTAGGTCCAAACTCACGATAATTCCAGGCGTTTTTCTCTTTTTTTTGAATTTTTGTTTTTTAAGGGTATTTTACCCCCAAAAACCCTCAAAAATCGTGAAAAATCGAAATTTCTCAAAAACGGCTCTAACGATTTTGATTAAAATTTTGTGATTTATTAAGCTTAAAATGGTGAATAAAATGTCACCACCCGCATCTCCGAGAAAATGCTCGTTCAAAAGTTATGGAGTAATAAATGTTTTAAAAATCAATTTTTTGGATTTTCAAAATAGCTGTTATCTTGAAATAAATTTTAATTATCACCATTAAATAAAGCTCAAAAAATTAAATAATTCAGTATTTTTAATTATTGCTCTACGTCAGGTGGTTGCGGAGAAAATTCAATTTTTCGTTTAGCGGTAAACGCAGTACGTTGTTAAAAGTCACAGATGCGCGTAGGGCCAAACTCGCGCTGCTCAGCTGGTAGCTATCCAACTGAGTCATCAAGACATTTATGTTTGAAGCTTTTAACAGCTTTTTTTTATATTGTTGGGAGAAAGTATGTGTCAGTTAACTGATACCGTTTATTTTATATTTGGTTAATTTGGTATATTTGGTAGGTATTTGGTATACCTACGATGTTGAGTAGTACAAAAAGCAAAATATTCCGTATCTTTTGCCATAAATTTAGACAAGTTAAACGTTGACTAATATATTATATTAGTCTAATATAATTATATGACTAATATATTAGTCAATAATATATTGACTAATAGACATTAGTTACATGTTAATTAAACAATAATTTCCTTAGATGATAGGCCTACGCCAATCCATTATATACTTATACTTACCATTATATCCATTATATACAGGGGTGTAAGCCAGCGTCTACTAGGTTGAGTTCGCGAATCAGAATGATCGGACCATGGGAACGGGGTTTTATGGGGTTTCAAAAGGGTTAAAAGTGGGTTTTTGGCTTTTTTTACTTTTATTTAGAAATTCAACAATTTTAACATAAACCATTTAAAAGAGCTTAAAAAAACAAACAATTTGGTATTTTGAATTTTTATCATAGCATAACTGGTTATGGGGAAAATCCAAAAATGTGTTTTCCATGTTCTTATGGGAAATCAAGAAAAACCTATATCTTGCTTATTTATTGACATAACTTTATCAAATTTGGTATGTACATTCATTAGGAAGCGTTTAACTTATATTTGCTTAGAAAACCCATATGGCGGCAAACCTACGTACTCACCCCTATAGGGTTTATGGGGAAATAAAAAGAACACCATAGCCTAATAAAATTTGGTATGTACAATCACTAGGCAGGGTTTAACTTATATTTACCAACAAAACCCATTTGGCGGCAAACCTACATACTCTCATCCCCATGGATTTTATGGAGAAATAGAAAATATACGAAAATTCCATTGGAAATTCGCTGAGTACGCAGGTCTGCTGCGACGGGGGTATTTAATCATAAATTTGTGTAACTTGCTTCTTCAACTATAATTTAAGCATAGTCTGTTAAACATATTCATTATATAAATGATTAAATTCAATATATTATATATTTATAGTGGTCGGTAACTGGTGCAGTAGTGATCGGTTGTTGGCAAAAGTGGTCGGTTATTAGTGAGTTTGCACAATTTTTTTCAATGCCCCAAAAGTGTTACTCTAAGATGTTTCGGGTGAAAATAAAAATATTTATGGTTTATAATATACTTCGTGATATTCTTTTCTTGGTAATATGTTAATGATTCAGTTTTAATCATTAATCCATCAAACTCAAGAAAATCAGTTGAAATATTAATGGTTAAAAGAACTAGTTAATGAACTGGTAGGTAGTAATTTTGTAATGTTTGTTTAACCTAAATTAATTTCTTTAAATAGTTTCCTGCGATTGTGGTCTTCTAAAGTAAATTTTATTTATTTAAGTTTCAGTAACATTTTTGTGCTTTTAGGATTTTTGTTAAATTTAACAGCCTTTTATTATCTATCTTCTTATTTCTATAAGGGTTTTGTCTGTTACGTCCCTTTTTCTATCAACCTACTGAACCGATTTTTAAGATTGAGGTGTCATTTTAAAGCTTAAGATATAGCGCGTGGACGAATGTAATTAAAAAGGTCATATCGTTTCGGGGTTCGCCCCCCTCGCCTTTGATTTATTTCTAGAGGGCGCTCTATAATGTTGACCAACTTTTATTACAAGATCTTTAATGTGAATTGTAGTTTAACAGCCGATTAACTTCAGATGAATTTTAAAGTGAGATAGTAAACAAAAATAGATCTCTGTCACTTCATAACCAACATTCACATACTGAAGGTGAGTTTCTCTCATACAGAATAATAAAATGCGCAATTTGCGCGCGGGCCACCTCGTTGATAGTTATAAAGGCTTGAATAACTTCCATTGTGAATGTTCATGGTCTCATTTTAAAATCTTGCCAACTTCAGATCTAAATAAATTTTATTCCTAAATCTTAGATAACTTTTAAAAGTAAAATCTTACTAATGTTTATTGTTCATGTTTGAATTTCTTTAACCAGTATCAGTTCAGGAGTAGAATTTCACCCGATACCGGGAGCTGTTCCACATCTTGTGCTGTTTGACAAGTCAGATAAGGTAAGTTTATGACTACCAGTCTTTAAGTGCTATTGTTACATTTTCAACATTACATTGAGAGCAAATGATAAAGTTTTTAACGATACCACAAATAACTCTACTGAAACAAACAAAATAAATAAATAAACTGCCTCAGTAATCTTTTAAAAACATTGATTTAAAAAGTAGTCGTGGTACAGACATTGGTTAGTTTGTAAAAAAATAATATAAATATGATTTTATTAAAAAATTCCTCATAATAATTTTATTTTTAATCAAGTCTAATACATTTAATTATCATTACATTTTTTTCATTACTTGCATTTATAGGAAAAATAGTAAAAGTATTGCTAAAATGTTACGGGCCAGATGGGTCTTGAGAGGAAGGCAGAAAAGGCATTGCCCCATTCCATAGAGAAAAGGAGAGAAACCCGTATATTTCACTAATTTTATCATTTTAAATTAATACAATTTTGTATATTCCTTTACTAGGATATGAAAGATTAATACAGTACATTCTTGTTCATCCAACTCGGTGACATCGGAACTCCGCTTCATCGGAATTGGTGATCTGAATATTATTACTATTTTTTACTTAAAAAATAAAAAAATTACGTTTTAGTGTCTACAATATACAATTTGTTACAACCTAAATACAGTAATGCATCGCACATTTTTCATTACTCTACTCATAAAAGTACACTTTCTAAACGTAAAATGAGCTAAGAAAATAGGTTATCCCCGCTACTGCACGACAAAATTACATAACGTTAACTTTCTGTGCTTTTGTGGTGCGCGGAAAGTAACCGTTATGGGATTTTGCAGTGCAGACCGATCAGCTGTTGCATAATTCTGAGTTTCTGTGCGTATGCACCTTGACATAAACACGGAAACTCAGCGTTATGAGTTAGGATTATTTGTTTTAGGAAGTTGAATAAATAAAAATACCCCCGTCGCAGCAGACCTGCGTACTCAGCGAATTTCCAATGGAATTTTGGTATATTTTCTATTTCCCCATAAAATCCATGGGGATGAGAGTATGTACGTTTGCCGCCATATGGGTTTTGTTGGTAAATATAAGTTAAACCCTACCTAGTAATTGTACATACCAAATTTTATAAGGCTATGGTGTTCTTTTTATTTTCCCCAAAAACTCCATAGGGGTGAGTACGTAGGTTTGCCGCCATATGGGTTTTCTAAGCAAACATAAGTTAAACGCTTCCTAATGAATGTACATACCAAATTTTATCAAGATATGTCAGTAAATAAGCAAGATAGAAGGTTTTGTTGATTTCCCATAAGAAAAACATGGAAAACATACTTTTTGGATTTTCTCCATAACCATTTAAGCTAGGTAAAAAATTCAAAATACTAGATTGTTTGTTTTTTTAAGCTCTTTTAAATGGTTTAAGTTAAAATTGTTGAATTTTATAAATAAAAGTAAAAAAAGCCAAAAACCCATTTTTAACCCTTTTGAAACCCAATAAAACCCCGTTCCCATGGTCCGATCATTCTGGTTCGCGAACTCAACCTATTAGACGCTGGCTTACAAATTGCTCCTGTACCAAATTTCATCAAAATCGGAGGTTCCGTTCAAAAGTTATCGTGTTCACGGACACATAGATATATATATATCAATTTGAACGAATGGTGTTTTTGGCTTCTAGGGACCTCAAAACGAAAAAGTATAATAGTCCCGGGCTTAGGTCTTACCGTGACTACTACCGTAATAGCGTATTCCCTATAGGGAAATTCGCTAATATTCATGTTGTTAAGTATTTTGATATCGTAATGAAAAATAATGTTCAATGCTTGTCTTAAAAGTGCCATTGCGGGGCTCTATAGTCTTTTCCACGCTCCCATAATGTATAGGGTACATATATATATATATATATATATATACAAACGTCGTGAAATTGTGATTTACTAATCAGTGATGGAAAATGTCCGCAATAGTTTACTAAATAACATACATATATGCCATGTATATAATAACATACATACATAACATATATATGGCTTCTGTATATATATATATATATATATATATATATATATATATATATATATATATATATATATATATATATATATATATATATCAGTTCAGGAGTAGAATATATATATATATGTATGTATCGGGTGAAATTCCACTCCTGAACTGATATATATATACAGAAGCCATATATATGTTATGTATGTATGTTATTATATACATGGAATATATATGTATGTTATTTAGTAAACTATTGCGGACATTTTCCATCACTGATTAGTAAATCACAAATTCACGACGTTTCGGGATCTGGAATCTAATCCCGTCTTCAGGTGGAAGAAATATATGGGTTGGGTATATATATGTGTATCCGTGGCACTGATAACTTTTGATAGGGACCTCCGATTTTTATGAAATTTAGTATGAATGTGTAAGACCAGGTCTATTTTTTTGAGTTCACAAACCAGCCTGATTGGACTATAGGAACGGGGTTTTATGGCGTTTCAAAGGGGTCAAAAATGGGTTTTTGGAATTTTTGGACCTTAATTTTCAAAATTCATCCATTTTAACTAAAAACATTTAAAAGAGCTTAAAAAACAAACAATTTAGTATTTTGAATTTTTAACTTGGCTAAACAAATTAAGGAGAAAAGCCAAAAATAGGCCTTCCAAGTTAACCTTATGGGAAATCAACAAAACCCTGTTTCTCGCTTATTTATTGGCATAACTTGTTCAAATTTAGTATGCACATTCAAAAGGTAGGGCTTAACTGATACATGCTTACAACACCCATATGGCGGCAAACCTACATACTCACCCCCATGGAGTTAAGGGGAAAATTTAAAAGTGCCAAAATTGGTAAAATTTGATATTTATCTTAGCTAACCATTACATTTCCCAACAACTAACATTTTCTAACAATATTTCATCTCAGCAAACCTACATTCTCATTCCTATGGGGTTTTTTGGGGAAAATACACAATCTTTGGAAATTCGCTGATTACGCAGGGCTGCTGTGACAGGGGTATTTTTATTTAGTAAATGTTCACTTTCACTAACTTCTGAATTGTCTTTACTTGGACTGAAAGAGTTTGCACATAATTGTAGTGTGTGTTTCAAAGAAGAAAGATCGTTCATGAGAATGGCGTTAATATATTTTGGACCCCCGTTGTCGTCCACTCTCAATCTCAGTAGGGGTTATGAGTGCGATTTAAGTTAGAGTCAACATTTGACTATAACATTAACTAATCATTTTTCTGCCTAAGTTAGGCCATTTTTAGTCAGGACTTGGGAGAGAAAAAATACCCCTATTGCAACTGACCTGCGTACTGAGCGAATTTCTAAAGGAATTTGAAATTTTGTATTTCCCCCATAAACATCATAGGAATCAGAACGTAGCTTTGCTACCATGGGATGTTGTTAGCAAATATTAGTTGTTAGGAAAATTTAATGTTAAGGTAAGATAAATATCAAATTGTATCAATATTCGCCTATTCGGAACCTTTAATTTTCCCCATAAACCCCATTTGAGTGACTAAATGGATCCTGCAAATATCTGTTAAACCCTACGTAGTGAATGTACATACCAAATTTTACCAAGCTACCTATTCATTAACAGGCAAGCATGTTTCGTTTCCTCCTTTTTTCTAAGCTCATGTGCATCTTAGGAGAAATCTGCGCTTACCGTTAGAAAGGTATAGTCCAGTAGATGAGCAGAATCCCATTCTAATTCACAGTGGACTATAGGGCTACGGCCCACAGGCTTTCAAAGTTCCAATGTTAATCTTACGCAGAAAGGATAATTGATTGAATCATTAGATATCTGTTGTAAAAGCAACTGATAGGAAAACCGGAAGTTTCATGATTTTTCTGTCATAAAATGTTTTTAAACTTCTTGAGTTCAGATCAACTGAAATTTTGGTTGAATTTAGATCAGGAGACGATATCTAGTATTAATAAATAAGCGAGAAATAGAGTTTTAATAATTTCTTATAAGTATAACATAGGAAAACTATTTTTGGCTTTTCTCCGTAGTCTGTTTAGCCTAGTTAAAAATTGAAAATACTAAATTGTTTGGTTTTTTTAAGCTTTAACAACGCCAAAACCCTACTTTTATTGATTTGAAACCCCATAAAACCCTGTTTCCATTGTCCGATCACCCTGGTTTTCGAACCTGAATTATTAATTTCTTATAAGAATAACATAGGAAACCTATTTTTGGCTTTTCTCCGTAATCTGTTTAGCCTAGTTAAAATATGAAAATACTAAATTGTTTGGTTTTTTTTAAGCTCTTTTCAATGGTTTTAGTTAAAATTGTTGTATTTTGAAAACTAAGCTTTAAAAACTCCAACACCCTACTTTTATTGATTTGAAACCCCATAAAACCCTGTTTCCATAGTTCAATCACCCTGATTTTCGAACCTGAAGAACGCTACCCTACACCTCCATACCGAATTTCATCGCAATTGAAGGTTTCTTTCAAAAGTTATCATGGCCACGGATGTAAAATGAACGAATAGTGTTTTTGGCTTGTGGATTCGTCAAAATGAACAAGTAACAATGGTCTCAGGCTTAGGTCTTACCATGGCTACTATTGTAATAGCATATTCCCTATAGGGAAATTTGCTAAAATAAAATACCCCTGTCGCAGCAGACGTGCGTACTCAGTGAATTTCCAATGGGATTTCAGATTATTTACTTTCCCCATAAAAACACTATAGGATCGAGTATGTAGGTTTTCTGCCATTGGGTGTTGTTAGAAAATCTAAGTTAATCAATAATTGGTGAATGTAAACACAAAATTGTATCAAACTCTGGCAATTTTTTATTTTCCCCATAAACCCCATGGGGGTGAGTATGTAGGTTTGACGCCATATAGGTTTTGTAAGCAAGTATAAGTTAAAACTTATATAGATAATGTACATACCAAATTTGATTAAGTTATGTCAATAAATAACTTACTTGTTACTTGTTACTTGTAGCTCGCATCCGTTGTCCTTAGAGTCAAGGAATTGGACAGGTCAAGGGGTTTATCTTATACATAGCTGCCCTACAAAGGATAATTCTAATCTAGTTCTTTGTTACCAGAAAGGTAACAGTCAATACTATAAAAACTGGACTCCACTAGAAACTTTTTAACTTCAACTTTAAACTTTGTGATTTTATTGATATTTTGTAATTTTTCTGGCAAAGCTTGGAATAGCTTGATCCCACAGTATTTAGGCTTGTGCTCGAAAAGAGTTAGTTTGTGTTGCTCTGCATGAAGTCCTTTATGTCGGGTGTGTTATTTGTGATTGGAAAAGGTTGGTGAAATATTTTGGGTTTTTATATAGCAGACTGATTCAAAGATGAAAAGTGAGGGGACCGTGAGAAGGCCTAATTGTTTGAAAGCATCTCTACAGCTGGTCTGGGGCGGCATGCCCAGGATGGCCCTTATTGCCTTCTTTTGACAGACAAAAATTCTTTCAAGGTTGCCCTTAACAGCTCCCCAAAGAATTATTGAATAAGAAATGTGTTGTTCGAAGAGGCCAAAGTAAACCAACTTTGATAAGGGAAGGCTACCGTAGGTTCTAATTCTACGCAGAATATTGAGACCTCGAGCTAACGACCCCTCAAGCTTCTTTAACTGATCTTCCCATCCCAGCCTATCATCCAATCTCACCCCCAAAAAGTCAGCGGTTTTTGAAATTTCAATTTGATCCTCTCCAATAAATAGGTTCAGAGTCCTATTGTTTTTTGAATTTTTTCTTTGAGCAGTTTGGATACACATGTATCTGGTTTTTTGTGGATTTAAATTGAGTTTGTTTGATGAGAAAAAGTTAGCTAATTCATTTGCCTTTTCATTAGACTCTGCCTCCAGTCTTGGCAAGTCTGACCCATTTACGAATAATGTTGTGTCATCCGCAAACAGGTAGACGTTACCTATTGGGACACAGTCTGTGATGTTGTTGATGTAAACCAAGAAAAGGAGAGGTCCCAGAACGGATCCTTGCGGAACGCCGTTCGTAATGATCTTTGGAGTGGAGAAAATTTTTTGAAGTTTTGAAGCAGAGTTTTGCAAAATCTCAGTGATCTGGCATCTTTCAGCTAAGTAAGACTCAAGCCATTTCAGCGCCAGACCAGAGATTCCGATTGAGGCCAGTTTTTCTAAGAGAATTGCAGCATCGACACAATCGAAGGCTTTTGAGAGATCTGCGAAACAGCCAACTACTGTTTCCCCAGCCTCCATCGCATCGATGCAGTTGTTGATGAAATCGATCAATGCCAATTTGGTTGATTTGTTTTGTCTGAAACCATACTGTCTGTTCCACAGTATGTTATTGTGTTCCAGGAAATGGTTAAGTTGCTCCGAAACAACTTTTTCAATTAATTTTGAAACAGACGGTAGGAGGGAGATTGGACGATAGTTACCAGGATCGGTCTTGTCGGACTTTTTGAAAATTGGTTTTACTATGGCCGTTTTGCAGTTTTGTGGAAAGGTTCCAGAATTCAAGGAAGAGTTGATTATGTGGGTGAGAGGGCGAGAAACTTCCTCTTTGCAGGTCTTGAGGACATGCATACTTATGCCGTCAATGCCACAGGAATGTTTGGGTGTCAGTTTTGCAAAAATTTCCATAAGATTTTCTGTTGTGATGAGATGAAATCTTTCCAGTACTGTATCTTCACTTAGGTATTTTGGGAATCCAGACAGAACTTGATTGCTAATGTTGGAATTGAGGTTGTTTGAGACATCTACAAAATAATTATTAAAAGCTTCACATACTTCTTCTGGAAGTGGATTAGTAATGTTGAGCCTTATAGACTGGGACGGTGGCGACGTCCTGTAATCCAGCTACTTGGAGGTCACGAATTGTGGATAGTTATAAGCGATGTCTTGTGTATGCGATGTTCCTTGGTGGGGATTAACGTCCGCACTAGTGAACATTAGTTCATCCATAAGGACCATACTCATAATTAGACCAATTCGTAAATTGGAGGTTGAAATTGTGGTTCGGATCCCACGTTAAACTGTAGGTCCCTAGATACCATTGGCTGTTGGGCTATTAATTAACAGTCCTGTCTAAGGAGAATGTCGGCCTTAGTCAGTAACAAGACTACAAGATCGCACCACAATCATCCTACACTCATCTCTCATTCATATTCAGGTTAAAATACCCACTATGTGAGGTCCCTGTCTCAATATAGTGATATAGTGATATAGTGATTTTCTATGGTTTCTCCGTTAATATTTAGAACAATATTACTATTGTCTATGGAATTATGTGGTCTGATGGTATTGATTATTTTCCACGAGTCCTTAGATTTATTCTTGGATCGTAATAGACAATCACGTGCCCATTCTATTTTGCTTTGCTGGATTTTGCTTTTGTATATTTCTTTAGATTGGTTGTATTTAAGTTTATCTGACATCAACCCTGTTAAGTTCCAGATCGAATAGTAACTAAACATTGTCTCTTTAGCATCCAAGATCTCGTCATTCATCCAGTTGTTTTTTCCAAGATTTCCCTGTTTAATTTTAATTTTTTTGATTGGACAGCTTATTTCAAAATAGTATTTGAATGTGTTTATAAACTCATCATACATTTCGTCTACATTTGTCGCATTGTAAACTGAATCCCAGTTCTCTTGAGCTAGCCTAAATTTAAGTTCTTTGAGATTTTCGTTGGTAGTATTTCTTTTTTCTATAGTCTTACTGTTATGTTTATTGCATTCTGTGGATCCATTTAGGCCTATATTTATGAGTATTGCCCGATGATCAGCAAGATAATACGGTTTTCCTTATTTCCTATAAGAATAACATGGAAAACACATTTTGGATTTGCCCCGTAACCAGTTATGCTATGGTAGAAATTCAAAGTACCAAATTGTTTGTTTTTTAAGCTCTTTTAAATGGTTTCAGTTAAAATTTATGAATTTTAAAAATTAAAGTCCAAAAATGTCAAAACCTCATTTTTGACCCCTTTGAAGCCCCATAAAACCCCGTTCCTTTAACCCGACAATGCTGGTTCGCAAACTCATGAAAATAGACCTGGTCTTACACCTCCATACCAAATTTCATCAAAATCGGAGGTCCCCTTCAAAAGTTATCAGTACCACGGACACATAGATATATATATATATATATATATATATATATATATATATATATATATATATATATATATGAAAATGAACGAATGGTGTTTTTGGCTTCTGGGGACCTCAAAATAAAAAAGTAAAGTGGTCCCGGGCTTAGGTCTTACCATGGCTACTACCGTAATAGCGTATTCCCTATAGGGAAATTCGCTAAAAGGGCTGTTTCATTCCTTTGATGTTTCAAAATGCCGCTTTTGGTTCAGGCCCGTGATGTAATCTATCTGATGTCCATAAGAGTGGTATGCACCAGCTGTTTCTTTGCTATCAGGCTAGTAATGTATTGGGCATAAAAAATACATTGTTGAGCAAATGAGATAGCCCTTGTCTATTAAATTTGAACAGTTCTCCAAAGTCCTGATTTTCAGTAGCATGAAAAGCAACTCCATGTTTTTTATTGTTTGTTCCCGGATCAAAATTAACCATAATGGTCCGCCAAATTGATCCTGTGAATCCTTCTAAGATAATATCTGGATTTACCCAGAAAGGATTCACAGTCACAGGATCAATTTGGCAGACTATTAAGGTAACTTAACCTAATTTTATAATGCAAAACTAATTTAGTTGGTATTCTGTAAAAAAAAAAAAAAATAGCTGTTTGTGGTATACAAAATATCCTTTTAATTCCTCTTGACCCAAGTGTCAATTATACTGGAGTTATTTTTTATCTATTGAAAATTGTAGTAAATACCCCCCGTCGCAGCAGACTAGCGTACTACGTGAATTTCCAAATTAGTAATATTAATTTTGACCACATAAAACCATAAACCTAATAAAATTACATGCTCATAAATAGGGAAATAAATGTCTATTCTTATTATAAATATAGGTAGAGTATCCCAGGTATACTGCCATGGAGAACACTAAAATTATAGTCACGGGAACTCACGAAATCAGGCGGGTGAATAATTTTGCAACGTTGCCAAATTTCCAGTGCTTATTAATTTAATCATATGTTTTATATTCATTTCAATGTTTTATTATATGATAGTTATTTTGATCATTTTTATAGAATGTACATTCAACATACAGTGTAGGCAACGCTGGATGATCAGTGTTGCCAGTTTATGCATCAAAGTAAACAATTTGCGGCAATCTCTTTCATCTTTTGGTTCCATGTGACAACATCGAATTTTAAGTCACCCGCCTGATTTCATAGCCGCTACTGTAGGTTTTTATCATAAAAAAAAATTATTTCGACCATATGCAGCCATTTACTAAGTTTCATCAATATCTGTCCATTGCCAAAGAAGTTTGCCTATTCTCCATATGATTAACATGGGAAAAGAGTATGCATATTTGCTGCCATGATAAGCACAAAAACCAAGATTTTTTACCATAAATGGATGAATCTCAACCAAATGAAGCTGAATTCCAAGTTTCATCGAAAAATATTGGTTAATAAGTGAAATATTAACACATCAAAATTCTCCATAAGATTAACATTGGAGAACCAAAATACTGTCTTTAGACTTTTTAATATCTCGGTAACCAATGGAGATAGAGCAAAGCTTCAAAATACTAGATTATGTGTTTTTTTGAGCTAAATCCAATTGTTAAAATAAAAATTTTAAAATTTTTAAAATTTACTTATGAAAAATGCAAAAAACCCATTTTTGGGGAACAAAACCCCCCTAAACTACCCCTTCCGGTAGGTCGATATGTCTGGTTTACGAACTCATCCGAATAAACGTAGGATTACACATCTCTACCAAATTTGGTCTCGATCGGACCATTTTTATGAGAGTTATCGTTTCTAGGGACACATACATAATATACATATATATATGTATATATATATAGTTTTTAATGACTATTATTTTTTATCTCTGGGCACCTAAAAACGAAAAAGTAACATGGTCCCGGGCTTAGGTCTTACCATGAGACCTGCAGTAATAGCTTATTCCCTATGGTAAATTCGCTAAAAATGTTGGCGCTGTGCTTAGAACGTCTAAAAATCTTTCAGCAACTGGAGTATTTTTCAAGGTTCTGAATTTTCTGCAATTCTATGAAAACTGCCCTTACTAATGCAGCAGATTAAAAAATTGTTTGTAAAATAATTTTTAATTGCTTGCATAGAAAAGAATCAGAATTTTCATAAGTTTACAGTTTTTTTAGGTAACCATCAACCTGGTGTGATAGATTAGTTTTGGAAAAATTTACTTTGTACAGTTAAAGTATTAAGTTGATTTGACACATTGAATTTACACTTGCAGGAGCTCTTCAGGACTGACTTGTCATCATTATCTCGAAAGGATTGCAACGATTTGGTCAAAAAGTGGTTCAAGCTTAAGGAAGAAGAAGAAGACCAAATAGAGGTTCCAGCTGACGTCAAAGAAGAATTGTAAAAGTATCTTGTCAACATAGATAGTCAAATTGCATTGAATGAAGTGAAATACAGTATAAAGTGTTGACAGCGGCCAATGTATTACTTAATTTTTATTACATTTTTAGCTTACAATCCTGCCATAACAGCTGAGTTTACCGTGAAATATTCCTATTGTTAAGAGAAAGATGTGAACCAAATTAGCTTTGCTCCTGAGTCATACGTTTTAATTGAAGGTCTGACAAAAATTATGTATTGTCAAAAGAACTAATTTTCAACATGCATTCTTCGCCATAGAAAACATTATGCTATAGGGTACTATTATTAACTATTTCAAAAAAATTATATTTTACATCATTGAGTGTCTTAAAACTAATCAATAGGATATTTTTACTTACGTAAAAAAACTGTTAAATTGTTCAGGGGTGCAGAATATGTCCGATCCGGCGATCTAGGATCAGGGAAAATTTCCAGGTGTGTGAGAAAACCTTGAGGAAAATATAATTTTTATTTGTGATTTTCCCTGGGAGAAAAATTAATATAATAAACTAAGATAAAAAAAACCAATATCATTTTACTGTCCCATTGTAAGCTGTTGAGTTTTAATGCAAAGTCATATATGTCGCGTTGTCGCGTATCTTTAGAGGAAATCTTTGATCCATAACAGTAGATTGGGGGAAATTTTAGGAGTCAGTACATTTTCTGTACCCCTGCTTCTTGTTCAAGTAGATCAAAACGTAAAACAAATGTGAGTAGAGTTATATTTCTTTGGTATCTGTTAAATTGCAAAATGGCTGTGTTTAATAACTATGGTGATTCTACTTTTTATAGGAATAATCCTTTTTATTTAATTTGTTTTGAGGAAATGTGTATAAAGCAAAGGTTCCTAACAAAATATAATTGACAGGCACTTCCTAAATCCATAGAAATTAATCAGTGATGTGATATTAACTAGGGTACAGTGCACACGTTGTCCGAAATCAAGCAATTTAGTCTGGGTACGTTTTACTGTTGCTCTTTTAATGCAGTTCGTTAACCATGGTTAACATAACCTCTTTTTAATACAACAATAGTACACCGAAATGTATCTTAAACAAACCAAGGTAGGTGACATCAACAACAACAAATAACAAATGTTATTAGCACCAGTGACGTAGCTATCAGCTGAAATAGCAGCTATCAAATAAATGTGATGTACTTTGTGCTCTTCTGGTGCTTTGCCATTGGAAACAACTGTAGTTGTCACCTACCGTAAGGCCTGGTTCACACTAGCATTAAAATACGCTGTGTCAACCCGGCGGTCCCAGTTCACATGAGTGTTTCTGTGTGTACCGTTTCATTTGCGTTCATGCACTACTCAAAAGCTGCTGCAATATGATGCTGTGTCGACGCAGAGGCAATACGCTCATGTGTACCGGACCTTAGAGTATTCTAGTTTTGGTGGTACCCTCCTACCCAATAAATCTAGAATATTATAAGGTAATTTATGTGACCTTAGCAATAACAATAACCAAACAGTGTCATAGTTGGTGGTTCAGCTGATAGCAAAACATTCAAATAGATGTGCTTTTCCTTCGAATCAGCTGTAGTTGTCACTTACTATTAGAGTATTCTAGTTTCGTTTCACCCTACCAATCCAATATTGTGATTATCAGTGGTTTTCTTTTTATATTGTACATATTTATACACTTTATTTTATTTTATACTTTATCTGAAGAAGTCCACTGGGTGGACGAAAATTAATAAATATTGTTTGTTAAACTTGTAACAAGATGAGAATTTATTTGATATGTATAGCCATTTGGCATAAAATACTGAAGATATCTGGAGCCTTTCGGTAACTTTTCCTCTCCTCTTGCTATCAAGTTTTGTGTTTTGTTGTTGAAAAAAAAATATATATATATATATATATATATATATATATATATATATATATATAAAATGTTACCTATGGACTCGGAAATCATTGGATCATTTGCCCTGAAACTCGGTATATATGGAAAATCTCATGAATGTTTATAAGCCATTGGTTCTTGTATAGCCCCCAGGGCTTAGTCCCAGGACCATCATAAAAGTAGCCTACCCATGTCAGGGTTTTTTGGAGCTTTTTATCAACACAACATATGGCAAAAAATATTTCTTTGTGATTAATAACAACAGCTATAAACAGCTGTATTCTTTTAAAGTACCTATTTAGGGAGGATTGTTAATAAAAAAACTAGAGGGTTTTATAAATTTGCTAGCATAACAAACAAGCTCAACTGAAGGGCAAAAAATTGCTCAGGTTTGCATTGCAAAGCACCCTGGGTAACCAACAGCTAGTCAATTATAGAGTGACATAAACCACTTGTAGAGAACCTTTGATTTACAGCAGTAATCTATGAAATATATCATAAATTCAATAGTTAATAATAATAGCAATTAATTTTACGAACATGATTTTTCTGCACAAACATTTTGCTAAAAATATTTTATTTTGTAGATGGTTTCTATCATGTTAGATTCATAAGTTTGATATAATGTAGTACTTTACTCATATGATTCCTAATTGAAAGACTTTTGTCGTTAATTTATATCTTATGCACCAATAAATTTTTATAAATGTATTACTTCATTATTACACCTTTAAATTTTAACTATTCTTTTAAACCTTAAGAGAAAAAATTTTATCCTTTTCACTTTTAAAATAAAATGATCTAAATCTAAAATTGGTATAAATTGGATTAAAAAATATATCTGTAAAACTCTTAAAACTGTAAAATTTAAAAAATCTATACTTGAATTTAGATAAGGAGGAACTAAAAGTAACATTAAAATTTTTTAAATTATAATTGTAATAAATCTGTTAGAATTAGAATGTTACTAACCTAAGGAACATCCAATTAACTTTCTTTATAGACCATTTCATGGAACTAAAATAAAGGTACAGGACAAAATGGTTCCACAAAATATTTTAAGTATGGAAACAGTGTATGTATGTTCCTGTGTTTAAAGTTTATATATAAAATATTTATAAAATTTGTCCCTAACAACATAAATGTTGAGGACTAAAAAAAATAAAGAACTTTATAAATTAGCAACTTTGTAAACAAAGTATCAATTTAAAAAGTTGAATTGCTTATTTGTATTACTTATTGATGTGGAGAATTCGTGTAAAAATGACTTTTAATTTATTTCAATCAAGAAATAGAGTAAAAGCTAAGATTTTCAGTTAATAAAATAAAGTCCAATAACAAATAATTTATTGAAAATACAGTACAAAAAATTAAGTTAATCAATTCGGACTCGCCAAGCTTACTTCCAAATTTACTTCATATTCACATTGAAAGCATCGATTGGTTGTATTGAAGTCTATTGAAGTTGTATTGGTTGTATATAATTTAATGTTACTTATCATTTATAGCCGTGAGAGATAATGGAGAAATTGTAGTTGGTTTATAATTATCAGTTTGGGTTATTCTCTGATAATAATAATCCCATTTGAATGTGAGGCAATAAAGTGGCTATTCGTTGCTGCAAATTAAGTCATTTACTGGAATTGTTGTTGCTAAAGGGTAATTATTGTTCATTTGAAGGAAAATACTGTTTTAATGGTTCTCGGATCCATTATTCTTGGTCTTCGGAATTGATGAACACTAGAGTCATTTCAGACAGTCAGAAATTTGACAGTGTTCTAGTTAATTCTTGATTATTAGGTAACTGTTTTGTTCATAACATCTTCTCTTTCAGTAATCTAGATGGCAAATCTTAAGCAGAATAAATTTTTCTCAGGATTATTTACAAATTACTTGAATTTTAATGGTTGGCTGATACTTACAAAATATAAGCAAAGCACAGACCTACAAGTAATGTTATCCATCATACCGATGTTAGTGACAATCGCTTTAGCACCGCCATTTGTAATTTTCCAAATCATGAGTTTCTTCAGATTCAAATATGATCTTGCAACATCAACAGAAATCATATGTATTGTTCTCCCGTTGGTGCTTAGTCAAACTAAAATGTTCACCTTTTTATGTTATCGAAGTGATATTCAAGACCTTCTACAGCTATTGACAGACAACCTATTTGTTTACAATTCGAACCAGGCAAAAGCAAGAGGAATTAAGATATTAGAAAAGTTTGTTAAGAAGACCAACACATTTGTGGTGATCTTTGTTGTTTTGGAGATGTTACCGATGACAGTATGGGAGAGCGTGCCCTTGATCACAAGTGGCAGTCCGTCTGGCAATACAACTGTTATAAAGTTTTTGCCGGGTTGGTACCCCTGGGATTACTCTCAGTTCCCAGGTTACCAGTTGACATTCTTGTACGAAACTGTCTTGGCCTGCTTCAACTGGTTTTACATGATGAGCAGCAATGTGTTGTTTTACCAGCTCACATTGATGTTGTGTGGACATGTTGCGGTGCTCACGGATGCTTTTGAAAGCCTTAAAGAGTTTTACAATCCAGAAAATCTATTGGGTGAAATGAAAAAATCATACCAAAATAACAGGATCATTTTTCAATCTTCTTTAATGGCTTTAATTGATAAGGATGATGAAATCACTGAAAGTTTAAAGCTATGCCTAAAAAATCACCAAAAAGTTGTGAGGTATTTAAAATTATTTGTACATGTTTTTTATATCTCAATAGTTTGATCATGCATGCAACAGGTAAATTGATTCACTATAAAGGTTAAAATAATACCTTAGTCTGCCAATGCAATTTATTGTCTCCTCACGGTGACGTGTATTGAGTATTAAATATCTCATTATCACACCTAACATAAGAACACTTGAAGAGAGAGACTTAGAGAATAATGACTTTGAAAATAATTTTAAGCACTTGTTTTTTTTTTTTTTAGCTTTATTTAATTATGATAAAGAAAATTTATTTTTTAAACACTGTAATAAATTTTAACACAAGTTTTCTCAAAGATGCGGGTGGTGTCATTTTATTTGAATTCTTGTCCTTAGTAAACCACAACATTTTAATAAAAATTGTTAGTGCTGTTCCTGTGAAATTTTAGATTTTTTCATTTTTTAACGGTTTTTTTAGAGTAAATTTCTTTAAAAAATAAAAAATTTAAGAAATGCCTGAATTTATAATGGACTCGGACCTACATATACCAAATTTAATAAAAATCGGTCCATTGGGGTATTCTCTAGCTCTGTTAACATCCAGACACACATCACTCTAAAAACCACTTTTTTTATTTAGAGGGTATCAAAACAAATAAATCCACCAACAACTCAAATTCGAAAAATTTGACAAAAACAATTTTTTCCCTATATTAAGGTATAGTCTGTTTTTTTAAAACCTGATCCTTCTAGGGAGAGATTGTGGTGGGGGTTTGTTTATAATTGCTCTTATCCCATGAACTGGAGCCCTTGGTTTTTTTTTGGTTTTTTTTGGTTTTTGTTTTATTTTACTGTACCTGCTGGTAATTTTAGATAACAACTTAAAAAAAAAATTTTTAGGGAGAGGGGGGAAAAATGCATTACGCACACAGGTGGCCAGCCTGTAGTGAGGGGCTCCCCTAAAAAACAGGTTTACCCACTAAAAAACCTCCTCTACTCTTTAGGATTCTAACCTTGAATTGTTTATCACATTACCTCAGGCTAGGCCTAAACTTGGCTTACTCCCGTGGGGCTCGCACCTTATCCAGCCACTCGATCAAGGGATCTGGGCCATTTCGCAGTCCAGATCGGGTTTCTTTTCCAGGAGAATGCCCCGGACGAACTATGTTCGTTGATAAACAATCCCAGTTGCCCTCATCCTCCAAGATCTTTTGGCCGACCCGAGACCACCGAAAATGCACCAAAAATTTGTGTGGCCTCTAGGCGGGGCCCTTCCCGATGGGGGCAGCGGAAGAATGTGTGTTCCGCATCGTCGGGAACACCTGGGCAATAAATGCAGTCCGGTGAACCGGTCTTGCCCATTCGGTTCAGGTACGACCGAAAATAGCCGTGACCTGTCAAGAATTGGGTCAGGTAGTAGTCCACCTCCCCATGCCGCTGTTCCACCCATGGTTGGACCTGCTTGATAAGTCGCACAGTCCATCGTCCTCGGGTGTCGTGCTCCCAGCTGTGTTGCCGCTGCTGGAAGGTCCTTGAGCGCTCTTCTGTTCTTGCTGTCTCCTTGTCGATCTCGCCTTGTCTTTGATAAATTGCCTTCTTCTCTCCTGCCAAGAGCTTGACAGGGATGACTCCGGCGACCACCAGGACGGAAGGCTGGGACATTGTCCAGTAGGCGGAACACACCCGGAGCGCCGCTTGACGCTGAACCCGGGCGAGTCGCAACCTGTATAACTCTTTATCAAGAGTGTCTGCCCACACCTCTGCTCCATAAAAGAAGCACGGACTGAACCGCGGACATCAACAGACGTTCTGCTGGATCATTGACTCCCGACATTGGAAATCAGCCTACTAATGTAAGTGACTACCTTAGCGGCCTTCTCCGCCGTACGGAATATCTGATCCCTCCAACTTAACTTGGTATCCACCATAACCCTGAGGTTCTTAGCAGCACGTGTTGATTGGACCACCTCCCTTCCCTCTCGGAACGGGACGACGGTGTCGATCCTCTTCTTCGTGAGGATCACAATCTCCGTCTTACTGAAAGCAAGCGAGAGACCATGATCGGACATCCAGATGTTGACCACACGCATGACTCGGTTCAACTTTAGTTGGGCCAGCTCAACGTTTGGTGCAGCAATGAGAGCTGTGACGTCATCGGCGTACCCAACCAAAGTGGTTTCCTCAGGCATCCCGTACCTCTGCAGGCTGTCATAGGCAACGTTCTAGAGATTCGGGCTAAGTATTGAACCTTGCGTGGCAACAGAAGTGACTTCCATCGTCTGCGTTCCGTCTCTTGTGTCGTAAATCAGGCTTTGAGAGCGGAGATAATCCTCGATGAGTCGCAACAGATATGCAAGAACGCGAAAGGTGTTGCAAAGCGCATCCAACATATCAACCCACCTCGCCGAGTCAAAAGCATTCTTGACATCAAGCGTAACAAGAATCACTACTCGGCGAGAGAAATGGTTGTGGCTCACGGCTCTCTCCACAGCTCTCTGAACTTTGGTGATCTACTTTAGTACTTAAGTAGATCTACAGGTTTTGTACAGTACAGACCAAAAATGACATGTGCGGGAGTCAACATGGGAGTTTTAAATGTAAAGTTGTTAAGTGTTAAATGTGTTTCGTTTCGTATTTGTTTATTTATTTTAAATGTGAACTGTAAAATTTTAACTGTTGACAACCACTAATGTGTGCTAAGAACTATGACTGATGATGAATCGTAATTGATTCTAAACCGGTCTCAAGAAAGAAAATATTTGACATCTATAGGCCTTCATCAATTTGGTGAGTTTTAATAGATAAATACAGGTGTCAAGGCTCAGCTACACTGTTGTTACTTTTTAATAAGGAATAGGTTTGGCTTAAACATATAACAGCTGACTAGGAGTTACTGAAAGATATAACTTACTAGTCTACTTGTTGCTAAAAATAAAGCAATTTATTTTGATACAATACAAAAGTAACATTTAGTTCTAAATCAACGACATCCGACCAATCCAATCTTGTGAATATACTGATATCACAAAAACTACACATATTTACAGCTGTACATTAACAGATGTTTAAAATGTTCAACCCAATGTTATTCTAATGGGAAAATTTCAAATTTAATTTATGTACAGCGCCCTTATTTTATGTCCGATTTTCACCAATTTTTGGCGGAAACAACTACAGACCAAGCCCTACCCAACGACACCAAAAACTTGAATATCGGTTGAAAATTTTAGGAGGAGTTTCAACACAAAAAACCCTTAGGGTATTAAATAAGTATATATAGATAAAGATTTAAAACGTTATTTGAGGAAATCTGATACTCAAAGATGTTTGTCACGAGTTTAAATGTTTAGTTTAATTTTTTTGTATACCGTTTAAATCCCTCCCCCACCCAAATATTCTCGTGAAGGATCAGGTTTAAGAAAACGACCTACACTATAGAGGAAAAGTAAAAAATACCAAAAGTTGATGCAATTTATTATGTGCATGCACTAGGAAGGTATTATCCTATATTTACTTACAACACCCCCATGGCAGCAAACCTACATCCTCATTCCAATGGTGTTTTTGAGGAAAATAAAAAAATGCCAAGTTCTATTGGAAATTTGCTGAATACAGAATATGCAGGTACTGCGATGGGGATATTTTTAGTTTTATTATAAATTTCAAA
This sequence comes from Neoaliturus tenellus, assembly GCA_030545055.2. Taxonomy (NCBI): domain Eukaryota; kingdom Metazoa; phylum Arthropoda; class Insecta; order Hemiptera; family Cicadellidae; genus Neoaliturus; species Neoaliturus tenellus. Next base: position 236,450,899 of record CM061531.1, read on the forward strand.
ACATCAATCTCAAGTCTGTGGAAAATTTTCAACAAATGTCTTAGGGAAATTTATTTTTTACAAAGTTGACAAATACTCATCTCAGAATAAACAAAGGCACCAACTGAGGTTTTTGTTTAGTCTTATTGTTTCGGAGATATGTGAGAAGAGGCTTCATGGTTTTAGCACTAAAGTTTCTTATGGTGTACTTGAGGGGCATCCTGCAAAGAGCAAAACTGAGCAGGTCAAGTGACAAACATGTGTTAGGTGAAATAAATCGTATGTGCTGGTCATGTACTCAGTTTTGCAAAGGAGATTAAATTAGAGTAACTAACCAGTGTTTTTTTATTTCTTATTTTTAATATGTGTTTTAGGCTATCCAAAAAACTGAGAAAAGTATACAGTGTGTTAGTTGGTTCTGATATCCTTATTGGCCTCTTCTTGGACTGCCTAATATTGTTCCAACTTACGAGTGTAAGTACCATATCGATAGAGAAATTCTAGTCAAAGAATCATCAAGTTGATTTGAATTTAAAATTATTTAAACACCAATATACTTTTAAGTTTTTTATTCTAAAAAGTATATTGGTGTTTAAATAATTTTAAATTCAGATTTGTACCAATATAGAGCTGTTAACCTATCAAGTTGATTACTTATTAATATTTTACTATAGTCCGTTTTTTTAAACCTGATCCTTCACGAGAATATTGGGGTGGGGAGGGATTTAAACTGTAAAAACTTGTGACAAACATGTTCGAGTATCAGATTTTCTCAAATAACGTTTTAAATAAGTTATAATGTCTTTCAGTAACTCCTAGTCAGCTGTTATATTTTTAAGCCAAACCTATTCCTTGTTAAAAAGTAACACTTCTAAAAAAACTGATAAAAAAACAACTGCTACCAATAATATTGTAGATGTTGCGTATTCCTTAATTTAATTGTGTTATTATTTAATTTTATTATTTAATTTAATTTAATGATAATTTTATTCCTATATTATCACATGCTATATTTCTAAGTTAAAACACACTCACATATATACACTTTGCTGGCCAGTATGAATAAGGACGTTGTAATCCAATGCCAAATATCATACGATCCTCGCGGACGTTGCTGTGAACCCCTTAAATCACGCCACCCGGCTAACGTGGTTTTTCCACAGCGGAAAATCGGCAGTCGCCTCTAAAACCGCGCCGGTGTACAGTCGCCGCGTCGCGTGTCTCTACATTTTATAGTTTCTCCATTTAATTTCTCTTAATTAATTGTGTCAGTTACGATTTTAAGACTCAACCAGTGCCGCTCTTTTTTAAACACCATTCTCGGTGTAACCTATTAATAATAATCAATTCGTAATTAATTCGTGTGCTCACCGCGACCCTCTTAGTGCTTTCTTCTCAGTGTTTGTGAAGTGCCTCAAGATCCCCCAGCGAACCAGGGAGCTCCCTGTAAAGAACTATGGACATTACTGCCCCCTTGGACCTGGAGACGTCGCTCTGGTGCCAGGAAGCCCTTGACAGACAGCTCAACCCATCGTACCAATGGTAACTTTCATCTCCTGATTATCAGTGTATCTAAAGTTAGGTCCTTCGAGCATTTAAATCAATTTGTCTCATTTCCCATCGAACATTTTTGGTCCTTCGAGCCGGATATTAAGAACTAATGCTATGAACATTTTAACAGTCTCATGAACTTTATTACGAAAGAATAAATCCAGACTATGTGAATTAAACTCCGAGAGAAGTGCGGTTTATCTCTCTAAAATACTCTTTCATAATTATCCACGCTTACAACTGTATTTGTTTGCTTAAATCTTCGTTATTTTGTGTGCAATAACATTCGTCACCAAATCGATCAATTTATTTGGCTTGTAATCCGCCATTTGTAAGGGAAGCGTCTTCTCCTTCCAGCAAAATCCAACAATAAAACTTTGTCTGGTCACGTGGTTTCCCCACCACGCTCTCGGTACATTGTTGGGCCGCGGTGCATTGGGTGCGTCCGGTTGGTGTCCCCCTCTCCCCCCTCAGTCAGCTGGCCGCACACTCAACTTCAGCTCAACAGCTGATCACAACAATTCATGTCACACTTATCACTTTGACTACAATAATTGTTTTGGTACACATGGAACACAGACACACTTTATTTATTCTAACACTATTGCTTTGTATTTTTATGTTATATGGTGAATAATATCTTATTGTTGTGTTGTGATGTAAATAGTTATCACCAATATTTATTTTCACTCTAAAGACGAAATGTACACATCTTAATGTTTATTTGCACACAGCTTTCTCTTTAACTATTTGTAACTCAGTTATAGTCTTTGCTAATTAAGTAACTGAATTTCATTTGAATTTTGATACTTGTATAACTTGTGCTTTTTACGAATAGTATTTGCCTTTAATTCACGTTGGATACAAAAGGCTATTTTTAATATTTTCTCTTGGTGTAGAATATTTTTATTGCTACTCAGTGTTTAGTTGTCAACAATAAATTTATTGTTGTGAAGCGTACACATTGTTCAAATAGTTAATTTTGCTTTATTACAAAATAAATTTCTGTGTACTGTATCTCTGCTCAATGTCAATTAACATTTCGATTATTACTATCTTCCATTGTTTATTTGACACATTGTTAATGTTTGGCGTATTATTTGACTAAATAATGTAATAGGTATATTTTATTTTAAGCTTTCATTTAGATTACTGTGTCTCACAATTTCGTACTATAGTATTTCCTTTCAAACAACAAAATGCCGAGTGGTTCAATTAAATTTAGTACCTATGAGCGCTCTACGGCTTTAATTAAAGCAAGATTAGAGAAAATTCTCACCCTTGTTGAGGCAATAGCTAATCAAGCAACACCACTCACTCAGGTTAATTATCGATCTTTGTCTGGTTATGCAGCTGAGGCAACTAAAAAGCGTGCCGACTTTGAAGGTAATTTTTACCGGGTACTTGAGTCCATAACCCCCGAAGAAGCACCTACTGATCAACTGTCTAGTGATCAAGATGCAATCAATGACACATATGTTAAAATTCAAAGTATCATTGAATCTCTTAACCCTGTAGATGAGCCAAAGACGCCTTCGGCCCACAGCGAGGCAGGTTCAATTCCCTCTCTAGCTCCAGCCAATATTAGGCTGCCTAAATTGGAGCTGAAGCATTTTGATGGCAATCCGTTACAGTGGATTAGTTTTATAAATTTGTTTGACTCTGGTGTGCATAGAAATGCAAGTGTCTCAAATATGTAGCCAAGTTCCAGTATCTTTTAAGTGTGGTATCTGGTGAACCTTTGAACTTAATTAAATCGCTTAACATCACCACTGCTAATTATTTAGTAGCGTACCAACTTCTCAGAGACCGTTATCACAATGCTAGGCGACTCACGACTCTACATTTAAATCAAATAATGGACTTGCCTGATATTGCATCGGGGTCCTTCCGCAACTTACGAGCCTTTGTGAATCTATTTTATGAACATAGTGAAGCGCTCAAAGCCCTCAATTGTGATGTTACATCCAATTCGAATCCTTTACTCTCAGCTCTTATTTTGCGTAAGATGGACACTGAATTACGCAAAAGGCTTGAAGCTTACCGGTCGACTCAAGAACGTGAGGTACATACTTTGCCGGAAGTTTCCGATATTATACAGTTTTTGAATATTGAATGTAACCAGGCTGAAGATGCTGGATTACATGTAGCGCAAAACCCCCACAAGGCTAATTATAGCCAATCATCTCACTCTAAGAGCAACAAAGCTGTTAGGTTCGCCTCTGATAAGTCTAGCAAACATGTTGCACTACTTTCAACTCAGAAGGATAGCTCATCTTTCTTGCCTTCATGTTTTGCTTGCGGCAAGGAGGATCACAAAATCTATGTTTGTCCTTTGTTTAAAACTAAAACCCCTCAAGAGCGGTATCAGCTCGTCAAAAAAGGCAAACGTTGTGTATTGTGTCTCGGCACTCATGATATTAAACAGTGCAAATCTCAAGCAACTTGTACAACTTGCAAAAAGCGACACCACAGCTTGTTACATTTTCAGAGCACAATCCCACCGGATGCTCGGTCTCATAAGAAGTCAAATGACACTCCTCCCTCTACAAAGATGTCTGCACTAATGGCATCTCAGTCTCAATCATGCAGCAATACTTCTACTGTACTCCTTGGTACTTTATTAGTACAACTCACTTCTCCTCACGGCAATACTCATGTGTTCAGGGCATTATTAGATTCAGGAAGTATGTGTGACTTCATATCTGAACGCGCTGCTCAATTGTTAGGCACTAAGCGCACAAACTCTACTCTTCAGGTCGTGGGCATAGCACAAACATACACCCACACTAAAGGCATGTTACACTTAAATGTGAAGACTCTCTCAGGCCGTACTATGGCTGCTCAACAGCCCTTCTTAATTCTAGATAAAATCTCTGTGGACCTTCCTAGAGTGGAATTGTCACCGGAAGTGTTCAAAAAGGCCAAAACTTACACTCTGGCTGATCCTACATTCCACCTTCCCGGTGGTGTGGACGTTCTCTTGGGAGGAAGCATATTTCCGCACTTATTGACTAGTGAAAGGTACTCTCTTGGTCCCAACTTACCTCACGCCATAGGAAGTCACTTTGGCTTTATTATCATGGGACAAGCCCCTTGTTTGACATCTGCCCCACTAGTATCAAACTACTCTGTGTCTCTGCTCTCTACTAATGAAGTAGATTTGCACTCATCTCTCCAAAAGTTCTGGTTACAAGAAGAAGTGCCCTCATGCAATAAACTGACAGCGGAAGAAGAACTGTGCGATAAACACTTTGAGACTACTCATAATAGAGACTCAGACGGACGCTATATTGTCAGCCTTCCGTTCAAACAAGCTCATCCCCCTCTAGGCTCATCGAAACTTGTTGCTGAACGTAGATTCCGCTCATTGGAACACAAATTCGAAAATCAACCCGAGTTTTATGAACTCTATCGTCAGTTTATGGATGACTATCATCGGGCCGGTCATATGGAAAAATTGTCAAATGTTGACATGTCTCAGCCTCACTATTTCCTGCCTCACCATGGTGTCCTTAAAGAAAACAGCAGCACTACGAAACTGCGTACAGTCTTTGATGCCAGCGCAAAAACAAGCACAGGTGTTTCTTTAAATGATGTGCTTCTCACTGGGCGTAAACTCCAAACTAATATATGCGATATTATACTGAACTTTCGCATTCATAATGTCGTCTTCTCCTGCGACATACGGCAGATGTACCGACAGATCAGACTCCGCCCTGAAGACCAGATGTATCAGCTGATACTCTGGCGTGAAAACCCAGCTCAGGAATTAGCTGTCTATAAACTGACTACAGTTACTTATGGCCTAAATAGTTCTCCTTACCTCGCCATAAAGACACTTTCGCAACTGGCAGCAGATGAAGGCAATGCGTACCCAGAAGCGGCCAAGATACTCACCTCTCAAAGTTATGTAGATGACATCATCACTGGTTCAGTCGATGAAGATTCAGCGCTGAAACTCCAAAGTCAACTTACCGCTCTACTCAAAAAGGGTGGCTTTGAACTCCGGAAGTGGTCCTCCAATTCTCCACGCCTACTACAGATGGTACCTGAGGATCACCGAGAAACCCCTGTCTTTCTTCAAGACTCTTCGCAACCTCACTATTCCATTTTAGGATTGTATTGGTCTCCCGTAACAGATACATTTTCCTACCATTTGGACCTCCCTGTCACTGCCTGCACAAAACGTCAGGTACTCAGTAGCATTGCGAGGATTTACGACCCTTGTGGATTTTTAGCACCAATCACCATGTGGTGCAAATGTTTCATGCAGGTCCTATGGACTCAACAGATTGGATGGGATGAACCCATTCCACATGATCTCTCCGAAAAGTGGCGTACATTTATAGCCGAACTACAGGCTATCTATTCTATTAATATACCTCGAGCTTTCCACTTTTCAGACTCTAACGCTATAGAACTTCATGGGTTCTGCGGCGCCTCCGAACGAGGTTACGCGGCTGTTGTTTATGTCCGATGTTTAACTTCAGACAGCACTGTCATTGTTCGGCAGGTTATTTCCAAGACTAGGGTAGCCCCTCTGAAAAAGGTCACCTTGCCCAGACTCGAGCTATGTGCGGCTCATTTATTAGCACAAATCGTGACATATTGCTTATCAAATCTTGTTGAGAACTACAAATGCTCCTCACATCAATTATGGTGTGATTCCACAGTAGCCTTATCATGGCTGCAAACTCCGCCATTCCAACTCAAAACTTATGTTGCCAACCGCGTGGCACAAACCCAAGAATTAATTCCTTCAAACTGGTGGCATCATATTAGCAGTGCGGATAATCCCGCAGATTGCGCATCCCGGGGAATACTCCCCTCCCAACTACCAAACCATCCACTATGGTATAACAGTCCAGCTTGGCTTCAACTGCCACATGACTGCCACATAATTCTGCAGTCAACTTGTCCGTCTGGCGGATATCTGCCATCGAAGTGGAGAAGAAGCTTAATGCTCTTGACATTTCCAAGGGTGCCGGTCCCGACAATGTAACTCCTGCAGTACTCAAGACCTGCGGTGCAGCCCTGGCTCCTCATCTTTGTGTATTTTTTAATAGACTTCTAGCCATGGGAGTTTTCCCGGGCTCATTGAAGCACGGATATCTTGTGCCTATTCACAAGTCTGGAGACAAATCCGATGCAAGGAACTATCGTCCTATTGTTGTGCAATCAGCTATAGCCAAAATTTTCGAAAGTCTCATTTTGGATGTCTTATCCTTCGCCTTCAAAGGATACCTCAGTCCTGAACAGCATGGGTTTCGTCCGGGTAAATCTACCATCACCAATCTCTGCGTCTTCACAAACTATGTTTTCTCTGCTTTTGCTCACTCCAACCAAGTTGACTGTCTTTATTTGGACTTTGCAAAAGCGTTTGACAAGGTTAGTCACTCTCACTTAATTGCCAAACTGAAAGCCCTGGGAATAATCGGTCCTCTCCTTCAATGGTTTGAGACATATCTGAGTGGACGTACTCTTCAGGTTAGGTTTGCTGGCTCATACTCGCTAACATCACTGAAGGTGACTTCTGGAGTACCACAAGGATCCCTCCTCGGGCCATTCCTTTTTTGTCTCTTCATCAATGACATTGGCAAATCCCTGAAATCCCACTATTTGCTTTTCGCAGATGATATAAAAATATTCTGCGAAATTTCATCAATAGACCAGCAGTTGGAGCTTCAAGAGGATCTCTGTCATGTGGAACGTTGGTGCGTCGAGAACTGTATGCAGCTAAATGTCAAGAAGTGCCAAGTCATGACTTTTGGTAGAAACAAGAACAAATCATTTTTCAACTATTCTCTCAATGGCACCACACTAGAGAGAGTCTCAACTGTCAAGGATCTGGGAATTCATCTCTCTCCTGGCTTGGAGCCTGACATCCACATCAACAAGATTTGCTCTTCTGCTAATAAGGTCCTTGGACTTATTGCTAGGACATCTAAAAACTCCTTCTCTCCAGTTACAGTCAAGATGCTCTACTATTCTCTAGTCCGTCCTATTCTGGAGTATGGCTCAGTTATTTGGTCCCCCCACCAGACAGGCCATTGTGACTCCCTTAACCTAGTCCAAAAACGCTTCCTACGCTTGCTGGGGGTGAGGAGTGGTATCAAATTTATTGATGTGAACCCATTTGAGATGGCCTTGCAATACCAAGTCGTGCAACTTACTCCTCGCAGAATTGCCCTGGACCTGATCTTTCTATACAAGGTCGTCAACGGGCTAATCGATTGTCCTGAACTGCTCCAACTGATTGATCTACACGTCCCGGCTAGAACTCGTCAGATGCAAACTTTTGCTAAGCACCACTTCTCCACCTCATACAGCTACAACAGCACGGTGCCCCGTTTGATGCGCCTGGGAAACTACTCAAAGTTGGAGTTCTTTGGACCGCAATCGTGTCCTGTCATGGGTGGCTGATCTCGAATGAACGTTCTGTACGGACTGCTTGATATAGATTCTAATTACCTTGTATCATATCCTTTTAAGTTAGTTTATTTATTAAGCATTTGTTTGTATTTCATATTGTATTTTTGTATGTATTCATATTTCTCATTGCATTTGCTCGTATTTGTCAACCAAAATTGATGAGCTGACCATTTATTAATACTATTTTTTATGTTATTAATGTTTAATTATGTATATTGTTTTGTAAAATGGTGTTTGCCGTGAATAAATAAAATAAAATAAAAAATAAAATGACGACTGGCCTAAGCCCAAATTTACTCCTATTGAACTCGACTCTAGTATGGAAGTGAAGTCCCAACCTCTCACTGTACTATCAACTGCTAATACCGTGGAATGGGATTTGCTCAACAAGTTCTCTTCGTGGGACAAACTTGTACGAGTCACCGCTTATGTTCTTCGTTTTATATAAATAACTCCAGACGTAAAAACAACACTTCAGGCACGTTAAGTTCAGCTGAACTTAAACAATCTACTAATGTCATCGTGAAACTTGTACAAAAGGTTCATTTCAATGAGGATATCACCGCTATAGAACAGCAAAAACTGTGTTCATCCAAACTTCGGCGGTTAAAGCCTTTTATTGACGCCAACGGTCTACTACATGTGGGCGGTAGACTTAAACATGCTCCCCTTGATTATGATTCAAGGCATCCACTCCTGCTACCCAAACACCACCATGTGGTAAATTTAATTGTCTCTCACTACCATTTGAAACACTTACACGCTGGCTCGCAATTGACTCAAGCTCTAATCAGTCAAAAATTTGGGATTTTATCCGCTCGGAGCGTAATTCGCTCAAACATTTTTAGATGTCTCACTTGTTTCAGGCACAAGCCTAAGAATAAAACCCCTCTCATGGGTGATCTACCCAGTTCCCGTGTCATGCCAGCTCGACCTTTCCTCCACACTGGAATGGATTACGGAGGTCCCTTCAATACCAAAGTGCATAATTTACGTGGCACTCGAACCATCAAGACATACCTATGTCTTTTTGTGTGTATGGTCACTAAGGCCGTGCATCTCGAGGTCGTTACCGACCTGACCACAGATGCTTTTATAGCTGCCCTCACAAGATTCGTGTCACGCCGTGGACTGTGTGCTGACCTGTTCAGTGATTGTGGTACAAACTTTGTAGGTGCCAATACGCTTTTGTCTTCGTTCATGATTCGATTAAATCCCAAAAGGCCCGTAGTGAAATCAGTGACTTCGCCTTGAAAAACTCTATTAACTTCCATTTTAACCCACCTGCTAGTCCAAATTTCGGAGGCCTCTGGGAAAGTTCCATTAAAAGCGCCAAGTACCATCTCAACCGAGTCATTGGAGAACATCTTCTTACGCTCACCGAATTTATGACATTGACTATTCAGGTTGAGGCTATGTTGAACTCTCGCCCTCTGACTCCTCTATCGGCTGATCCTGCGGACTTCGCAGTATTGACTCCTGGCCACTTCCTGATCGGGGCTCCTCTCGCAGCAGTTCCTGAAGAAGATCTCCACGATCGTCCAGATAATCGGCTCCGTCACTGGCAGCTTGTCCAGGCTTTCCACCAAAGGATATGGAAGCGATGGCGTGCAGAATACCTCCACACCCTCCAGCAGCGAGGAAAATGGACGACACCCTCTCCAGAACTTCAAGTAGGGGACCTAGTACTCCTCCACGACTCGTCTCCACCTCTTCAATGGCCTCTGGGTCGCCTCACTGCCCTGCATCCAGGTCACGATGGTGTAGTGGGCATAGTAGACGTGCGCACCCCGCAAGGAACATACAGAAGACCAGTGTCAAAGGTCTTCCCACTTCCCACTAACTGAGAGTCACGTGGCATGCCGCCTTTGTAATATACATTCTAGAGACTTCATATTTCCTGTTGAAGCCCATAGTTCTTCAAGGCGGCCGGCATGTTGCGTATTCCTTAATTTAATTGTGTTATTATTTAATTTTATTATTTAATTTAATTTAATGATAATTTTATTCCTATATGTCACATATTATCACATGCTATATTTCTAAGTTAAAACACACTCACATATATACACTTTGCTGGCCAGTATGAATAAGGACGTTGTAATCCAATGCCAAATATCATACGATCCTCGCGGACGTTGCTGTGAACCCCTTAAATCACGCCACCCGGCTAACGTGGTTTTTCCACAGCGGAAAATCGGCAGTCCCCTCTAAAACCGCGCCGGTGTACAGTCGCCGCGTCGCGTGTCTCTACATTTTCTAGTTTCTCCATTTAATTTCTCTTAATTAATTGTGTCAATTACGATTTTAAGACTCAACCAGTGCCGCTCTTTTTTAAACACCATTCTCGGTGTAACCTATTAATAATAATCAATTCGTAATTAATTCGTGTGCTCACCGCGACCCTCTTAGTGCTTTCTTCTCAGTGTTTGTGAAGTGCCTCAAGATCCCCCAGCGAACCAGGGAGCTCCCTGTAAAGAACTATGGACATTACTGCCCCCTTGGACCTGGAGACGTTGCTCTGGTGCCAGGAAGCCCTTGACAGACAGCTCAACCCATCGTATCAATGGTAACTTTCATCTCCTGTAATTATTAGTGTATCTAAAGTTAGGTCCTTCGAGCATTTAAATCAATTTGTCTCATTTCCCATCGAACAGTAGAACTGATACACAATATGTTGTGATGTAAAATTAACCAGCTGGTATGCAACAGTGAAATAAAACAAAAACAACAAAAAAACCAAAGGGCTCCAGCCTATGGGATATTAGCAAGGATAAACAAACCCCCACCACCATCTCTCCCTAGAAGGATCAGCTTTAAAATAAACGGTATCAGATAACTGACACATACTTTCTCCCAACAAACATTAATGTCTTGATGGCTCAGTTGGATAGCTACCAGCTGAGCAGCGCGAGTTTGACCCTACGCGCGTCTGTGACTTTGAACAACGTACTGCATTTACCGCTATACGAAAAATTGAATTTTCTCCGCAACCACTTGACGTAGAGCAATAATTTAAAATACTGTATTATTTAGTTTTTTGAGCTTTATTTAATGGTAATAAGTAAAATTTATTTCAAGATAACAGCTAATTTGAAAATCCTAAAAATTGAGTTTTAAACACTTTTTACTGTATAACTTTTGAATGCGCATTTTCTCAGAGATGTGGGTGGTGTCATTTTATTCAGCATTTTAATCTTAATAAACGACAAAATGTTAATCAAAATCATTAGAGCCGTTTTTGAGAAATTTTGATTTTTCACGTTTTTTGAGGGTTTTTGGAGGTAAACTACGGTACCCTTAAAAATAAAAAATTCAAAAAAATGAAAAAAACGCCTGGAATTATCGTGGGTTTGGACCCACGTACCAAATTTCACCAAAATCGGACCATTGGGGCATTCTCTAGCTCTGTATACATCCACACACACACACCCACACACACACACACACACACACACACACACACACACACACACACACACACACACACACACACACACACACACACACACACACACACACACATACACACAGACATCACTCCGAAAACCACTTTTTTGGACTCAGGGGGAACCAAAATGGATAAATCCACCAACAACTCAAATTCGAAAATGTTGACGAAAACAATACTTTCTCCATATACTATGGTATAGGGGGAGAAAGTAAAAACGGACTATATATTGTTGATAAAGGAAAATTAACCTTGTTTGCCAATGACACATCTATTTAGCATAGGCCTATAATCTGATGTTTCTACAAGACAGCTCAAAATTCCCAGCTTAATACAAAATTCCAAAATAATTTAGTGGTTTGATAAGAAATGCTTTGGTTATTAATAATTAAAAAACCCATAACTTTGGAATAAAAAAAAGAAAAAATCTGAAATTTTAGAAGATACTTTTATTTATGAATCAAGGATAGAAATACTCATTAAACAAAAATTTTAGGCATAACATTAAATTTATACTTATCTGGGCTTTCTCACACTGAAAATATTTTGAAAAAGACATTAGCATGATAATACATGTTTAAAGTTATCTTAAAATGTTGCTCAAAAGATTTTTTTACTTTTAAACCGATGCTTTTATACGCGGTTACCTCTCATTTGGACTTCAGTAGTACCACTGCTGAGTCAGGGTTTTGAATTCAGAAAAGAGCAATTAGGACAATTTGTAAAATGAAATGAAGCCTTGTGTAAAGCTTATTTTTAAAATTTCAAAAATGCTTACATTACCATCGATCTACATTTTACAAGCTGCATGTTTCATCCATTAAACATAAACAAATTTAACGTCAGAGGCTAAATCCATCAGTATAACACCAAATATAACCAGCTAATAAATTTATATCTCAAGCCAATTCTACTTTTTTTCATAGAAGTCCTAAATACATGACAATAAAATTTTTTTAAATTACAATGTGATATCAAAGCATATAATGTCAAGAGGTTTAGAGAACAATTGAAGAAGTGTATCTCGTTACAAATTGCATTTACAAAATTTATGGTTTTTTGCACAAGAAGATGAATTAGGCTGTATTTAGGGTTTATGCTTGAATAACGTTTAACTAAGAATAAAAACATGTAATTTTAAATTATTACAAAACATGTATAAAACAATAATGTATTAATTAGTTTTAAGGCATCTTAGCCATAGAGCATTTCTATGGCAATTAGGATAAATTATATTTTTTAAATTGTTACATTCATGATTATTTATTTAAAAACTTCTACAATTTTTTTTAGCGAATTTCCCTATAGGGAATACGCTATTACGGTAGTAGCCATGGTAAGACCTAAGCCCGGGACCATGTTACTTTTTCATTTTGAGGTCCCCAGAAGCCAAAAACACCATTCGTTCATTTTCCTATATATGTATATATATATACAAGGTGGCCCGTGCGCAAATTGCGCATTTTATGATTCTGTATGAGTGAAACTCACCTACAGTGCGTGAATGTTCATTATAAAGTGACAGAGATATATTTTTGTTTACTATCTGGCTTTTAAAATTCATCTGAAGGTAATCAGCTGTTAAATTACAATTCACATTAAAGAACTTGCAATAAAAGTTGGTCAACATTTTAAAGTGCCCTCTAGAAATAAATCAAAGGCGAGGGGGGCGAAGCCCGAAACAATATGACATTTTTAATTACGATTCGTCACTGCGCTATATCCTAAGCTTTAAAATGACACGTCAATCTTAAAAATCGGTTCAGTAGGTCGAGAGAAAAAGGGACGTAACAGACGAAACCTTTATAGAAATAAGAAGATAGATATATATATGTGTGTCCGTGGTACTGATAACTTTTGAAGGGGACCTCCGATTTTAATGAAATTTAGTATGAAGGTGTAAGACTAGGTCTATCTCTATATATTAATAGGCAAGCATGTTTCATTTCCTCCTTTTTTCTCAGCTTGTATGCATCGTAGGAGAAATCCGCGCATACCGTTAGAAAGGTATTGTGCTGCAGATGAGCAGAATCGCGTTTTAATTCTCAATGGCCCACGGGGCTACGCCCTACAGGCTTTCAAAGTTTCAATGTTAATCTTATGGGAGAAGGATAATTGATTGAATCATAAGACAGCTGTTGTAATAACAAATGCGACCAAATAAGGAATAACAGATGTTTAATTTATAAAACATTAAAAAAATTAATTGGCTCAAGATCAACTGAATTTTTGGTCGAATTTCGACCAGTGGGCGATCTCTAGTTTTCATTAATTCGCGAACCAGCATGATCGGGCTATGGGAATGGGGTTTTATGGGGTTTCAAAAGGGTCAAAAATGGGTTTTTTGCATTTTTGGAGCACAATTTTCAAAATTCAACAATTTTAACTAAAACCATTTAAAAGAGCTTAAAAAAACAAACAATTTAGTATTTTGAATTTTTAACTAGGCTTAACAGGTTACGGAAAAAGCCAAAAATAAGTTTTCCATGTTAATCTTGTGGGAAATCAACGAAACCCTGTATCTCGCTTGTTTATTGGAATAACTTGATAAAATTTGGTATGTACATTCACTTGGTAGGGTTCAACTGATATTTGCTTACACCACCCACATGGCGGCAAACCTACATACTCACAAATATGGGGTTTATGGGGAAAATGAAAAGAACACCATAACTTGATAATATTTGGTATGTACATTCACTAGGTAGGATTTAACTTATATTTGCTTACAACACCGATATGGCGGCAAACCTACATACTCACCCCCATGGGGTTTATGGGGAAAATTAAAAAGTGCCGAATATAGATACATTTAACTAACGTAACTATTACATTTCCTTGCAAAACTAACATTTTCTAACAACATCTCACGGCAACAAACCTACATACCCATTCCTATGGTGTTTATGGGGAAAATACAATATCTCAAGATTGTTTGGAAATTCTCTGAGTAGGCAGGTCTGCTGCGACGGGGGTATTTTAATTTCAAATAATTTATTAATTGAAAAACTTTAGATTTGAGGTTTTTTTACATCTGATATATATCAAAGATAAAATAACCTTCTTATCCGTGTCCTTTAAACAGATAAGGAAAAAATATACGGTTCTTTTATCTGTGCATATATACATAGCCAACAGCATATATATGAATTTGAATAATCGGTGATTTTGGCTTCTAGGGACTTAAACAAAAAAGTATCATGGTCTCAGGATTAAATCTTACCAAGACTAATTTCTATAATAGCGGATTTCCTATACATTATTGAAATTCACTAAAGCTAAAAAGAATCTACTAACTTGTTGCCTCATTCAAATCTACGTAAACTTTCAGTCAAGTCCAGCCTAAAATTTCTTTTGGAACTTGAAAACAAATCCAGCTATGAGCAAAATAGTTTTTATAAAAAAAATGTTTCTGGAACTATAGAACTTAGCAAACAGACATGAAGGAATATCTGTGATTTTCACTAACGATTTATTCAGCTCTCTGCGCACTAGTTTGCTCATTAACCTTCTTTGTACCTCTTAGGGCCGCTTTTCACAAACACATTAAACTGCGTTTAACTTAAACGTAGTTTAATTCAATACTAAACAAATGGTCAAATTTGGTTTTAAAGTCAGTTTAAGCTTAAATTGACTGTGGGAAAGCGCCCCTTACAGTTTACAACATGCCAATGATGGGCATTAAAAATCAAACTTACTGTGTACTAGCTATACCTTTAGCAAACTTAAGACAGCTGGAGTACAGGTAGTTCACTCACTTCACACAGGCTGTACATTAAAAAATGCAGGGGATTAGCAACGACCATGGGACCGCCTTAGTCTCCTAGTGAACATTCTAACTCTATAATTGTACTGTATTATATCATATAGTTTTTGATCTTGAATTTATTTAAAAAAAGTTTTCTACTCAAAATTACAAAAAAATTATACTAAACGGTATATGCTTTGGTTATTAAATACTGTACTTTTTATTCTGTATTCTTAAAAGTAAGATATGTACAATTACATGTTAACCACAAAAGATCTATTAAAGCAACTGTCTTAGTGTTTGGTAAAATATTTCTCATAATTAAGAGTACAGTAAAACCTATATGTGTCAACAATAGTATATTTCACCACTAGTCCGGAAAGTGACCCATTTCTGGGCGAGATAGTGTTTTACGCGCGAGGCGAAGCTGAGCGTGGAAAACACTATCGAGCCTGGAAATGGGCTTTCCGGACGAGTTGTGAACGATACTTTTCATCACGACGCAATTATTAATAAATGTGGAAGTTTTAAAGGAGGATTATTTTTGTAAATTCTTCGCCATTGGACAAAGTAAACAAAGCTGGAATTCAAAATTTAATTTGTTTTAAACCCAGCTGATTGTTGCTGTACGGAAAAGTTTGTTTACCTTGGATGGAAAGTAATGTTTACAAACATTACTTTCCGTACAGGTCAGTAAAATCAGCTGACGGTGACAGTTTGGGAAATGACTACTTTCCAAGGTCTCAGCTGTACGGCAAGTTGTCACTTTCGTATACGGAGTGATGAAAAATTCATTTAAAATAACACATATTATAAAATAATGTCTTGACTGGTTGGTAACTAATTGAGTGGAATTTTTACACTCACACCAGAAATGTAGGTCTGTCCTAATCCGCTGCCCTCCTATAAGGGTGAGTGGGCGTAGGTGTGATGGGACCTAATTTTGACTCCAACCGTTCTCCAAGTTTGTTGAGAGGGGGCTAAAGGGACAGAGCGATTATTATGCTTGCGCAGTCAAGTGGCCATTGTGGAACCTACCTGAATACATTTTGTATTGGTCATAACCATTCTTAGGGCGAGAAACAATATCCAGTACTCTGTGTAAAACCTGTGGATAAAGAAACGCTGCTGCACGTGTGAAACCCAAGACTCTCGTAAATGATGTTGAGGGAGGATATTTCGCCGCGGTCAGTAGGCCTTTTAATTAATACATGCTCTTCATAGACTATGTTCATAGTCTGCGTGCCCAGCAGTTTGAGCATAGGGTATTGGGGGTCTTGCGGATAAAAAATTCATCTTGTAGTATTTCATCTGTTCCCATTTTGTGTCTTTATTTTAAGTCTGATAAAGGTGGGAGGGGTAAAGAAAGATAGACTAGGGCTATTTGATTCGATTTTGGATTTTTTTAAATTTTGAATTTATACTAAGCCATGATGGTCTAAATTTGATCAACTTTGATCAATTATAGCTTAGTATCGATTCAAAATATAAAACAATGAAAAAACTAATCAAATAGCAAATATCCCAAGTCTATCTTTCATTTAAAACCCCTCCCACCTTTATCAGACTTAGAGGGGCAAAATGGGAGCAAGTGAAGCACTGCATGACGTTCTGAGAGGGGCCTTTTAGCCCCCTCTTAAGGGTAGGGATGAACATTCAAATATAGTAATAGCACGGTAACTTTCTTCAATGAAATGGTGCTTTATTTCCATGTAGAAGTTATGATAAACAATAGTAAAATACTCATTTTCAGGTGTCAAAACACATTATAATCACTAGTTTGAGACAGGGACCTCACAAAGTGGGTATTTTAACCTTAAGAGATGAGTGTAGGATGACTGTGGCGCGATCTTGTAGTCTTGTTACTGACTAAGGCCAACATTTTCCTTCGACAGGACTGTTAATTAATAGCGAAACAGCCAAAGGTATCTACGGACCTACAGTTTAACTTGGGTTCTGAACCACAATTTTGACCTTATACATACAAATTGGTCTAATTATGAGGATGGTCTTTTTTATGGATGAACTAGTAGTCACTAGTGCGGACGTTAATCCCAACTAGGGAATATCGCATCTACAAGCCATCGCTTATAACTATCCACAATTCGTGACCTCCAAGTAGCTGGATCAAAGGACGATGCCGCCACCGTCCCAGTCCAGTAAATAAATTAATATATTAGATGTGATAATACATTTATCACATCTAAATCCAGTAAATAAATTTCCCTAGACAGATATATCCAATTTAATGTGATGTTTAATGTTGTTTTTTAACCCCATTTAATTTATTCAGGTTCCAGAGAAGAAGTCTATTCAAGATATGATCAAGTTCCTTACATTTCTTGCAAGTTCCAGTTGTTATATTTTTATTGTGTGTTGGCTTGGCAGTGAACTGGAGAAAGTGGTATGTACATTGTACAAAGTTAATATGAGTTTTATATTTTTATTCAATCAAAATTATGAAAGTTACCCATCTCAACAATGAAAAGATCATTGGTGTTTTTCCTGATGATTGATCAGCCATCTAAGCCATTCTTTAGACTTCAACATCCCTCGGTTTATGAAAAAAATTCATTAGGATATTACATAATGACCCTGAAAAGTGAACCAGCTTTTCAGCAATTTCAAGACATACAGTCATATACTCATCTTTGATTCATATTGGCCTTAAAATTCGCCAAGATATTGTGGAATCTTAAAAAATAGTGATTTTGATATTTCTAAACTTGCTTCATATTTTTGTCATGAATGCGACTTCCCAGTTGGCCAGACTGAGAAGCCACACTACATGACTGAGGGCGTAGCTCATTAAATAAAAAGAGACATGTTAAGATTCAAACCAAATATAATTAACAGATAACAAACAGAAAATACAATAGCTTCAAACTAATGATAAACAAGAACGGAATTCAACTTATACATTTATTAAATTTAATGTTAGGGTTAAGTAGACTGGAACTCCCAAAGAAATAACTCAAACCTTTAAACTAGAAAAACTTTAAACAAATAATCAATTTTGGATCGGACCCCCCTTAATTTAGAAAACCCCAACTAATTTGGACTTACCCCGGGCCCCAGGCCTTGAGCCCCATGGCCCCTCTGACCTAACCCCCCTAAACCTTTACACTCACATCACTGCACTAGACACACTCCCCCGAATCCAAGTCTGCTGACCTATTTAAGCCAGAGGTCAGCATAAACAAGCTATTGTTTAATAACAGTTCCAGTCTACTCATACAACAGCAAGCTCAAATACTTCCTCCTTACATTACTGCCTTGACCTCGCCTGAAACTAACAATTTTAAAACCCAACAATCAATAATTAATAATTAAATAAACAATATTAATCCAGTTCCCCCCTTACATCCCCCCTTCTTCCGAAGACGATGTCCTCAGCGTCTCATGATAAAAACTATAAATTTTAAACACAGTTAATTTCCCTACTTATACATTTTACAAATTAAAATATGGAAAAATTAGGAAGGAAAATTACGGAATGGACAGGACTGACCAAACAATGTCGGCTGGGGTGCTCCTGTTGTGCAGTAGTGCCGTGGTCCATCTACCCTCTCCATCTGCGATGCTGCGAGTCTCCAAAAACCGCAAGTGTCAGCATCGAACCCTTGGGTCCCCACCAAGCTTGAAGTTCCTGGATCGTCTGCGTCATCACGTGTATAGATGGTGGTTGTTCCTGGCCAGTTGAAGAAATGCCATGAGCCAGATACAATGTTCGTCCTTTGATGTCTGAAACTCGGCCCAGCCACAACAATGATCGCTCCACGAAGGCCACACAAGATGATGATACTGAAGATAATCCCCCTGATGAAGTAGTCATCCAAAAATGAAGTCCAGCAAGAACTGATAGGTTGAGGGTAGATCTATGATGTCATGCAGCCAAAGGATGTCTCTTTGGTCAGTTAAGGATGGGAGTCAGCTGAGGAATTTAGAACATTACAAAACATTACTAAAAAAAAGTTAGAAAAAAAACATCTCATTGTAGCCCCTGACAAAATTTACCAATTTAAAATCCCAGATAAAAAAACTCAAACATTACAAACATTTATTGTAGAGGAAGTATTTAGCCAGTGCCCCCATTAACAATATTAATCATAACATTTCACTATAAAACGCAGTTACTCTGAAACATTTAAAAGTAACAAGTTAACAATAGTACCATACAAACAACAGTTATCTTTAAAAAAAATCTCTTGCAAGTTATTTTCATGAAACATAATTTTTAGCTCAAAATGTTCATTCGAGCTCAAAAAGTAATTAAGTAATTTAATTAAAACTCATTATTGACAAGTAAGCCATAAATCTCTTTGAAAAAGTTAATGAAATCTACAAAGGTTTCCAAAAATATCATAGAAAACAAAACCAAAAATGCTTGATAAAAGTTTTTACCTAATAAAAAAAAATTGCTAGAATATATAATGTTCATAAATTACCGTACCTAAAACTATTAATAAAAAATGAGTACATATAAAATCAATTTCTCACTGATCATTTTACATTCAAACGATTCAAACAAATTAAACAAAATCTTATACATCCAACTCTCATAATACTTTGCACAAATTTATACAAATCCTCATAAATCATTGAAAACTGCTATTAATAAAATTTGAGTACATATAAAATAATTACTCACTGATCATTTTATACTCAAACGATTAAAACAAATTAAAAAAATCTTATACACTCAACTCTCATAAATTTTCACATATAAGACACACATTTAAAGGAAAAATTGATTTGGGCCCAAATATTTATGAAAAAAAAGATAAATATGATAAAATTGGTAATTCTCTCTTATTTTATAGTAAACAAACTCTCTATGTGAAAAATTCTCAATTCCAATTTTCCATGAATATTATTAAACAGAAGATGTGCGTTTATAATTTACATAAACAAATGTTAGTAAAAGCGTCCCTAGTCATGCATTCCACACGTTGCATATCGGCTTTCCTTTTTCTGTGATATCGGCAAGGCACCAAAACCCATGCGTCAGCAAGGTCGTCAGCAGCCAGTTCATCAGCCTAAGACTCAGCAGTTCTGACCTGAAAACAGATGTCTCAACAAAAAATTCTCTGGTCTGTTCGTGAAACTGGTCTTCCTAACATTCTGTCCAACATAGTGACATACTTAAATGATAAAATAAACAACTCCATAGTTTTAACCAAGTACCATTCCTGAAACATATAAATACAGAAATCCCCAAAATTTACTACTCTAAGATCTATTCTAAACTTAAACAATAAAACTCCTTCCTTATACATCTCCCAAAGCAATCAAACTCTCTCCTCACACATCATTAGATAAAACATAAAACTCCAGCGCCGACCTGAAAACTCAATTAGTCTGCATTTTAAAATTTCTCTGGAAAAACACAGCCTAAAAACTCTGGCTCTCACGGTACCTAAAACTCAAAACAAATCATTTCTATAAGAGGGGAAAAACATACTCAACTTCAGCATCAACCTGCTTTCTCAGCCTGAAACATAGGCCTACATAAAAAAAATAACACATGCCGGGATTCTCTACCCGACACAAAACACAGTACATATATTAGACACAAAGCAATCTCTGCTTAAATCGCGCTGTGCCCTCAAAACACTAAACATACAAAACTCCGGTATAAAACACAAATCGCGGCATGAATCCTCGCGGCACATATCATAACACACACATCGCGGAATTGGACCCTCGCGCACATTTCAAAAACACCTCAAGAACACAAAATTAAACTTCACTTCACTTGAAGCAAACAAACCACTTGCCTCTAAAACACTGATAATGCAAAAGCCCGTGTGGCTCAACACAACCACATTAACACGTAACCAATATCTGTCTCACAGCCCGTGCTGTAACACTAAAAACCCAACTCTACGCACTATCATAAACATAACTAATAACACCACCTAAACACACTTTACACTTATCATCTTCCAACAAAACTCTACACACCAACCCTGCCCCCACTTAAAACTCATACAAAAAAAAAACTTGGATATCTAAAATATAATTTTGAACATACTATGATATTAGAAAAAACATGTCTCTTTTTCAAATTTACTTTAAACTGGTTTAACCAAAACATTTTAAATTTTGAAAAGTATACAAAACTCTTCTGTAAACTGAAACCCCCAAATTTCAAGCCAATTCCAAAGAGCAGTACCAGGATCGAACGTTTTGTAAAACAAAACGTCCGGCGCATCCATCACCTGGCATGAATGCGACTTCCCAGTTGGCCAGACTGAGAAGCCACACTACATGACTGAGGGCGTAGCTCATTAAATAAAAAGAGACATGTTAAGATTCAAACCAAATATAATTAACAGATAACAAAGAGAAAATACAATAGCTTCAAACTAATGATAAACAAAAACGGAATTCAACTTATACATTTATTAAATTTAATGTTAGGGTTAAGTAGACTGGAAATCCCAAAGAAATAACTCAAACCTTTAATCTAGAAAAACTTTAAACAAATAATCAATTTTGGATCGGACCCCCCTTAATTTATAAAACCCCAACTAATTTGGACTTACCCCGGGCCCCAGGCCTTGAGCCCCATGGCCCCTCTGACCTAACCCCCCTAAACCTTTACACTCACATCACTGCACTAGACACACTCCCCCGCATCCAAGTCTGCTGACCTATTTAAGCCAGAGCTATCAATAGGTCAGCATAAACAAGCTATTGTTTAATAACAGTTTCAGTCTACTCATACAACAGCAAGCTCAAATACTTCCTCCTTACATTACTGCCTTGACCTCGCCTGAAACTAACAATTTTAAAACCCAACAATCAATAATTAATAATTAAATAAACAATATTAATCCAGTTCCCCCCTTACATTTTGACATTATTACAGTGACTACAGACTATTGTTGATGTGTTAAATAATTTGAAAAGGAGTTCAGGGACATAGCTAGGATTTTGAGGAGGGGGGGGGGGGTCCAGACAAAACTGATATCCGGCAGGCCTGAAGTCGTAGGGGGTGGGGAGGTGCCAGAAAAAGATGTTTAATAGGGAAGATCAGGGGTGTAAGTGGTTAAGTAAATTGCATATTAAAATAAAAAAAATAGTCTACTATTTTTAACAAAGTTTAAGTAATAAATTTTTACTATATAGGCAAATGAGTTTTAGAGAACTTCTCAGGCACAAAACAAAACAAGCAATGTTTGACCTCACCAAGTCAATCATGACTGTTGGTGAAGTTTACTGTATTAAAAAAAAAAAAAAAACATGCTTGTCCTCATAAAAAAGTTTATTCTAAGTTTTTTAACAATTATTTTTTTAAGGCTGGGGGGCACTCTCAATTTTGCCGTTTTTTAATACTAATAATAATAAACACATTTATTGGAGCTGTTTTCAGTACAAATTGATTTTCAGAATATCTCAACAATTCACTTTACAACACAATCTATTTTTTTGTGTACATGCTATGACATGATATTATGTCTGTCTTTTCAAATGTTTATTTATTGTCCTAATTTTTCAATTTGATATTTCCTTTTGTAGTGCATTGTATACCAAAGTTGTGTATAATATTGAATACCGATGGGGACTTCTACAGTTTCAAATGATGTTGAAGCAATTTTAAGATCTTTACTTGGCTTCAATTAGAATTATTTCTAGACTACAACCTTCCCGGCGGCTAATTGAGCTCCCTGAAGTTCACATTTTTTAAAACTCCCTCCGGCTGACTTTCAGATGGTTTTACCCCCATCCATCACCTGTGAAATTTAATTTATGCTAATTTTATGCAACCATAGAGGACGTCCCTGGGGGGGCAGCCCCTCATTAAATATGTGTTTCTCAAGGTTGTCCCAGGTGCGTCAAACACCACTACTTATTCTCTATTTTCCATTATAAATAAAAATAAAGGATTTTTTGACCTGCTCCAACCTCACACTTTGAGAATGTAGTTTGCAATCATGACAGGCCCGTTGTGAAACCTCATCGCAATACCGCAGTCTCTCACTGTGGTACTAAGGCTCACCGAGTGCAAGAACTTTGTGGGTCATCAAACAACAAAAATCACCCTTGCAAACACCCTTGTTAACAGCATCACGATTTGCCAACACATGGTCTTTACGTCATAGAGAGAGAACATTCCTCAAATTTGAGTTGTATATTTGTTTAACTCTCCGCATGTCGTGCATTGTGATGCTCTTTCACTAGGTAAGGTAAAAGTCATAAAAAATCGCCAACATTGAAGGCATGAGTGGCTATTTGAGAGGTTCGGGCAACAAACTCCTGAATCAACACAGACCCCTCGGCCTGCTAATAGCACACTGGATATTGTGAGTTATGTGGTCTCAAAAAGAGAAGTCATGATCCAAGACCCCATGGTGGACCTTGTCACATGAACAAACTCTCGCCATTAAGAGACATATCAAAACGGGTGTAGTGCTGCTCGTACTGCGGTCACTTTTGCCGGCCGGGGGGAGGGTTGTAAATCCGTCAGAAGTACAGGCCGGTCATAAAGTGCCAAGGTGGCCCTGGACCGCCGGTGGCAACGGCAAAAGTCAACCCCGTATCATTGTCACTAATTAAAATAGTTAAAAAAAAATCTTTGTACATTTAAACTCTTTTAAATAGGTAATATAACTTCATAAACATTTAGAGTTATAATTTATGTTCACAATTAAAATGAAAAAAATTCCTCAAGGAGACATTCTGTTTTGTTAGGTTGTTGAACCTAACAGGTTAACCCAGATTCGCACCCCTCTTTAGGTATTTTGATGTTTCCAAAATGCCAGGCCTTGAGCATGGGCGAAAAATTTAAAACACGTTAAAACACTGTGTCTTTTAGCGTGTTTAACATCACTTTGAATATTTCACATTGATCATATCATTTCCACATAATATGGTAAAAATAATACTGAAAAAAATATAAATTATAATCTAGCACTTATTATGAATTAAAAATAGAGAATATAATATTAACTTAATGTTTTGAATGGCTTGTTAAATTGCTACAAATGACGCCCCTAAGAGGGCCTAGGCGGTCGCCTAGTTCGCCTATTTGGTAGAGCCGGCCCTGCCTATGAGCAAAGAGAATCTTCCATCGAATTTCAACCGCAGTGGTTCGAAAGAGGGAGGACAAATTACTGTGGAGTAAACCGGTACTCCAAGGTGATAGGGGTAATAAGGTAGATGGCTGATGGATGGGAAAGTGGCTGATCACAGTAGCTGTCCGGCTGTCCGCCCGCCGTGGCCGGCTACTACACATCCCCCAGCTTGTGGCAACGACGCGACAGGGCGGGTTCTGGATCAGACTGTACCCTATTCATTGCGGCCGCTCTCCCAAAAAATTCCTGAGTTAACCGTGGTACGAGCTGCATCGTCCCCATCAAAACGCCACTTTCACTAACAAAAAATAAGAAACTGTGGTGTAAAATTATATTTTGACCTCTTATGTGTGTTGTTATGGTATTTATTTATTATTGTGCCTCTTTCATTCATTCAGAGTAACAGGTAAAATTAACCCTATCGTTTATATTATAATTCCAAATTGAGGTTATTTTCTCAGAGCAACACACTACGACTCGGAGTGTTTGACAGTGGATGGCAATCTTGGCCAAAGGGACTAAGCAAGACACTGCCGACAATCCTCCTTGTCTCTTCAAGGCCCCTCACTCTGTCGGCTGGATACATATACTCAGCGAACTTGGAACTCTTCTCCTTGGTATGATGTGTGCTTTTACAAGAATAGATGCTATTCGTTTCAATACTATAATACCAGTGAAACGAGTCAATGGTACATTTTATTAGTTTCTAATGCTAGGTGACAAAAAAAATTATAAAAAAAGGCTGACAAAGTAATTTTTTTACAAGAAATATCAGGCATTCCTCTTAGTTGAAAGTTTTGTTCTCATGATCAAATAGTTCAAATAGTTTCTTTATGCTTGCAGTTCATTTTCTAGGTTTAAATTTAATAGATAGAGATTAAACAAATTATTAATAAAAACACCACGAACTTGATTCAATGTGGACTTCAACACTGTTGAGTTTGTGTAAATGTTGAGTTTCCGGGCTAACATCATTCCCCTCGTTTACTAGGTCAGACCTAATAATACCAGCTCTCGATGATTGGACAGCGCAAAAATCGCCGCTCGTGATGGAACCTAGAAATCTAGTGGATGGCTAGAAACCTTCAAGACATTTAATCTATTATATTTTAGCAAATTTTTGTGAAATGTTCACACCTTTCACAGCTCATAACTCTGAAAGTAACCGTTATCAAAATTTTGTAGTAGGGGATTGTTTATGTCTCCATTAGGTGGTATATAAGAGAGGAAAACAGGTGGCTTCTAAATACGGACTTTCAATTAAGAAATCTATTTTCTTTATCTTTAACTTTTACTATAAAAGGTTGGCTGATTTTCAATTTTAGCCAATCAATTTTCCAACTAGAAAATAGTACAAACTTTAGTAAAATTAATATTTTATGTAGACACAAGATATTTATTCTAATATAAAAAATAATTTTTCATTCCAGACAATGCGCTTTGCTTATTCCTTCTACACTGTTTTGGTCAACATGCAAAAAGGATGTGGCCTAGTTGAGGGAGAGCCAGTATGACTTCGATTAAAATATTTGTCTTGTATGTTATAAAAAAATAGAATAATAAATAGATAACTTGATAGATAAGTAAACAAAAACAATTTTTTATGTATGCACCTCCATTTTTATCCCCTTTTGTTTTGTACTTAGCGGAATTCTTGTTGATAAAGTGTACGATTTTAGTTTTAAATTAAATATTAACAGTGTCACCTCTAAAAATAAAAATAGCATCGCTATTGTAAAACATTTAAGTGCTAATAAAGAAATTATATTTTATGGGTTCCTAGTTTGTTTTCTCAACATTTAACAAGATTACTGTTCTTGCTACAAATATCTTTACAAATGTTAGGAGTTTAATGTTTACCTAAACAATCGTAAATAAACTTATTTAAAAAAAGTAGTTTTACTATTCCTCAGCAGTAATGCATTATTCATAAATTTTTAAGATGATTGGGGAGTAAATTATTTTTTGCAAAAATTCTTATATAAAATAGTTTTATTTTACGTTGGCAATTAGTGGCAGGAATAATTTCTTTGCTGACTGCTTGCTCTTCACCTTCCTGGCCCAATCTTCGGCTCCTAACTTCTTGTACTCAGCGAGACAAACTTTGGTCGCAACAAACTGTCCTGTCTTTGAACTCAGCAGCTGGGAGTAACAGGGAGCCAAATCTTTCACAATCGCAAGACGATTCTTGTCATCGGCTGCATCCCAGAGGTCATCGAAACTACGTGATCCAAACTTGCCCTGAGCCAGTTCTGGATAGTGACCCTGAAACAAGTAAATTCTTGTAGTGAGGAGATGATGCTTTAATCACCACATTGTTCGATTTGTGAATGGAGCAGAGAGGATACTCAGAGAGGAAATTTGACTTTTAATCACATATGGTTTAAACCAGGAAATAAGGGATAATGACTTTTTTTTATTCATTCATACAAAAATATACAAATACTCGCCTATGGCTAGATAGGGGCTTCGCCCTAGGGGCTTCGCTTCCATGCCCCCTGGTTGGTTTCATCACACTCGTTAATGATTTTTAATAGTGTAAAGTATAAATAATGCAGTTCATTAACCCCAGCTTCACTCAAAAAATGTTTCTTAAAGTGGCAACTTTGCTCCCCCCTCCAATGGGGAAGAGCCTGTCCTGCCATTACAACAGTTGTTTTGGTGATTGACAAAATTCAACATGAATGTGTGAATGCTAATACTGTGAAAATAAATTTAAAAAGCTATGTTCCGCACGATCTAAAACAAACTCACATTGAAATTAATAATGTACTCTTACATAATTCAGTTTTAAAAATATTCAGACTGTAAAATTTTCTACTTGACCGTTCTTATTAAATAATGGGTCATTAGAAAGCTCTCTTCCTGTAGATATGCAAATAATTATGAAAATTTGTTTTTGCTAGGATTCATAGTGAACAAATAAAGAAATCATGTAATTCATGTACCACATTGAAAACTGGGTTTTCCAAACTTTTTATTTGGAGGCAAATTTTAGTTGCCTTTATTGAGTATTTTCAAGAAATTCAAGTTTCAGGATTATAGGACATTTTATCCTCTTTCAGAATATCACCATCCACTGTGGTCAATTTCCTTACCATTTAAAAGTTATTTACAAAAAAAAGCTTAGCAACGTCCGAATTTATAGTGGTGAGGAAATACTGAGTTAGAGAAATTTTTATTTAGATTTGGACAACTAAATCTAAATTTAGACTGGACCGATTTGGGTTGTTGGAAAGTTTCATCCTTTAATTTTTTAAATATGTATATTGCAAAAGTAAAAACACGCGTTAAAAAAAAAAAGAAATACATTAAAAACTGATTTTTAAAGTTTATTACATTTGTTGGGAAGTTTTGGCTGCCTTTTATCAGTATTTTATAAAAAAATGCATGATAGCAATTTGTGCAAAATGAATAGTTATACTTGAAGACATTAAAATTAAAATCATCCCTTGCAAAGATCAAAGGAGATTGTTAAAAAAAACTCAGATAAAGGATACATGTTGTTTGTAAAGAAATAAACTGTAACTACGTTACCTAAATTTGATTTTTTTTAAATATCTTGCTATATTAGAAAATTAGTTTTTTTTATTTCTTTCTTGAAAATAAATTACATTAATTTTAAAGTTTCCGCGCCCAAGTAGACCTCTTTTCACATAGCTGGGTGTAAAAACTGTGTATGGGCAATATACAGGGTGAACAACTTAACTGTGCCACCATTGGCATATCCTAAACCATGAGATTTAGAGAAAACTTTAAGCGGGGAACATCACCTATTTTTTTAAGGCAATTAATGATATGAATTCCATTTTCTTGTATATGACCGCCATTTTCCAATATGGCGACCAACTTTAAAATTTCTTATGGAACAGCCTATATTTTATGGTGTTTTTGAAATTTACATGTAATTTTAAGACTTTTTTATCCTTTAACATTTTTCTAAACGGTTAGGGAGCTACAGGTAATTAAAGTTCATTTTTGTTCCATAAGAATAAGATGGGACAAACTTTTATCTGCCCATATCTCCGAAACCATTCAGTAAAATAAAAAACACTCAAGAATAAAAATGTCTTAAACTGGTGTTTTAATGTCATTTTTTTCATTATAACATCAATTTTTTTATTTTAATTTTTTGACCGCCATATTGGAAGTAATTTAATTTATGAGTAAATTATAATTTTTATGAGTGAAATGTTCTTGAAACATAATTTTAAGACGTTTTTATTCTTGAGTGTTTTTTATTTTACTGAATGGTTTTGGAGATATGGGCAGATAAAGTTTGCCCCATGTTATTCTTATGGAACTAAAAATGAACTTTAATTACCTGTAGCTCCCTAACAGTTAGGTTTAGAGAAAAATGTTAAAGGTTAAAAAAGTCTTAAAATTACATGTAAATTTAAAAAACACCATAAGAAATTTTAAAGTTGGCCGCCATATTGGAAAATGGCGGTCATTTAAAAGAAAATGGAATTCATATTATTAATTTCCTTAAAAAAATAGGTGATGTTCCCCACTTAAAGTTTTCTCTAAATCTCAAGGTTTAGGATATGCCAATGGTGGCACAGTTAAGTTGTTCACCCTGTATTCTGAACTCACTTTTAAGTGTAAAAGATAATAACTTACCCATACTTATTTTAAGAGAACAGTGCAACCAATAATATATATTTTAAGTCAGAGGGAATCTAAGCCAACCCAAGGCTAAACAAAACAAAGGACGGCTACCCAGTGTTAGCGTACAAGCTGTTCAACAAACTGCCAGTGGTAAAAGGGGATTAGAAACCAGAAGCTTCAAAGGAAAAATGAAAAAGCGGCTGCTATCCAAGAGCCTGAACTTAATTGAAAAGTACATGGAGGAACCTGGACAACGGTTGCAGTTTGGTAATTGGTATTATACAGTAGTTAGGTATTGTAGTTTTTGTGCATTATTGTATCTCAGCAGCAATCCAGTAACCAGATTTTTCATGGGATTTTATGCCTCAGCCTACTCTTTTGTTTTATGAGATTTTATTTTTAGAATTTTATACTGTAATAAAAATTTATTTTCTTTAATTTTTATAAAAAATACGCTTTACAACCCAGTATACATACCACAAGTTTTTTGACAAGTTTTTGTTTGTTCTTTTCTGAAATCAGCTCAGCCTGGAGGAAATCTCTTGTTACAAATGACCCGTAGATATTAGACATTATACTGGCCAACTCTTCAGATTCGTGAGCTAGAATCGAGTTCACAAACTGAAAAACAAAACATGCTGATGAGAAACATTATCTTATCAATGAAATCAAACTAGCAATGCAATGTAGCCTACTGAATATGGTTATACCATTGACTATGTACACTAACTTGAATAGACCTCTCATGCAATGCATTTAGTTTGAGGCAAAAAATTTTGAAGTTTTGTGTACTTTGTGCCAGAGTCGCTGCCATCGATGTTGTTATTATTCAGCTGGGTTTGAAGTGCTGCCAAAACACTTTACCACAACATAAATATAACCCTCAGTTATAAATATTCCATCCTCGGTTGAGAAGAGTGGTAATACTGATTTATCTATCATATGTCACTTGTACTTCATGTACGCCCCAGAAGATCGCACCACTGTCAATAGGTTTCAAACACGCCTGTGCTATGAGAAGTCTATTCACGTTAGTGTATATATTAGTCAAAGGTTATACCCAATAAAAAAGTCAGGTATCTAAATATATAAAAGCGAAAGCACTCACTCACTCACTGATCACTAATTCTCCAACTTCCCGACTAACTAGAGTGCTGAAATTTGGTATATTCATTCTTTAGGCTTAAAATAGGAAAGTCTGACTATTTTCATAGGCCTATTAATATTCACAAAGGGCTACGCCGTAGACGTCCTCAAAGTTACCACGTTATTTTTAATGGAAGCAACATTTTTGTATTCTAACAGATGATTAGGGGAATTAGGATTGTTTATATCTGAAACATGATTCTTTCAAGCAAATGCTTGTAACCATTAAAGTAACCAGCTGTGAGATGTAATGTTTATTTATGTTTAGGTTATTTATTTAGTTTATTTAATTTCGTGTTTTATTATTTTACTAGCTAACAGCCCGTCAAAAATGACAGGTAAAATTTTATGGGGATTATTCAAGAAGGTGATGTTTTTTTAAGTTTGAATGGGCACAAAATTTATGAAAACCCTGACAACATAATATAAAACTTCAATCTTTGAATTTATTTAGCTATGTAAAAAAAAAATATTTTATAAGTTTATACATAGTTTCTAATAGGCTACTTATTATTCATATCGTTTTACAATAAAGTAGGCATATGAAAAGTTAACAAAAATCAAAGTTAATAATAAAATGTTTTTCAACCTTATTTTCATTGAGTCGTTTTCAATTTATTTCATTCCAGTCTTGCCAATTATTAATATAATTTTTATGACTCAGCGTCCAATTTAATTTGCCTGAATCTAGAATGTCTATTTATTTGCTTAACACCCGAGAATTACCATTCAGACCAAGTTTACTTCAACCTGTGGCAGTAACAATTTTTGCCAACTTAAGTTCTTTTTGTTAATTTTGTTGGATCCAAGCAGAGTCTAACATCCTCATTAGTTTTTGGTACCACCACCAACGCTGAGCACAAGTCCATGGGATCTTCCACATGACTTATGACGTCTAATTTAACCATGCTTTCCAGTTTTGACTTGACTATCACGCAAAGGTAGAGAGAACTACATTCCTGGGTGTACTAATTGCTACTGGACGTGCATTGTCCTCTAAGTCAATTGTATAATAGGTTTTTTACCTTCCCTAAAAACACTATTCAGAAGGTTTTTTCTCTGTCTTTTGTTTGCACTTTTTTTAAATAAACCAATAATTCTTAAACACGTAGAAGCATAAGCCTACATTGACATTAAAAGGATAAAAGTTGAGAATATAATGATGTTAAATGACTTGGTAAAAAAGAAATAAATGGAATAAAATATGGTGGGGAGTCTTTAAAATCAAAAGATTATGTTTATTTTTCAAAATATAAAGCTCATTAGTTGATAATTAGAAAAAACATATGTGTAAACAAATATTTTTTTTTTTTTTTTTTTTTTTTAATCTTTATTGAGGTTTGACAAATGTCATGACACCTATGATATATCCAAAATACAATTAAAAACTATCACAAAAAGGTAAGAAAGTTGAGCAAGTCCACTAAGAAAGTCGTCCTAGAATTTTCATCTGTACTTCACAATTTCCTGTTTATACTAAAAACATAATTTAGCAGGTGCTTCCAAAGGCATTCGTTTTCAGTTCTTAAAATTTCTTGTATTGATGGTGGAATCTTCAAGTTTAAATTTTCATTCTTGATTTTGTGCAGAAAATCCATTCTTTGCTGAGCATAAGCAGGGCATTGTAAAATTATATGTTCTATTGATTCATCTTGAGTGTTGCATCTTGGACATAGCGGAGAGGTTACCAATTTCATCTGAAATAATCTGATTGCGTTGTAAGTGTGGCCAAATCTCAACCTCGTCATAACGTTTATGCTATTCCTATCTAATTTAGAGTTGTAAAACCAAGGTTTGCCAAATGCCTCATTTTGAAGTGATTTGTACCACCTTCCTTTTCCTGATGTTTCACACAGAATTTTGAATTTTGTTCTGATTTTCTTCTTGAAAGTCCGAATTATGTCCATATTCAGTAAATGGTGATGGTCAATATCTATTGTGCTTTTTTCCGCTGCCAATTTAGACAATTCGTCTGCAATTTCATTTCCAGACACACCGATATGGCCGGGGATCCATTGGATAGTAAGGCTTTTAACCTGCATCAATTTTTGGAAAATTTCCCAAAGAAGTGGCTCTTTATTTTCACCAATTAAGGTTTTTCCAAAATTGCAATTGCCACCTTAGAGTCTGTAAAAATTACATATTTCCTATTGTGGTTTCCTCGTTCAATAATATAATCCGTAGCCTTGTGAATGGCCATCAATTCAGCGCTTACATTTGACGCTTGGCCATGCATCCTTAAACCCAATTTGTTTTGGTTCTGAGGATCGTAAACACCAATTCCCACTTTTTCGTCCTTCTTAGAGCCGTCAGTAAATAGTTTGTATGAATTAGAAAACTGACTATTGATTATTTCATAACTCAGACTTTTTAAAACAAGCGGGGAGACTGCTTTCTTTGATATGTTACTGCACTGGAGATCCTTAATTAATGTGACACTGTGACTAATAATTTCCATTGGCGAATTAAAACTGAATTTAGAAAGTACCTTTTTATTGAGAGTATTGTCCACAAAATAACTTTTACATTTGTTGAATGATTTTACTATTTGAGGTGGTTCTTTATGGGTCCAAAAAGCGTGATGAGAAGTTAACATAGATAGTTCAATGACAGACAAATGTGCTGGATGATCGGAATCACGGAGGATTTTTATCATCAATTTATCGGTTAGAATTTCCCTTCTCATTTCGAGTGGTAGCAGATTTGTCTCCAGAAGCATAACTTGTATGGGGGTAGATTTTATGGCCCCGAGTATAATTCGTAATGCGGCGTTTTGAATTATTTCTAGTTTCTGGGAAGCGTCCTTATTACTGAAATGTAGAATTGCAGAGCCGTAGTCCAACTTAGGTCTTATTAAAACCTTATAAATATCCAAAAGAAACTTTGGATGAGCTCCTCGAGAATTAAACGCCAAAGATTTTAATATGTCAACATCTCGCAAACAAACACCATTTACATGATTTACGTGTTGGGTGAACTTAAGTTGGTCGTCCAAAATTACACCAAGGATTTTATGATGTCGAACTACAGGAATCTTTTCCCCCATTAACGTAAAATTATACATACATCTTTTCCTCCGCCTGGTAAAAACTAATATCTTGCATTTACGAGGGTTGAAATTTAAAGACCTATTCAGAAATGCCTCACTTATTGCATTTAGACTGTCTTGAGTTTGTTGACAGGCAGCAACGTCATTCTTATGAGACGAGTACAAAACAATATCGTCAGCAAATTGCAAGGAACGCGTGTTACCTTTAAGGTAGTAATGAAGATCGGAAATGTAAATGGAAAAAAGCAGGGGACTTAATACACAGCCTTGGGGTAAACCGGTGTAAGCTGTCCTGGTGACTATGAACGACTTACTTTTTAAAATTATACTCCTGTGTTTAAGCCAATTAGATAGATATAAAATGAACACTGGGGGAAATTCCAAAATGTGCAACTTATTCAAAAGCGTAGCCACATTGACACTGTCATAAGCTTTAGATAAATCAAGGGACGCCAGAGCAGTGGTATGGTTATACGTACGAGCGCACTGCAAGTCGGTTGTCAGAGCAATCAGGTGATCAATACAACCCTTACCTTTTCTAAACCCGCACTGACTACTAGGTAAAATCTCATGATGTTCAGCAAACCATTCCATTCTTGCTTTAATCATGGAATTGAGAACCTTGGCAAAACATGATATTAGTGCGATTGGTCGATATGAGTCTTCACATTCTTTATCTCCGTCAGACTTGAAAAGGGGAAATATTTTTATTTCTTTCCATCTCTCAGGTATATTTTTGCCTCTGTTTTTCCAAATATCGTTGTATATATTCAACAATGCCTCTAAGGCAACTTTTGGTAATTCTTTGATCATTATATAATAAATATTGTCAAAACCAGGAGCAGATAGTTTGTTTTTCTTCCTTAACGTTAGCTGTAATTCTGCCACTGTAAATTCTTCTGTCATCCTTGAATCATTCATTACAACGCGTGGTGAATCCATTTCTTTGATTTGGGGAACATAAGACGGGACAAGGATATCCATGAACTTATTCGCAAGCTCTTCATTTTGAAATATAGGTGTTATTTCGTTTTTCTTACTTTTTCCCTGAAAACTTTTTACAACCTTCCAGGCTCTAGAAATATTTTGATCTTTGAGCTCCGTGCAAAGTTTTGCCCAAGAGTCATCTTTTGCTTGTTTTATTGTCATTTTGGCATGCCTTACATAGTATTTATAAATATGAAAATTCTGGGGTGACATACAGTGTTTGAACCTCGTGAAGCTTAATCGTCGTAGAGCCACAGCCTGAGAGCATTTCTCATTCCACCAAGATTTTGGTTTAAAATTCGTATTTCGTATGTTGTATGGCTTACAGAGTGGAATACATGTATCAGTGGCGTCCTGAATTACTACATATAGATCCCCAATGTCTATTTTGACGCGGTTTTCGGTAAGTTTGTTCAGTCTTTCTTCTACAATTTCCCTATAAAGGGGCCAATTGGCCTTTTTGAAATGCCTCCTCTCCCCAGTAGTATATAGATCGGCATCACCAGCGATCCTGCGTATTTGAAGGCTACTCGTATCTAGTTCAATACTAATTGGGAAATGATTACTGCCACATGAGTCGGTTGTCACCGACCATGAGTTAACAAGACTGTGGGCTTTGGGACTAACAAACGTTAAATCTATCGCTGTTGATCTTCGAAAAGGAGTTGCTACAGTAGTATGAGACCCATCATTTAATAACAAAAATGTAGAGTCAATGAGGCAGTCAACTAACTTCCTGCCTCTTGAGCATGTGTCGGTATTGCCCCACATATGGTGGTGTGCATTAAAATCTCCACATATTATCGAAAAACCATTTGGAGCACTGTTTTGGAAGATACCCTCCCACACCGTCCGACCGATTTCTCCGTTTTTGCAATAATAGTTATGAATAGCTAGGGATGAGGTGCTGTTTGGAATTTCGATTTCTATTGATAAACCTTCAATAATGTCATTGTCAAAGGCTGGTCCAATGTGATTCCATTTCAGGTTTCCATTTCATGATTCCATTTGAACAAAGAAAGCAACCCCTCCATACCCATCGGCTCTATCTTTCCTAACTATAGAATAATTGTGTAGTTTAAATCTGTGATTTTTCTTAAACCAAGTCTCTTGAATGGCAGCAACATGTATTTTATTTTTCCTTAAATAATAGCAAAACTCAGGCCATTTTGCGGCTAGAGATTGAGCATTCCACTGAATTATTCTCAATTCATTATTCATAATAAAATGAAGAAGTAAGAAATAGCCTATAAGTAAGAACAGAAACAGGTTAAGTAGTATAAGACACACTCTTACCTGCTACTTCCAAGGATTCTACCAGAAACATACATAAATTTTTAACAGCATAAGTCAAGCATTCATATTGATTCCTGTTAGGTGTGCTCAAGTCTTCAATAATATTGTCGGCCCACTGTTTATATTTAGTTTTAAAAAGGGCGTCATTGAAGAGTCGCGTGATATTGTCATCCCTGCGTTTGCTGCTAAAATCCTCTTGTTGGTTTCGTTGTTGCACATCAACAGATTTGTCCTTATTCGTAGACTTTACAAAAGACCCTGCCCTGTTTACGTTGACATTTCCCTTGGATAGAGACAGAGAAAGCCTGTTCCTATAGGAATTAGGCGGATGCCAACCTGTTTGAGGAGAATTCCTGTAGCGGTTAGGCTGATTTGGTCTAATCCTCCATGTCTCATCTTGTCCACTAACGTCTGACTCCTGGTTGTCTTGAACCTCCTCTTCATGGTCAACGTTTGAAAAGAGACTACAAAATCTATTAGAGGACGAAAAGTTTCCTAAAGTTCCCACATCAGAAATCGGGCACTTAGCAACCTGAGCGTATGACTGTAGCTTATTGGTACTCACACCACCCTTATGAGTGTCATATCCCATCGGTATACGTTTACTAACCATGGTATAACTGTCCCCCGTTTCCGCCATCATTTGATTGTCATTTGCCTCACGTATTCCGGGCACTTTCTGTCCCAAGATAGATGGTCTTGATGGCAATTTAAACAAGTGGGTTTTACGGAGCATTCCTGACCATGGTAATCCTTGAGACATTTGTCACAAACCCGCTTCCCCCGGCATTTTTTAGCAACATGTCCAAATTTGAAACACCTATAACATTGAAGAACCTTTTCAACGTATGGCTTCACTGGAACAACAACATAGTTAAACTTGATTTCTTTTGGCAATACTGTGCCATGGAATGTCACTTTCATCCAAAACGTATTGACAACTATTTTATCCACTAATTTAGTTATCCTATACGCCTCTCGAATTGAAGTAGAGTCACACTTACTCTCGGTAACGACGTCCTCAGTAGAAATTTCCGGATCAATATTTATTAAACCCACACAGAGGACCCTGTTAGCAGGTACAAAAACTTTATAGTCTTTAAGGTGAGGTGAGCTTACTAACCTGTTAGCCGCCAGGTAGGTTTTGCAGTCAACTGAAATTTTTCTACCTATTCTGGAAATTGATCGAATGTCTGAATGATGTTGGTTGATGATCTTTCCCACCTTAAACGCATTTAATCTTTCCTGTCCTTTTGTCATTATCACAACTTCAAATGGTCCTTTAATAAAAACATCATATAGATTCACTTTCTCAAAAGATCCCATCTTTTCCTTCTTGTTTGGAGGAGAGACAATGACGTTATTATGTCCCCCTTTAGATTTATCATGAACGAACAATGTGGACTTGTCATAAGAATGATCATTTTGGAGCTGAGCAAAGTTCCTTTTAATAGGTTTTGACTTACGTCTTGTAACTTCCTGAAAGCTTGTATTATCATCACGAACTTCTATATCCGTAAAAGTATTCTGAACGTCATATTCATCTACTCTTAAAACATTTTCACTGACAGTGGAATCGCTCTCTAGATTGATCGTCCCATTCCTATCTTCGGGAAACCCCACACTGTCCATCATTCCCGAGCCTCCCGGCTCCACCATAGCTGATGTATGTAAAACGATCTAAAAAGTCTAGTGGTATTCACACGAACTGAATAGCAAAGAACGGAAACACACAAAAACGTAAACAAAGTTTAGTAAACAAGAAACACAAATCACAAACAAGTTTTTATTAAACACCCATAAATGTCTTAGTAAAAACAAAACTTAAAAGTGCATTATACAAGTTTCTTCTCTTCACATTTTGTGAAATCTTAATTTACTCAACATAGGAAACATACAGAAACATTAAATATGAAAATTACAAAAGATAACCCAACTTTACAGTTCAAATGCCCAGCTGAATTCCCCCAACAAATAACAAATATTAATTATTAAATATTAATAATATAATATTAAATATTAATTATATAATATTAAATATTAATTATATAATATTAAATATTAATAAACAAATATTAATTTATATATTGTAAGTTTAAATACATAAATTCAATCATCTATCTATATATATAATTCTGTAAGCGGAATTTCTTGAGCAAATTTGTGAGCGTGATATAAATCGCAGGAAGATGAGAGTGGTCTCAAATTAAAGGTCTTGGTCCCATACACGAGGGAAAACTATCGGCGTGTCCATAATGTTAACAGGAAATGAGAAATTACGTAAAACGTCCTCCATAAGAATAGCATGGGGATTCGAAAAACGTCTGCTTTGTGTACATTAAAACATGTGTTATGGTTTAATTTTAAAACGAGACACAGATGGTAACATTGAGTGAAGATGATAAAATAATTCACACCAAGAGAAGCAATCTATATATGTAATTCTGTAAGCGAAATTTTTGGAGCAAAATTGTGAGCGTTTTACAAATTGCAGAAGATGGTAGGGGTCTCAAATTTAAGGTCTCGGTCCCATACACAAGGGAAAATTATCACCGTGTAGGCGTGTACATAAAGCTACAAGGAAATGAGAAATATAGTAAAACGTCCTCCTTAAGAATAGCATGGGTATTCAAAAAAATGTCTTGCTTTGTGTACATTAAAACATATGTCATGGTTTTATTTTAAAACAAGAGACAGATGATAATATTGAGTGAAGACCTATTAATAACCAAAAATGACAAAAAATATACCTAGAGTGGTAATACTATAATAAGATGTTTTGTGGCTTTGGAGCGACTAAAAATTCTCCTAGGATCATTAACATCCTTACAAACTATTACAAGTTAACTGCTGACTTTCACTATTGTTTCAATAATTTAAATTGTAAAAAAAAAAAAAAAAAAAAAAAAAAAAAAAAACTGAGCGTGTATACAAATCACAAAATACACTCTGATCGTGATAGAGACGCAATGGGCAATGAATTTTGGTTTGAGAAACGCCTACATTATTTACATTGAAACATGTTTTGGTTTTATTTTAAGACGAAAAGTGTCAAATGATCATATTGAGTGACGATGATACATCAATTAAAACTTAATTCAAGTGTATCAGTCAACTTAGTATTGATATTATGTTACTTGAATTTTCCCAGAAAACTTTTGGTCATCTCATAGATTGCCAAACTATAGGAGAGAGTAAAAATCAAAGACGTTTGTCCTACATACTAGGGGAAAATGTCGCAGGTCAAAAACTTTACTACAAAATGGGAAATACAGTATATAAAAACTATTTTCTGAAAGGTCCTCCTTAAAGATTCTCCATGTACGTATTGTTCAGAACTGGACTGAAATATTACTATTATAATTATCTTAACTCAAGCACATGGTTTCAATTTAATTGTATTGTTGTTAACAATCAGCTGTTTATGTAAATAAACACAGTCTTTCTTCAACATTCAAACCTTTTGCACTTATTTTAATTTTCATACAAAACATTTTTTGGTCCTTCTAACCTAGATTAATTAACCACACCTTTTACAGTTCAATTTAAAGTGATTTTAAGTGATTTTTCCATTTGTTTACTTATTCTGGACATTTGTAAGTAAAACTTTGTTAATTTTCAATCTTGCTGCTACAACTACAAGTGAACCCAGAGAAGAAGATTCATATTTGCCATTTTTCAGTACAACTAACAGCTGTATTACTTAATTTTCAAAAAATGAATTTCATTACAATAATTACAATTGTTTAATAATCTTTTTACAATTTCAATGTAAGTTTGATAAGAAGAATTTTATTTACCAGATTTTACAATAACTCTACTTATTTTCTGAAGAAAAGTTATTTCTTTCAAGTTTAATTCATAGTTGAAGAAAGACTGTGTTTATTTACATAAACAGCTGATTGTTAACAATTACAATTAAATTGAAACCATGTGCTTGAGTTAAGATAATTATAATAGTAATATTTCAGTCCTGTTCTGTACACGTATAGTGATTTAAAAAAGACTGCTTTCTATAAATATACAAAATCAAGAGCTTCGATTAGGAGGAACGAATATTGACAGTAAGTGAAGATGATCTACTTTAAGGTTCTGTGTTTAAATTTGGTGACTAAAAAATAAAAAAAATCTGAAAGGAGCTAAAATATCCATTCAATTTGAGGACAAACAAGACAATGAAATGGCTTTGGTACAAAAAGTTTATTTACTCTGAAATGGGTGCTGAACATCCGTCATATTTTTTTCTCATTGCTGCTTTTCTATGTTATATTTAAAAAAAGTCATAGCTTAAAGGGACTATGATCTCTTTCAAAACTGATTTTTCATAGATCGATATGATATAAGTTCAACAGACAAAATGAAACATTTACAAACGGGTGGCATAACAGTATATGATTGTAAAGAGTGCTTTGGGTCCAAATGGCCTGTTCAAAGGGTTTAAAATAGTATATATAGCCTATTAAAATTAAATTTAGTGAAGAACTGGTAATCTGCTATGGTTCATGCTATTTTAATTTTAGGGGCTTTTGCCCCTATAAGCCACTAGTATTAAATAATAGTAGTTTTCATCACTAGGAGCAAAAGTAAGTCTTTTGGTGCGCAATCGTGTTTTAAAAACGAGGCGCAGCCGAGTTTTTAAAAACGATTAAGCATCAAAAAGACACTTTTGCTCCGAGTGATGAACAACATTTTTTATCATAATGCAAAAT
The DNA here is from genome assembly GCA_030545055.2 of Neoaliturus tenellus. NCBI lineage: Eukaryota > Metazoa > Arthropoda > Insecta > Hemiptera > Cicadellidae > Neoaliturus > Neoaliturus tenellus. The sequence goes on from CM061531.1 coordinate 236,490,944, forward strand.
TAGACTTTTGATCATTAAAAATATTAACTATCAAGTTGTATTTTCGAGGTTATATTTACAAAATTAGTAATATGCAGTGTTTACATTTACGTTATTTACAAACAATACTCTTAATAACATTTGAATTTCAAAATTCTGCTCCTCAACTGAACTCAGCCCAACGGTCGTCGCGTGCCGGTCACCGCAATTATTAAATGTTCTTGTTTAAAATCTTATAAATTTTATTACATTTCCTTGTAGTCTCTGTTTTTATGAATTCTATATAAAATTATAAATTACATAATATTTGTTCTGAATTTTAAAATTGATTTTGCAAATTTCCTTGCTGGTAAATTAATAGTAAAAATGTAAAAAAAATCAATATTTAAGTGACATTTATAGCGGCTCGTGCCTACGCACAGGCGTTCTTGCCTATGTAGGTACTTTTCCATTACAAGAATGTTATATTTTAGTTAGTAGATATTGTTTAGTTATACGTTATAATACTATGCAATGAATGTAAAATGTGTTGTGTATTAGAAATAAATGAATTTGAATTTGAATTTGAAAAAAAAAAATACACAAAGCAATGATGCCCTCCAAGGCAATGATGCACTCCCTCTTCTAAAAGTATACTTGCCCCTTTTATTTGGTATATCTCTATACTCTATGAGTAAGGTTTGCTTGGCTTATGCACAATAAGGTCTATACAAAAGCGCAGGATTTGGGTATACGGGATGCTAAATGCAAAAATGCACGGTTTTGTCTTAAGCTGAAACGGCGACTTAAACACCCATAGAGACAAATCCTTACTACATCTCTTAACAACAACTGAAGGGATTTCCTATAAATTCTGGAAATAGTTTATTTCCTAGAAAAATGTATTCTTTGTTGGCTACATTTTCAGGTCAGAAATGTTAATGTTGTTACAAAACCATTTTTATATTTATTTAAAAATAAAAAACATTTAAAAAATTTATTTCTGAGAAAAATGTATTCTTTGTTGGCTACATTTTCAGGTCAGAAATGTTAATGTTGTTACAAAACCATTTTTATATTTATTTAAAAATAAAAAACATTTAAAAAATTTAAAGTGATGTAACTTTGGGCTTGTAGGTTATTACAATAGGAATGAAATAACAAAATAATGTAAGCAAACAAAATTACCTAAAACTTTTTTCTGCTTTTCACATCACCAGTTATTTTTCCTGTTCCATTATAAAAGTAGCATGTTTACTGTAAAATTTAAAAACTATTACATAGAAATAATATGCACTTAAAATTTAAAACATAAAAACATCACATTTAAAACAAATAACTGTTTGAAGATGATTTTTGAGGACTATTCTATGTTTGTGGCAGTTACAGTCGACTAACTGGGAGTTGACTCCCTCTCCTTCGGACTCCAATGGTCCCGACAACGTCTTGGAAATGAGTCATCAGCGGCAACGGGTTTCTCATGACTGAAATCGACAGGATTGAATGTGTCTGTTTTATTTCTGGCCTACATGAAAACAAAGAATATCAGTTCGGCTTATGATTTTGTTTGTTCCGGATCGTCATATCAGCTGGAGAATTTGGCTGATTTTACTAGTTACTTTACTGGATAATGTTGTGTGTTTTAGTAATCTTGAATATGAGTTATACTATTATGAGTTTATTTGTTGGGTGAAGTTGTAGTTACAGTAACTGCATGGTAATTTTATGAATCTAAAATTTTGCGGTTTCCACCATCATGTACCAAATACAATATTGATAGCATCGTTGGGTAGCAAAATATTATTTCCATGTTATTTTTAGTTTAAAATATTAAGTACTATCAAAAGTTTAAGATTTCTTCATTTTTATGTTACATAACTTCAGTAAACCTTGGTTGATCTTACTTTGCGTGTAAATAGGGCGTGGAAAATATTTGGTAGGCCTAATGGATATTTTTATCACAATACTTACAATAATCTTTGGGGGGGAGGGGAGTGGCGTCATAACTTTCGGGAGGGATTAGCACCCCTGAATCATTCAACCACAAAAAAACCTTCTTCAGCAAGAAGAATATTTATTTGGAATCAATAACAAGATTTACTTACTTGTTACTTGTTACTTGTTACTTGTAGCTCGCATCCGTTGTCCTTAGAGTCAAGGAATTGGACAGGTCAAGGGGTTTATCTTATACATAGCTGCCCTACAAAGGATAATTCTAATCTAGTTCTTTGTTACCAGAAAGGTAACAGTCAATACTATAAAAACTGGACTCCACTAGAAACTTTTTAACTTCAACTTTAAACTTTGTGATTTTATTGATATTTTGTAATTTTTCTGGCAAAGCTTGGAATAGCTTGATCCCACAGTATTTAGGCTTGTGCTCGAAAAGAGTTAGTTTGTGTTGCTCTGCATGAAGTCCTTTATGTCGGGTGTGGTATTTGTGATGGAAAAGGTTGGTGAAATATTTTGGGTTTTTATATAGCAGACTGATTCAAAGATGAAAAGTGAGGGGACCGTGAGAAGGCCTAATTGTTTGAAAGCATCTCTACAGCTGGTCTGGGGCGGCATGCCCAGGATGGCCCTTATTGCCTTCTTTTGACAGACAAAAATTCTTTCAAGGTTGCCCTTAACAGCTCCCCAAAGAATTATTGAATAAGAAATGTGTTGTTCGAAGAGGCCAAAGTAAACCAACTTTGACAAGGGAAGGCTACCGTAGGTTCTAATTCTACGCAGAATATAGAGACCTCGAGCTAACGACCCCTCAAGCTTCTTTAACTGATCTTCCCATCCCAGCCTATCATCCAATCTCACCCCCAAAAAGTCAGCGGTTTTTGAACTTTCAATTTGATCCTCTCCAATAAATAGGTTCGGAGTCCTATTGTTTTTTGAATTTTTTCTTTGAGCAGTTTGGATACACATGTATCTGGTTTTTTGTGGATTTAAATTGAGTTTGTTTGATGAGAAAAAGTTAGCTAATTCATTTGCCTTTTCATTAGACTCTGCCTCCAGTCTTGGCAAGTCTGACCCATTTACGAATAATGTTGTGTCATCCGCAAACAGGTAGACGTTACCTATTGGGACACAGTCTGTGATGTTGTTGATGTAAACCAAGAAAAGGAGAGGTCCCAGAACGGATCCTTGGGGAACGCCGTTCGTAATGATCTTTGGAGTGGAGAAAATTTTTTGAAGTTTTGAAGCAGAGTTTTGCAAAATCTCAGTGATCTGGCATCTTTCAGCTAAGTAAGACTCAAGCCATTTCAGCGCCAGACCAGAGATTCCGATTGAGGCCAGTTTTTCTAAGAGAATTGCAGCATCGACACAATCGAAGGCTTTTGAGAGATCTGCGAAACAGCCAACTACTGTTTCCCCAGCCTCCATCGCATCGATGCAGTTGTTGATGAAATCGATCAATGCCAATTTGGTTGATTTGTTTTGTCTGAAACCATACTGTCTGTTGCACAGTATGTTATTGTGTTCCAGGAAATGGTTAAGTTGCTCCGAAACAACTTTTTCAATTAATTTTGAAACAGACGGTAGGAGGGAGATTGGACGATAGTTACCAGGATCGGTCTTGTCGGACTTTTTGAAAATTGGTTTTACTATGGCCGTTTTGCAGTTTTGTGGAAAGGTTCCAGAATTCAAGGAAGAGTTGATTATGTGGGTGAGAGGGCGAGAAACTTCCTCTTTGCAGGTCTTAAGGACATGCATACTTATGCCGTCAATGACACAGGAATGTTTGGGTGTCAGTTTTGCAAAAATTTCCATAAGATTTTCTGTTGTGATGAGATGAAATCTTTCCAGTACTGTATCTTCACTTAGGTATTTTGGGAATCCAGACAGAACTTGATTGCTAATGTTGGAATTGAGGTTGTTTGAGACATCTACAAAATAATTATTAAAAGCTTCACATACTTCTTCTGGATTTTCTATGGTTTCTCCGTTAATATTTAGAACAATATTACTATTGTCTATGGAATTATGTGGTCTGATGGTATTGATTATTTTCCACGAGTCCTTAGATTTATTCTTGGATCGTAATAGACAATCACGTGCCCATTCTATTTTGCTTTGCTGGATTTTGCTTTTGTATATTTCTTTAGATTGGTTGTATTTAAGTTTATCTGACATCAACCCTGTTAAATTCCAGATCGAATAGTGACTAAACATTGTCTCTTTAGCATCCAAGATCTCGTCATTCATCCAGTTGTTTTTTCCAAGATTTCCCTGTTTAATTTTAATTTTTTTGATTGGACAGCTTATTTCAAAATAGTATTTGAATGTGTTTATAAACTCATCATACATTTCGTCTACATTTGTCGCATTGTAAACTGAATCCCAGTTCTCTTGAGCTAGCCTAAATTTAAGTTCTCTGAGATTTTCGTTGGTAGTATTTCTTTTTTCTATAGTCTTACTGTTATGTTTATTGCATTCTGTGGATCCATTTAGGCCTATATTTATTAGTATTGCCCGATGATCAGATATGTGAGAGGCTCTATCACGTCTGAGTGTAAGGTGACAAAATTTGTGAGAAAGTTATCGATGCAAGTACTGGTGGTTTCTGTAATACGGGTAGGCTGCAAAATGTTGGGTTTCAGATTGAAGCTTTCGATTAATGTTGTGAATCTATGAAGTGTATTATTATTGGTCAAGAAGTCGATGTTGAAGTCAGAGCCTATTATTAAAAGCCTATTTTTTGAGTCAAGTTTTAATAGATACTCATATAATTTCTCAAAGTATCTGTCGAGATTATGGTTATATGGTGATCTGTATATTGAAACTAATGTAAAGTTATTTATTCCAACTGTAAAATTTACTTCTACACATTCGAAAATCGTTTCCTCAGAGTATCTTATTCCTAAATCTGTGGGCTTCACATTTTCTATGCCAGATGAGTTTATATTTTTAAAAATTGCAACACCACCCATGGATTTATCTTTTCTACCATAGCCTACAAGCAATTCATAATTGCTTGTAATTGCAATTCAACACGACAAACATTAATGTTATTGTTTTTTTGTACCTTGATGGGTTTCTGGAAGTGCAACAGAGCTTGGAGTACTTGAGAGCCAGGCCTGTTGGGGGTCGGAGGGCTGTCGTGAGGCAGAGGCTCCAGTGACAAGATGGCCGCCGACAACTGCTTCTGGTCCCCGCTCAGATCACCGCAGTTCAACATCTTCAGCAGTGCCTGCAACACGACAAACATTAATGTTATTGTTCTTGATGTGTTACCAAGTTAAATGTAAATACCAAGAGGTAATCCAAGATTATGAATTAAATGTTGATATAAGGGGTTGACAATTGTGGGTGGGCAATTGGACAATTGGTTTGGTAAGTGATTTCTCTTTCCATGTTTATAAAGTTGATAAAAATCCCTGACTCCAAAATAGGGGTTGGTAGCTTAAGCTTTTAAATAAGAACCCCTATAAGTATCACATAACTATTTTTAAAGATAATATACAAAGGAAACTAATGCTGCAAACTGCACAAATGGATGACTAGGTTGAATGTGGTAGGCCTAAACAAACACACTTTGCATTAAAATCATACAGAAAAAAGTTTAAAATTCAATATACAAAATATTTAATCTTATGAGCTTGGGTTTAGGTAAAATTGCTTGAAATATGCCTAGAAATGATTATAGTAACTTTAATTGTTGCAAGAAAATAGTCCGATGGGGGGTTGCGCGTGCAGTCTGCAACTGTCAGTTTGTTTGGTAATAGGAGGAAGTGTATTTTGGACGTTAGTTTGTTTAGGTGTGAACTATATCATGAGTTTAAAACATAAGAGAACGGTACTATATTTCACTTTTTGTTACTAAAAATAATTATTTTCCACTATATATTGATAATATGTATATTTACAGGCATTCACGTTAAGATAGGGTTTTGTAACACCATAACCACAAAATAAACATAACATTTGGATTATCCAAGGTTTTCGTTATCCGAGGTTGCTTTAGTCACGAAGACCTCAGATAAATAGGAGTGTAATTTATTATATTATTACACAAATCTTAGAATAAAATTATCATATTAAGGCTGCGGTCTACCCCTGGCACGCTCCCAAATGCAAGGGTTTTTTAGAATCGTGTTATCTTCAGCCAAATGAAGCCTAGAGCTATAAATAAGGTGTCATATTAAAGAAGAATAACGGTACTAGTTTTTGTCTGTTACAATTTTGTAATTAGTTCATTAAAACCAATAGAAAACTTCAGTTAAAAATCGAGAAAAACAGATGATTTTAGACCGGTATAGCTGAAATTAGAAATTTTATTTTAAAATTCTAAGAAGATAGCCGACTAGATCCTTTTTTCTACTTTTAGAAAAAGTTAAGAGCCAATCTCTATCTTAATTGGTTATTCTTAAAACACGATCCCCGTAAACCTCTGCATCTATAAAACTCAAAAACAGATAATTTTACACAATTATAACTGAAATTAGAAATTTTATTTGAAAATTCTAAAAAGATAGCCGACGAGATCCTTTTTTGTACTTTTAGAAAAAGTTAAGAGTCAATCTCTATCTTAATTGGTTAATTCTGAAACACGATCCCCGTAAACCTCTGCAGCCATCAAACTCGCCTAGCGCTACGGCCGCGAGGCCGGCATATTCGGCATTGTTGTTGTTTTTGTTTTGGTTGGGGTAGACCGCAGCCTTAACTTCTTAATTTCTTTACATACCTGGACGAAATCTGTTTGGCCGGTTTTTAGCCTTCTGCAGCCATCTGCCAAACTGGCAAGAACCATTTTGTTGATGGTGGAAAAATTTGGTGCCAAAATACTCATAACTTCTCTAAACTGGAGGAAACAAATTTACACATTAGGTAGTCACTTTTATGAGACATTAGCACCAACTAAACAATCATAAAGAAGATAAGTTAAATCCTAAATCATTTAGGATTTTGTTGATTTAGAGTTACACAATACCTTCTGACACTCATCTTGTACAATATGCATTTATGAATAAAGATGTTTGATTGATTGATTACAGTAATGTATGTAAGAAAACACAAATCTTTTCAAATCCATTTTATATTGTAACATTACATTCCTACCTCCTTAACAAGATGCCTTTATAAAATCATTGAAATCATCATCAAACTCCCTCTGGTTCTAAGTATTTTCTATGTATTTAAATCAATTTCTCATTTGTTTCAGAACATTTCAGATCTGTATTCCCCTAAGACCCATGCAGGTTTACCATCCATCATCGGAACAGCTCACAATTACAATTTTCAACTACAATTATCCAATGATCCTAACACAAATAGCTTGCTTCTTCACCACAGAAATTCTAGATCATAATACAGTAAGCTTTTGTTTATCACTTTACCCAAGTTTATTTATCTACTAGCTAACACGTCGCGCGTTGCTGCAAACTGTAAATAAATCATCATTGAAAACAAAATATTTTTAAATTATGTTGATTTACTTGAAGCTATTGTTTTCCAGCATTGTAATATAAAAGAAAGGTATATATTAATGAATGGTGTCTTGATAAAGTATAGGCCTACATAAAACACTAATATCCGTCAGATTATCAAAACTCTGAAAAAATTAAGGAAAATATTTAACCATAAGTACATCAAAAGGCAATCTTCACTCAATGTTTATAATGTTAAAAGAAATCTAATCGAATTGCTGTGAAAATTTGTTCAGCTGGCTGAATATAATCATCGAACTTTCCTTTTATATTTTCTATGAATTAAAAATTGTTATTAACAATCCGAGGAAAAATATACATCAAAACTTATATTCCCCCCAGTTATTGGGACATAAGGTTACGGACACCTCCGTAACAGCAGAGTTGTATTTAGCAAATTTCCCATAACACATTCTCATATATCTGTTTCTTTGAAATGTTTATGACATTTTAGTTTTGATTACTTTTTATTTTTTAATGAACCACAGATTTTTCCTTGAGCTGCGAACTCAAATTAATGTTAGCAGTGTTTGTGAATCAAGAGCTGGTCATGTACAGTTATTAGTTCTAGTAATCAACTATGATTCTCCAAATATATTCTGTGGCAAAGCATTGAGCTTCCACTTGTATGAAATAAAAAGTTATATTCAAACATTTTTTTATTACCGTAAGCTAATTACAGTAATACCGTGTTTAAATTAAAACTAGAAGTCGCCAGTTTGGTTTCAAGTGGTTGAAATTCAACAAAAAATTCAGTTGATCTTGAACAAATTAGTTTTAAAATCTTACTAAACATTTGTACTTCCTGATTTGCTATAGTATGGTTCACGAAAATAGTCCGATGGAAATTTAAACAGCTGTGTTCATACATTACCCTCTCTTTTTTCTAACCCGAGATATTTTGTGGGGATCGATTTGCTTACGGAATTATATATATATATATATATATATATATATATATATATATATATATATATATATATATATATATATATATAGATTTATAAACTTTTAAAATAATATTTTTTTACATTGCTAAAATAAATGGATAGATTGAAGTTTGATATTATTTTATCAGGGTTTTCATGAATTTTGTGACCATTCAAACTAAAAAAAATCACATTCTTGAATAATTATCATAAAAATTACCCGTCATTTTTGAGGGGCTGTTACCTAGTAGATAGATAGAAGATAGAAGACAAGCAACCTAGACATCAGAAACTTGGGTTAGTCTAAATATTAATAGGCGAGCAAGTTTCTTTTCCTCAGCTAGTGTGCATCGTAGGAGAAAAACGTACATACTGTTAGAAAGGTATTGTCCTGTAGATGAGCACAATCGCATTTTAAGTCACATCAATCCCCGCGGCTACGCCCAACAGGCTTTAAAAGTTTCAATGTTAATCTTTGGACGAAGGGTAACTGATTGAATCATTAGACAGCTATTGTAATAACAAATGCTAGAAATTAGGAAGAACATATGTTTCAGCTATGTAATATTTTTCAATAAATTGGGTCCAGATCAAGTCGATAATATTTTTGGTTGAATTTCGACCAATGGGTGATCTCTAGTTAAAGAAAAATAGATGGAAAAGGTTTGTCTTTACAATCTGTTTTGCCAGCAGCCCAATGCCTACCATTTACACAATAATTTTGTTACAGTGGAAAGAAACATTTATTTCAAGATCTCCTGTTTGATTAATGTGTCAGTGATGTCTATGGGTGCCTTATAAAAAATTGCATATTTTGTATAATTGCACCACAAATTTTAAGAAATAGTTCCAAATACATAATCCAAACAACACACATAAAATATGTTTTTCTAAAAGTATTAGATCCATGATAATTGGTTATGTAATATGCTTGATTTTTTTACACTAACAAACTGATTGATTGAGTTAGAGAGGAAAAATTGGCCTACCAGTTCTGGATCTGAAATTTTGTTGATGAACTTCTGGACCGTGATGTTTCCAACTTTCGCAGCGGCCAGTTGCAGGAGCCGTGGCTGTAGCACTCGGTTGTACAGTTTATGGAGCGGTTTGGCTTTACTTTGACTGATCATCACTTCCACCACTATCAAAGCACTTGGTAACAGCTCTGAGTTTTCTTTTGAGAAACAATCACTCAAAAGCTGGTTGAACAGCTGTTTATAATGGTGTTTTTGATGGGAAGCTTTTAACGACTGGAGTAGTGCTTGAATGTAATGAGAAGTTAGATGGTTGTCCAAAAAGTCTGTAAAAAAATATTTAAGTTAGTTTTTCTATTTACTTATGATTTGTAAGGAGACAGTTGGAGAGGTTTAAGAAAGGTTTTCCCCCAAACCAAACAAGCAAAAACTTACATTGAACATAGCAGAAACATATTTATAGACAAACATTTATATAAAAGTCATCATCGGTTTTATTTTTATTTCCTGGTTTTTTAACTGACACAACCCTAGAATAAAAGTAAATTCAGAAAAGTGGCGAAGGGGGTAGCTTTCATTTAGGTTACTCAACTCCTGTAATTTTGGTGTGTAATGTGAAGAGCTAACAACAATATTCATATATTGACAAGGTCTTGTAACTGACAGGCTATACAGACTAATTGAAGGCTGAAACTAACAATGTCAGAAAATCAGACTGAAAAGAATCCTTTATCTTTTAGACTCCTAATTTTGACCATAAACTAATTTGGAATTTTCATAAATAATTTGTCCAGTTGAGTACTAGTTGAGTTTATTCACTACAATCTGACAGTTTAGTGACTATATTTTCCAAGTTACTATCAGTAGTGTATTGTTTATTCACTACAATCTGACAGTTTAGTGACTATATTTTCCAAGTTACTATCAGTAGTGTATTGTTAGGCATACATTAAACTTAGAGCAAGTTGTTAGATAAATTCAAATATTTAGTCAAAGCACTCGCATTGGCTACATGGCAAAGCAATTGTGTTTATAAGACTTCAAATACCCCAATTTTACATTACACACTAAAAGGTCTTACACCAGGAACATCAATGATAGTTTAAAAAACAAACCAAACACATACACAAAAACCACACTCTACAAGAACTGTTAAAAAAAATTACAACACAGCATTGATAGTCTATATAAATTAGTCATAATTCAAAGCCGAATCTCGATTCTCGAACCCACCGAATCTAGACCAAAGATTTGGATTCAAGATAATTAAGAAAGATTGGATTGGGATATCCGCCGCCCCGCATTTTTGCATTGTATTTTAGTCAGAGCTGAACCAGAACTAGGCAAAAATGGCCATCCATTAGGCTTAAGTTCTTGTAGCAAACTCCCTTACCAACGACCTACAGTTTTCCCCGCCAGGAGCGTTCAGAGCTCTAATTCTCATGCCTAGGCTGAATATCATGATTGCCATTGTCATCAATATTAAGTGAAATATTTTTCTAAACCATTTAGAAAGTAGCCAAATACTAAATAATAATATGTAGAACTATGTAATACTATGTAATAACATTGCAACAAGATAGTGTACCGTATTGGTGGAGGTATGTTGATGATGTCATATGTTTATTTAAGGGCAACGGAAGACAGGTAACCCTATTTGAAAAGTTTTTGAATAAAATCCATGATTTAATCACATTTATTTCGGAAATTGAGAAAAACAATAGTATTAATTATTTAGACACAACAATCAGCAAAACCGAAGATAAGCATTGTTTTAAAATACGTACAGGAACCCCACCCAAAGTGATCAAGTAATCAAAGAAAAATCGTACCGTGCAGGTTCCCATGAAATGGCCGCATTTAATTCAATGGTTCATAGATCGATTAATATTCCGATGTCAAAAAAAGATTACAACAATGAACGCAATACAATTAAATTCATCGCTCAACAAAATGGATTCAAACCTGAAATAGTTGACAAAATTCATCACAGGAAATTAAGAAAAAATGCAACTAACCGGGATGTTGACAAATTAGACGATAAAACGTCTGTTTCAATACACTGCAATAGGAAAACCTCTATCATGATAAAAAAATCATTCATAAAGAACTACATACATGTAGCTTTTTTAAATCGGAATTCAATCTCCAAAGACTTTTGAAAGATAAGGGAAAAATAATCAATCTGAATTTGACAAATCTGGAATTTATTAATTGAGTTCCAACCATTGTGAATCGTATTATATAGGGCAGACAGGCAGATCTTTTCCAATCAGGTTTAAATGACACATATCAGAAGTAGAGAAATTAAAAAATAATAGCACTGTTAACACGAAAATTAAATCAAAGTTTTCCAAGCATTTATTACATTCCAACCACAACTACAGTAATATTGAAAATAATTTTGAAATATTGCATAAAGATAGTAAAGGAAAAAGGCTTAGCAGAATGGAAGAATTGTTTATTTATGAAAGTCACAAAAAAGATAGTAATAACATACTGAACAAAAAAATTAATTCAAGAGTCAATCCCATTTAAGAGTCATCTTCACCCCTGGGCCAGTAACCCATTGTTGCGCAGTCGGCAATGTTAATCAAGAATCAAGAAATCAGAAATCAGAATCAGAAATCTTTATTCACCATTGATCATTTTACAATGAAATAGGCTTAGTCAAGGTACATAAACAGGTTAAAAATCAATATTAACTCTAGAGCATAAAAATTCATTAATATTATAAAAAGGGTTTTCTAATAGCCAGCTGTACAATCTAGATTTAAAAATAGAAACAGGTGCAGTTCTAGCAGTCAGTGGGAGCTTGTTAAAAAATTTTACATAGTTCACTTTATGAGAATTGCTTGTCAAGAATCAAGAATCAAGAGTTTTATTGTCATTGACCTTTTTTTTTACAAAGGAATAGACATTGTCAATATATACACATAAAAATACAAAGCCTGAAAACCTTACAAAGTCCAGCAGTTGAGATTCTGTATCAGGTACTGACATATATAGAGTAAAGATAAAAAAAATCAAATAAAACAGGCTTAACTGTTATTTCAATATTAAAATTCAATTCTTATATTAGTTTCCAAAAATTCAGTAATATCATAAAAAGGATTGTCAATCAACCATTCACATATTTTACATTTAAATATCTTTAGGAAACAGTCCTGGCTGTATCAGGCAGTTTATTAAAAAAACGTATGCAATTCATTTTATGACTGATACTACTTTTTTTTTAGTCTGTGAGCCGGTATATCTAATTGAAGTTTACATCTTGTATTATAGGAATGAAAATCTTGTCTAAAATTGAATTCATGTAAGTTCATTTTCGTATATTGCAGAATTTGATAAATATATAAATTAATTACTGTCATAATTTTGAGTCTGATGAAAAGAGGTTTACAGTGCTCCACTGGACCCGCAGATAGTGCGAATCACTCTTTTTTGCAGAATAAGAATTTTGTTTATATGCGTTGAATGCCCCCATAGCATTGTTCCGTAAGATATATGCGACTGGAAAAACGCAAAGTAAGCTAATCTTAAATAATCAAAAGTAACAAAATCTTTTAACTTCCAGATCAAGTAATTGACGCGAGATATTTTTTTACAAGTATTATCGATTTGTTCTTGCCAGTTTAATTTAGAATCTATATAAAAACCAAGTAATTTGACAGAATTTCTTTCAATTTCATTGGAGAGACCAATTAGAATATTTTGTGTTTTGTCTTGATTGCATTTGAGCTTGTTAGCTGAAAACCAAACAGATGCTAGATTTATGGCTTCATTTGTAATTGAGTTGAGAGTTTGAATGTCATTATGAGCTGCTATTAGGGTAGTATCATCTGCATATATTACAGAGTCAACACCAACATTACGCGGTAAATCATTAATACATATTAAAAAAAGAAATGGTCCAAGGACCGAGCCCTGCGGAACACCTGACACCACCTCCCTTAATCCAGATAGCATCCCTCCAAAAGAAACATACTGCCTTCTATTGCTAAGGTAAGATTGAATTAGCCCAATCTGTGGATCCATGATGCCATAAAACTGAAGTTTTTCGATCAAAAGGTTGTGAGGAACACAATCAAAAGCTTTTGTTAAATCAAATAATGTAAGAGATATGGTTTCCTTATCCTCAAAAGCATTTAGAGTTTTATTTATTATATTTAGAACTGCTGAAGTAGTTTATTCAAGTAGTTTATTATTATTCAAAATTAATTCAAGAGTCAATCCCATTTAAGAATCATCTTCACCCCTGGGCCAGTAACCCATTGTTGCGCAGTCGGCAATGTTAATCATACGGCTTTTAAGCTAAAACATGGTCTTGTATTCCCCTGTTTCGGATGCCGTTTTTCAACCGATTTTCTTGAAACTTGGTAAGTGTTTAGTTGAATAGTTATATTAGGTTTCTCATACCTCGAAATTTTGAAAATTTTACTAAATTTTGAAATATTACTAAGGAAAATCAAGTTACTTTGCGACGTCACAGAGAGTAATATTTGTTAAATTTTCAAAATTTCGAGGTATGAGAAACCTAATATAACTATTCAACTAAACACTTACCAAGTTTCAAGAAAATCGGTTGAAAAACGGCGTCCGAAACAGGGGAATACAAGACCATGTTTTAGCATAAAAGCCGTATGATTAACATTGCCGACTGCGCAACAATGGGCTACTGGCCCAGGGGTGAAGATGACTCTTAAGAAGAAGTTATTAAAATGAAAGGAAAAACAAACACCTATTGAGGACCTGTGATAACAAACCAGCCAGTACAAGTTCATCCCCCCCCCCCTATCCCCTTCTAAATCAGTCTGCCTTCGACCGTGTCCGGTGATGCCACGGAAGTGAGACCCACGTGGGCAAAGTGTTGCAATACAGTGCATTTTTAACTGTCTGTATTAGTGTTATGTGTCGGTTTTGTGTATATTTGAACTTTTGACGCAGCTTCATTGCCAATAAATTTATCAATTTTATGGCAACCTGAGTGAATGTTAGAAGGTGCTGGATGGTTTAGAGCCGAAACACGTATACGCCATTCACAACACAAGATTGTATTATAAATTTCACAATCCAGGCTACTATACAAATCAATATGGTGAGTATAGTGTCACGATGATCCGAGCCATACTCGGTGCTTAGAGCTAGTGGTGTTAAAAGCATTTAGATAATGTTTTTCATTGGAATCAACACAAAATATACATGTTAAATTTTACACAACTTAGAGCATTTAAAATACAGCATAAAATATTGAGTATGATTTTTAAGAGATAATCTGTAGTTAGGCCTACCTCAGATGTAAAAACATTTTTTTGGTTAACTTTTATAAAAATACAAAACATTTACACGAGTCACGGACGTGAGGCCTTGACACCCACCGGCACGGGATCGAGTCTAGACTGCAGTCTTCTTCTCAAGTTCAAACGATGTTCGTCTGTGCACGTCCAAAGGTTGTCACTGTGTCAATGTTCCTCCTGCAGTTTTATCAATGTGTTGTACAGACAGTTCGACTGGAACCGCAATTTATCATTAAGGATGTCATTTGGAATTTTTATTGATTCTTTATAAATTTCAAATTTCTCCACTGCATCCATGAATTTGCCTTTTCTACAATAAAGGAAGGATGTTAAATTTTTGGAAATTCTGGTGTAATTGTGTTTTCATTGATATACTGGACTGCTGCTGAGATATACCTAAATGCAATATACTTAAATATTTTTAAAATAATTCAATCTGCCTTACATTTCCCACATAAAGCACTATAATGTCGTCCACACATCTGTGGTACAGTACAATTTTACTCCTGCATTTATTTTTGTCATTCATTATGTATTGGTTTTCAATTGCATTTAGGTATATCTCAACAGCAGTCCAGTATATTAATGAAAAGCACAATTACACCAGTATTTCCAAAAATTTAACATCCTTCCTTTATTGTAGAAAAGGCAAATTCATGGATGCAGTGGAGGAATTTGAAATTTATAAAGAATCCAAATGACATCCTTAATGAGAAATTGCGGTTCCAGTCGAACTCTCTGTACAACACATTGATAAAGCTGCAGGAGGAACATTGACACAGTGACGACCTTTGGACCCACACAGACAAACGTCGATTGAACTTGAAGACCGCTCTCTAGACTTGCTCCCGTGCCAGTAGAAGACGACGCGTTGCCTCCGTGACTCGTGGCACAGAGTTAAATGTTTCGTGTTTCTGTGTTTTGTGAACTTCATTTATTAAAATGTTTGTAAACTTTTATTTATTTATTTTTAACTAATATGACGACATCTACATGAGTGATATTTTGGTTTTGATGTGAATGGAGGAAGGCACAATAACGTGCCGAAATGCATAAAATCAAGGATTTTACAAAGTCACAAAGACGGCAACGAGGTAGGCCTAATATAACTTTTTATTTTCATCATTTATGTTAGTCAAACTGTATCAAATCTTAACTAATTTACAATGATGATTTTTAAACTATTTAAAGGTTGGTTGTCTTTACGTTTATTGTTAAATGAATAAACGATATCTAAAAACACAATACTAATAACTTGTATAAAATAATAACAGTAATAATAAATACCTTTGCTTTTTAATTGTGGCCAGGTGGAAATTCGGGTGTAAAATTCACCCAGTAGACTAAGAAACTCATTAGATACTTTGTTATCAGATGTTTCAGCTTCTTGAACAGAGTCCCTTTCCTTCTTGTAGTGGCTGTCCAGGTGAGGAGCTCCAGCCAGACAGAACATAGCTGTTCGAAGACATGGATTTGCGAACCTGTCCCACATGAACTCCTCAATGTTGTTGAGCAAAAACCGAGCTGTTTTCATAAGCCAAATCTGACACTGGGTTTGATGCTTGGATTCATCTTCTTTACCATTTCCCTAAAGAAAACGGGGCTTAGATATACTATATTACTCAAACTGTCCAGAATACCACTAGATACAATAACATTATTTTTCAAAATCATAAATTCAACAAAGAATTTGGCCACAACCAAAAGTTCAACCGCAGCAGAAAGCCCAGCTGCTGCAGAAAGTTTAGTAGATAGGTTGGTTGTGGAAGAAAGCACAAAAAACCGGTTTAACTTCTTTTTTGGAACTTACACACTAAAAGCATTTTATTATGATTTGTGATAATATGTCTTCAAGTCTAATTATTTGCAGAAAATATCTCAAATTAGTTTTTTAAATAGTATAAATATTTTTTTAACAAATTTATGGCAATTTATAAATTTTTGGTAGTATAATTTTGACGAGATAAAATGTCAGGTTTAGAGGGTTTTTGGCCGGACCAATGTAAAATGTTCTCTTGACAATTAGGTCTCTCTGCAACGATCGAATCAAACCCCCAAAGCCTACACGTTTCCATTATTTTTATGGACTTGAAACCCTACGACTAACAGGTATTTAAAAGACGACACTCCTCAAACCCATGCAGCAGAAGAAACATCCAAACCTCTCAAATTCAGCCACCTTAAAAGTTCTGTATGGCATGAAGCGTGATGGTAAAGTCACAGTAAACCTAGTGAAAGTCGTCTTGACTTAAGCCAGCTGATTATTTTTGTCCTTAAGAAACAAATCACTTACATTTTGGCTCAAAATAATTAATAAACCCTGACATTGAGCCGCCTGTTCTATTGATGCTGATAACTGCACCTTGAGCAATTATTGCTCAAGGTCCCAATAACTGGTACTAATGCCATCAATGCACTGGAAAGGTTGGTCTGCTTCTTGCTACAAATGAGGGGAAATCACAGTATAGAGTGTTTTATTGTTGTTTAATTTTTCTTCTGTTTTTCAGGCAGTGAACTAAGCTATTCAGGTAGACCATAGGTCTAAAATTAGGAAAGAGAATTGTTGGGGATTTATGTATGCTTTAGAAACAGGTAAAAAAGAGGAGCAAATGCACAAAGAGAGAAGAATATTAAAAGGAGATTTTTATATAAGGCAACCTCATACTTCATTAGACCTCATTAGACTTGCCTCACATTTTGAAAAAAAATTCCATCCCTTTGCTGTCTGGGGCCTGTTTTATATAACTACTTGACTAGAATTACTAGTCCCTGGACTGGTATTACTAGTGAATTTTACAAGTTTGTGTTTCATAAGCCTACAAGAGTAAAATAATAGTAGTGTAGGGACTAGTATTACTACCAAATTCCACTAGTAAGGTTTTCACCAGTGTAGACTTGTTTATCTATCTATATATTAATACGCAAGCATGTTTCGTTTCCTCCTTTTTTTCAGCTTGTGTGCATCGTAGGATAAATCCGAGCATACCGTTAGAAAGGTTTAGTCCTGTAGATGAGCAGAATCCCACTCGAATTCACATCGGACTCCAGGGCTACGCCCTACAGGCTTTCAAAGTTCCAATGTTAATCTTATGGCGAAAGAAGAATTCAATGAATCATAAGACAGCTGTTGTAAAAACAACTGCTAGAAAATTAGGAAGAACAGATGTTTTAGTTCTAAAATGTTTTTAAGCTTCTTGGGTCCGGACCAACTGAAATTTTGATCAAATTTCGATCAGGAGGCGATCTCTAGTATTAATAAAATTAGAGTTTTGTCTGTACATTGCTTAGAATCTTGAAATTTTTTGTTATTTTTACTTTTTATGTACCACAGAATCCAAAATCGGCGTCATCTAAATTTCTTTCACTCTGTCTTTCTCTCTCTCTCTCTCTCTCTCTCTCTCTCTCTCTCTCTCTCTCTCTCTCTCTCTCTCTCTCTCTCTCTCTCTCTCTCTCTCTCTCTCTCTGTCTGTCTGTCGTTCACTGTGTCTGTAATGCTCATGGCTCCTATTTTGTCCTCTTTTCACGGGATAACGACTTTACCTGATGGTCTAAATTTTTTTCCTGTTATAGACAAGAGTGGTGTGAAGGTTCATTACAACTTAAATTGCCTCAGCGACCCTAGGGCTTTGCCCCATGGTACGTCAAAGTAGCCAAGTTGTGCTAAAATACCAATCTTTGATCTCTTTTTACACGACAAGGGCTTTAGTAAATGATATGAAAATTTTTATCAGTGTTAAATGGTGCAATTAGAAACAATTTAGCTGCTCTAAACCAACTTTCCTCAAAAATGCTCTGCCTCATAGTAAAAGAAATATTCAATGTTAAATCTTATGGGAATATTTAATTCTATCATCTTATCTATGCTTTTTAATCAGCTGGATTAGACAGTTTGTTATTTTCACCACAGATTGCAACACTTAAAATTTTAAATACAGACTCATTCATGTCTAACCCTTTTACCTTTCACTAGCCAAAGTACAGCGAGTAAAATCAACTAAGTTCTTGGTTCTTAATATGAATATAAAAATAATTTATGCTTAGAATTACAGAAAGAGTTTTGTTCCTTAAATCTAAAAATATTTCTTACTATCATTGCAAACTAATTTTAGTTCCCAATTTAGCTTTCATGACACGTTATGACAAAAAGAGGTGTATTTCATAAAACTAAAATGTGGTTAAAAGCAACAAGATTACCATAATAAATTGCTCAATCTTCCAAATAATGCAGGTATAGATAATTACAGTGGAAAGAATATTTCTAAGTTTATAACCACTTTGAACAATGAGACATGGAATTTCTTACATACAATGTCATGCAATGATCCTAACATCTTGTACGAAATGTTTTTAAATGTAATTAAATACCACTTTGGTAGCATATTTGAAGTTGTACACAGAAAAAGAAGGTTACATTGTAAGACTAGCAAAGAATGGGTAACAACCGGTATTAGAATCTCAAGTATAAAAAAGAAAGAGCTTCATTGTTTAGCTAAAACCTCTGATGATAAATTGTTTTTAAGCTATGTAAAGCAATATAAACGGGTTTTTAAAAAAGTAGTTAGGGCAGCAAAAATGTTAAGCAATTCAAAAAAACTATTACACTCAAACAATAAGGTTAAAACAGCTTGGCAAATTGTTAAATTTGAAACTAATAAGGAAGATTTGCCTAAGAAAATAGACGAAATACAAACTAACAATGGTAGGTTTAAAGATCCAAATAAAATTGTTGAAATTATGAATGATTACTTTTTAAACATAACTAAAAGTTTACACTTGAATCCAAGTAATACTGAGGCTTTATCAAGGTTAAAAGAATTTCACATTGGTCAAACCATTTCTTGCTCTTTTTCAGATTTTGAAACTGTACAACCGAAAGACATTGAAATTTTGATTAGAAATTTGAAACCATCAAGGTCATCTGGATGGGATGGGATACCACCTTTTATAATAAAGAAATGCTCTAAATCATTAAGTCACCCACTTAGCTTCATAATTAATCAATCCTTAAAAAAAAAAGGGATATTTCCTGACCTCTTAAAATATAGTATCGTAAGACCTCTTTTCAAAAAGGGAGATCAGACTAAACTCGAAAATTATCGTCCAATATCTATTTTACCTGCATTTTCAAAAATATTTGAAAAGGTATTGCATAAACAAATCGTTAACTATTTTGATTCAAATGAGCTATTACATGATAAACAATTTGGATTTAGAAAAAGTAGAAGCACATCTGACGCAATTTATGAATTGATAACAACTTTAACTGAAGCTGTTGATGGATCACAGTATGCAGTTGGCCTCTTCTGTGATCTATCAAAAGCTTTTGACTGTGTCAACTTTGAGATTCTTTTACAAAAGCTTAAGTTTTATGGGTTTAGAGGAACAAGCTTTGATCTTATGAAATCGTATATTTTAGACAGAAAGCAGAAAGTTAGACTCATTGATCAAAATATAGATTCTGCCTTTAAGACAGTAACGGAAGGTGTTCCTCAGGGGTCAGGGTTCATATTCTGGGCCCACTGCTCTATGTTATTTACGTAAATGATCTACTTTGTTCAAAACTCCATTCAAGTCTAATCATGTATGCCGATGACACAACATCCATCATTCATAACAAAAATCCAAATCTTTTAGAAACATACTTAAAAAACGACATCGACATTTTAAAAAACTGGTTCGTAGCAAATAATCTTCATCTAAATCAAGAAAAAACACAAATCTTAAACTTTCATACCAATTATAAAAATAGTACAAAATCCGAGTTTCAACCACTGGATGGTGTGGTTCCACAAGTATCAGTATGTAATTTTCTTGGTATCAGGATAAACTCTTCATTTACTTGGAAAATGCACATTGATCATCTTGTCAATAAACTAAATAAAGCTTTTTTTATCATTCTCACTCTTTCAAAATTAGTTGATTTCAGCACTCTAAAAATGGTTTACTATGCATATTTTTATTCTAACTTAATCTATGGAATTGAATTTTGGGGGAACTCAAAAGACATAAATAGGATTTTCTTGATTCAAAAAAAAGTATTGAGAGTCATTGCTAAAGTCAAACCTAAAACTTCCTGTAGACATATTTTTAAGGAATTTGATATTTTGCCTGTACCATGTGTTTATATTTATAGAACATTACTCTTTGTAAGAAAAAATTTGAGTAAATTCAGTAATCCACAAACCAGTAGATATAATTTTAGAAATAACAGTCTAATGCACTACCCCATTCACAGTACTAATTTATTGTCAAATAATATGCATTATATGGGGAAAAAATTATATAACAATTTACCTTGCCATATAAAAGAGTCAAAAAGTGAAAAACTGTTTGCCTGTAATGTTACTATTTTACTTAATACAAACATTTTTTATAGTGTGGAGGAATATCTAAATAACACGAATTAGACTGATTTTTAGGGTGGGTTTACACGTGAGAGTTTTTCACTCTCGGAGAGTGGTTAGTTACTCTCATAAAAATCTCAGACAGCTGTTGATAGTACTCGCAGAAAACTGTCTGGGATTAAAAATCTTGGAAAATTTCATTGTTGTATAAACACCTCTGCGAGTACCTGCTGAGAGTACAAAACTCTCTGAGAGTGAAAAACTCTCACGTGTAAACCTACCTTTAAAGACAAAATGTATAAGCTTAGGCCTATTTATAACTTTTAATGTTATTGATCACATTGCTTTTTAATGTTAATGTTGTTTGATTTTAGTTATAAGAATATGGACTTTGACAAGTCACCTGCCAAGTGAGTGTATTACTCTGTTGTATTTGGTGTTATGTGACAAATGTAAATAAATAAATAAATAAATAGACCGGACAGTACTAATGTACAAGATCTGAATAAGTAGGGTCCTTGTGAGAATGCTGCTCACGAAAGACTGATAATTTTCATTCAAGGATCATGCTGATTGGTTAAATGGAATTAGATGGCTAGAAAATGTTTTCAGATGTTTGTTATCGTTTTTATTTTTTGTAAACAAATATGCTCATTTTGACATTTAGAAGGTATAAAGAGCGATTCACTTGGCAATAAGGAGTAATCCTAGATCAGCGCTTTATTTTCCTGTGTTTTTCGAGGCAAAATATTGTAACATGGTTGTCTCTATTTATTTGGTTCTGTATACATTGGCAATAAATGAAGATGTTTTTAGGTAAGAAGGTAAATCTAAAGTAAAAAAAAAAAAATTACCTAAGTAGACCCAATATCTGAGTAGACCTAATATCTACTTAAAAATAAACATATCTACACTGGTTTGGTGCCTAAATTAGTGACAGGCGATGAGTTGTTTTACTTGGGTTGGGTATTCAAATTTTAATCTTTGATTTGTATTATATATATATATATATATATATATATATATATATATATATATATATATATATATATATATTTGGATTAAAAGTTGTACATGTCTTTAAAGGGTAGAACAAGAAATACAGAGGTTGGGTGGGTACAGGGGTATATTGGATTTAGTACAGCTATTGTCACAAGGTTTTAATATTCTTGACAAGTCTGAGTTTTATTTAATTGTCTATAAGTAATGGTAAGTTGTAATTTTAGAACTATAAAGTTAATCACGAATATTAATGTTTAGTAAATCTGCAACAAAAACATTAAAGACAAAGACATAACTTCTAAGTTCTAACCCAAATGGGAAATGAATACAACAAGATTTTCATATATTAACTAAGAAGCTATTAGGCATAGAATACGTTATGATATCTAGACTAGTGGCTCATAGGGGCAAAAGCCCCTAAAATTAAAATAGCATGAACCATAGCAGATTACCAGTTCTTCACGAAATTTAATTTTAATAGGCTATTTATACTATTTTAAACCCTTTGAACAGGCCATTTGCCCCCAAAGCACTCTTTACAATCATATACTGTTATGCCACCCGTTTGTAAATGTTTCATTTTGTCTGTTGAACTAATATCATATTGATCTATGAAAAATCAGTTTTGAAAGATATCGTAGTCCCTTTGAGCTATGAAGGTTTTTTTTAAATATAACATAGAAAAGCAGCATGAGAAAAAAATATGACGGATGTTCAGCACCCATTTCAGAGTCAATAAACCATTGACTATTCATGGTCAATGCAATAAACTGTTTGTACCAAAGCCATTTCATTGTCTTGTTTGTCCTCAAGTTTAATGGATATTTTAGCTCCTTTCAGATTTTTTTTTATTTTTTAGTCACCAAATTTAAACACATAACCTTAAAGTAGATTATCTTCACATAGGCCTACTGTCAATATTCGTTCCTCCTAATCGAAGCTTTTGATTTTGTATATTTATAGAAAGCAGACTTTTTTTTAAATCACTATACGTACATGGAGAATCTTTAAGGAGGACCTTTCAGAAAATAGTTTTTATATACTGTATTTCCCATTTTGTAGTAAAGTTTTTGACCTGCGACATTTTCCCCTAGTAGGCCTATGTAGGACAAACGTCTTTGATTTTTACTCTCTCCTATAGTTTGGCAATCTATGAGATGACCAAAAGCTTTCTGGGAAAATTCATGTAACATAATATCAATACTACGTTGACTGATACACTTGAATTAAGTTTTCATTGATGTATCATCGTCACTCAATATGATCATTTGACACTTTTCGTCTTAAAATAAAACCAAAACATGTTTTAATGTAAGTAATGTAGGCGTTTCTCAAACCAAAATTCATTGCCCATTGCGTCTCTATCACGATCAGAGTGTATTTTATAATTTGTATACACGCTCAGTTTTTTTTTTCACAATTTAAATTATTGAAAGAATAGTGAAAATCAGCAGTCAACTTGTAATAGTTTGTATGGTTGTTAATGATCCTAGGAGAATTTTTAGTCGCTCCAAAGCCACAAAACGTCTTATTATAGTATTACCACTCTAGGTAGGCTATATTTTTTTGTCATTTGGTTATTAACAGGTCTTCACTCAATATTATCATCTGTCTCTCGTTTTAAAATAAAACCATGACATATGTTTTAATGTACACAAAGCAAGACATTTTTTTGAATCCCCATGCTATTCTTATGGAGGACGTTTTACTATATTATTTCTCATTTCCTTGTAGCTTTATGTACACGGTGATAATTTTCCCTTGTGTATGGGACCGAGACCTTAAATTTGAGACCCCTACCATCTTATGCGATTTGTAAAACGCTCACAATTTTGCTCAAAAAATTTCGCTTACAGAATTACATATATAGATTGCTTCTCTTGGTGTGAATTATTTTATCATCTTCACTCAATGTTACCATCTGTGTCTCGTTTTAAAATTAAACCATAACACATGTTTTAATGTACACAAAGCAGACGGTTTTCGAATCCCCATGCTATTCTTATGGAGGACGTTTTACGTGATTTCTCATTTCCTGTTAACATTATGGACACGCCGATAGTTTTCCCTCGTGTATGGGACCAAGACCTTTAATTTGAGACCACTCCCATCTTCCTGCGATTTGTGTCACGCTCACAATTTTGCTCAAGAAATTTCGCTTACAGAATTATATATATAGATAGCCTACGTTGGAATAAACCAAATGAATTTTTGAAAGGATTTTTATATTTCTGTTAATAAACTGCAAATACACCCCGTGCGAAGAACGGGTACACAGCTAGTGTTTTATAAAACTCTACACTATTATTTTAGGCTAGTAAATAATAGTAAATTCCAACACCTGGGGCCTGTTTCATAAAACTACTAGTTTACAAGTTACTAGTCTATTATTTACTAGTGTTCATTTTACCGGTACTAATAATTTCTGTTTCATAAACATTTTCCAGACACTTGTAAATACTAGTGGTTTTTACAAGTCACGTGATCAAATTTACTAGTCAGCTGACGCAGCTGATCGCCCGCTCTGGCATTGTTGACATAACCTCAATTACGGGTTTTTTTACCATTTAACATAGGACTAAAAAATTTTACTAAACCAATACACATTTCGGGATGTTTTTATAACTAAATAAGTACTCAAAACCACGAATTATTCATTTTTAGTTAATGCATGTTACCCTATTAAATGTACAACAAAGTTTTTAATGTGCTAAGTTTTCATTGTTTACTTTGGCTAGCACGTGGCCACCGCCGCCGCCGCCACACAGTGCGCTACACTCTGTTAATGTGGCTACGCACTTAACTCGTGTTTTTTCTTTGTTTTTCCAATCTCTAATAGATTCTTTTAGTTTTTAAGTTATTTGTTTAGTATATAAATAGCAAATGATTATTCAAATATATCTTTTATTTTGGTATAAATTAAATCGGCAAGTTATAAAAGAAAAGTAAGGAAAATGAATTAGATAAACCTCTTGCATTGTACATACAATAGGCTACAAAAAATAACAGATTTGTCAAGTTTTTTGCCAAAATTAATATTATTATAAGGACTTTTAAAATAAATTAACGGTTTTATAGGTTGTGCGTATGATCTTACCTTTTCTATCATAATTCACAATAATTGTATTTCTATAATATTTAAACCAATTACATTTAACAATTTAAATGCTATTTTTAATCTTTCACATGTTAAACACCTAAAATAATACAGTTAGGCGAAATAAATTGAGAAATGTCTAAATATTAAAAAGGTTAGTCGATCATTGACCTTTTTCAGGCAATGAAGTCTGTATAATAAAGTAGATTTAAATGGATTTGATATTTGGGCTGGAATAAAACTCACTTGAACTCCAAATATTTATCAGTTAAATCAACAGTAAGTATAAAGTTTTTTTAAGGTTATGCCTACCTACGAAAAATTATTAAATTACAGTCAATACTATTTTAATGGCATTATTAGGTAGTTTTAAAATATTATTAGGTAGTATAAGTGTCACTAATTAGGCTATATTTTACAGGATTTCAATATAGCCCAATATAATATTTTGAGGAAAAAATTATACCCCCGTGATATAAAGAGCATTGTTAGCCTGACATTTCTCAGTGTTATACCTTTATCAGCTTTATCTATGCTTATATTGGAAACCGGTATCGTGGAATAACCTTAAGAGGGCGTTGGAGTGCCGCCATGTTGGATTTATTTCCCATAAGAGCAATGCTAAACTTGTCCCCGGCATTTGTCATATAATTTCTTTATTTTTTGTCCGATTGGTTCAGAATAAATAGGGTTTGAATCACAATTAAATTCCCCGTTCCTTTTGCGACATCGATTCTTTGTAAATAATTTATAAAATTCTGTAGAAAATGTTTTAAAAGTAGTAAAAAACTTGCTTTGTTATTTCAAATTAGTAAAAAACCCTAACTTTTATAAAAAAATCCTCTCGCAAACAAAATCCGCCTTGATGAACCATTTATTTAGAGCTATAAACCATTATTTTCTGATTATAAATAAAAGAGTTATTTGACATCCCGTTTAACATTGCTCTTATGGGGGAAAGGCGGAATTTGGATTGACTCCAACGCTTTCTTAAATGTCTAAAAAATATAATATCCAACTGCAAAAAATACAATTTGTTATAAATATCCAATAATATAACACATATTTTTTGTGTATCTATTTAAATTACTTTTGTTGAAATATTTTTAAAATATGAAAGATTTTTTTTTATTAAAAAAATATTGTTTAGAATTACGGTACTTGTCCTGTTTGATACAACAAGCGATGATTATAGGTCTAATACTAACCCTTTTAAATAATGGCAGTACAAAAATACAGTAAATAGTAACATAAAACAAGAAGTAAATAGAAGTAAATAATAACATAAAACACAAGTGCTTGACATTGTGAAGCTTAAATAGACAATAGACTATCACTATAATTATATTTTGTGTGCCAAAATTAATACTGAGAATGACATAACTGACCTTTTTCCTATTTTTAAAACTTAAGATGTACGTTTAATTGAAATACATTTAGTTTTTCATGTTTTTATTATTTTTATTCCTCTAGAATTAAATCCTGAAATATTTCATAGCTGCCCTAAAAATAGTCCACAAAATAATTTTGTCAAAACATTGAAGAAGGATTTTAAAAATCCCTACAATTGGGAATAACAAAACACTAGTAGAAAATATCTACTAGTTTACGGGCGTAGGGAGGTTGGTAGAAATTCACTGGTATTTACTAGTCTAAAATACTAGTGTAGAGTTTTATGAAACAAAAACTAGTCTACACTGGTAAAAACCACTAGTATTACTAGTCCCTACACTAGTAACTATTATTTTACTCTTGTAAGTTTATGAAACACAGACTTGTAAAATTCACTAGTAATACCAGTCCAGGGACTAGTAATACTAGTCTAGTAGTTTTATGAAACAGGCCCCTGCAAATAATCTACTAGTTACAAGTTACAAGTTGTAACTTGTAATTTCCATAAGATTTGCATTTGGCGATCAGCTGATTTACTAATAATATTAGTTTGTAGTTTATTATGAAATGGGCCCCTGTAATACTATTATAAATGTCTACTAGTGTTTTGTTTAATGATTTCATGGGTTATTTTGAGGGCAGGGATGGAATATTTCAGGATGCAATTTTAGGAAAATAAAAATAATAAAACTCTAAATGTAATTTAACTTTATTTTTGTTAAATGTATTTCTTAAGGTGTGAAAATGGTATAAAAGTCAGACATATCTCAACATTCTCAACAATATTAATATTACAGCACCAATTCTAACTACAGTGATCATATTTTAGCTCTTTATGTCTAGCATTAATGTTTTATGTTATCATTTACTTCCTTTATGTATTATTTACTGAACCAGAAATTTAATGGGTTGACATTTTACACACATTTCAAATCATGTCTTGTTTAATCAAAACCGGCCAAGTATCATAGTTCTGTACAATAATTTTATTATAAATCTAATATAAATGGGGGGTTCATGTTGTTCGCGCCCACAGAATTCCATTAAAGCTGCACGTATTCATAGTCAATGGCTGCACATACTCCCTGGGTGGTGCTAAAAGAACCAATTTTTTTGGCAGCTGAACTATCACGCGAGTGATCTCTCAGCTATGCCAGCTGCCAGACCAAATCCAAACAGCCCTTTTATAGGGCCATTTTAGAAGTGTAGGCTCTGTTTTGAATGTATGTCATCTTAAATAGAGGGTCTGAGCAAATCCAAAGGTGACTGCATCAGCAAGGTTCTGCGAGAAAATAATGTCGATGTAATCGCACTACCAAAAAACATATGTAGGACTTAGAGAACAGTGCAAGGCGCAACATTACAGGATATAGGCTTGTGGATGAAATAGGACACAGGGTTTATGGAGTGGCAACTTACGTTAGGCAGGATATAGACGTTAGGATTCAGTCTCCCTCAAAAGTTGTGTGTACAGCATATTTACTATTGCTATTGAGGTATCTCAGACTACAATTGTAAGTGTCTACAAACCACCGAACATCCAGGGGTCAGATACTGCACTCCCAACATTTGAACATCCGGTGGTATATGTAGGTGACTTAAACAGTCATCACACACAGTTTGGATACTCGTCTGATGATGACATTTGCACTCGTCTTACAAGCTGGGCTGAAAATAACAACCTTTTCTTGGTATTTAATGCCAAGACACTCACTTTCCTTTCAGCCCGATGGCGTCGTGGGTACTCTCCAGACTTGTGCTTTTGTTCTCGTGACCGATCTCCAACACCCATACCAACTTGCAGAAAGGTCCTAGGTGCCTTTTCTCACTCTCAGCATAGGCCTGTACTTCGGTGAATACTTTGAAGCCTGGAAGCTAAATCCAAACCCAACTAAAACTGAGGTCTCTTGCTTCCACTTGAACAATAGACTGGCCCACCAAAACCTTAAAATCGTATTTGACGGTGTTGAGCTAAAGCACAATGACCATCCATAGTACCTGGGAGTCACTTTAGATCGGTCTCTCACATTCAAAAGCCACCAACAAAAGACAGCAGACAAGGTGAGAGCTACGACCAACAGTGTCACCTTGCTGGCTCCACATGGGGAGCTAATGCACAAATTCTACGAACCACTGCTTCGTCACTGGTTTACTCAACTACTGAGTACTGAGCTGAACAGGACTATGAGAGCTATTAGTGGTACACTCATGGCAACCCCTGTACTCTGACTCCTGGTGCTTAGTGATATCGCTCCACCTGAAATAAGACAAAGGGAGGCACTTGCTAGGGAATATAATAAGATCGTATCTGCTCCCAGCTACCCATCCATGATTACCTACCCCAGATGATGGGCCAATTGAGGTCCCACAAACCACAACTGCGGACAGCATCCCAGTTGATGGTTGCAAACTATTCCATCAATACCGACTGGACTTCCTCCTGGGACTCTTTCAAAGGTCAAAATCACTTTATAATTGCTGACCCGACCTTAGCAGTAGGTGGTATGGATCTTCCTCAGAAGCAGTGGACTGTTCTCAATCGATTCCGCACTGGAGTGGGAAGAATTAATTATTGGAAAGACAAATGGGGAATGACAGAAGACCAGTCATGCAGCTGTGGAGCGGAGTTCCAGACTATGACTCACATAGTCACTGAGTGCCAATGGAGTGCTTTCCCTGAAGGGTTGATTGGTCTGCATTGTGCAAGTGAAGCTGGGCTGCAATTGATTAGCGGCCTGGATTTAGCTTTACAGTATAAAGAGCGATCATAAATTTTTGTTCAAGTTTAGTTTTAAATGTATTGACACAGGTGCTATGCACTGCAGAGTGTCTTTAATGTATTTTTCAAAAGTTGGTTGCTAGCTATGAGATATATATGTGTGTATATATATATTATAAATCAAGTATTTTTACTTTTTATATCTTTTATCAAAACAGTCATATATAAAATAAAGAAAAGTTATTTGTTACAATTTAAATATTATTTATTGTATTTTTGGAGTTGGCTACCTTTTATCCTATATGCCATTAAATTGTACATATAACTATAGAATAGTGCTGTGTAGGTTTCTGTAATTTGACAGACCTAAAGGACTTGAATTTTACACGATACTAGTAAATAAGAAAATAGGGGTAAAGCTGAAGAAAGTTATAATCGTACGAGAAATAATGGCCTTACAATAGTATTTGACTGTAATTTAATTATTTTTACAAGGCCTTAACCCTAACAAAACACAAACTTACTTTTTATTTCACAATTATAAATGTAGGTATTTTTTATTGAGGTGGGCTTTATTTCAGATCAAATATAAATTAATATTGTAGCCAACTCTATACAGCCGTAAATGTTAAAAAGATCTAGAATGTTAACTTTGATCAAGAATGTATTCCGCTTTCTTACAATAAGCGTTTTATAAGTAAAAAATAAAAATAAAATATTTAAAATAGTGAAATATTACAAATATTGGTACCGTAATCAATAATGATATACCTAACCAATTTTAAGAAACTTAATTTGGTGTATAGGCTAAAAATAGTTTTTTATACATTTAAATTACTTCAGAAACAAGGTAAGATTATAGTTAAACTTTTAAAAATTAATTCTTTTCATTTTAATATTACTCGTGGTTAAAACCTGACTAATCTGTCATTTCTTATAGCCCATGTCGGTTAATCTAATTAATTGACTTTACTTTTCTTTTATAATTTACCGTTTTTATTTATAAAAATAAGAATTATAAAAAATAATTTTACATTCATATAGTTTACAAAATCATGTATAAAAATAAAATAATTAATCAGAGGTTGAAAACAACACGAGGTAAGGAACTCTAGGAATTCATAGAGTAGCGGCGCAGGGAAGCGCGGCGGTAGCTATGTAGTAGCCGAAGTAAACAATGAAAACATAGCATGATTAAAACTTAGTTGTAAATCTAATAGGGCCACACGCATTAGCTGAAAATGAATGATTCGTGATTTTAAATAGGCCTACTAATTTAGTTATAAAAAAAATAAGGATATTGTATGTATATATATAAACATGTACAAAATAAGTGTTAATAATTTAAATGTATATTGATTTAATAATTTTTTCTCCTACGTTAAATAATGAAAAACCTGCAAATGAGGTTGTTTCAACAATGCCAGAGCAGGTGATAAGCTTTGTCAGCTGACTAGTTAATTTGATCAAATGACTTGTAAAAACCCCTAGTAGCCTATGTAGAAATGTTTGAAAATGTTTATGAAACAGAAATTACTATAAGGACTAGCAAATAATAGACCAGTAACTTGTAAACTAGTAGTTTATGATACAGGCCCTTTGAAAGCAAATAAAATCATTTTCACTCTGATTGTTACAAATGTTGAAAATCACAAAGATATATTCAATATAGAAGCTAAATTATATAATTAATTTCCTATGACTTGGAGGGAAATGGCAGAAAAATCACTGAAGTAACAGAACAACTTACTAAGTAAAACACTTTGTTTGGTCCAAACAAAGTAGAAGACAGATTATCAAAGAAATTTCGGATACAGTAGACTCCCTCTTAACCGGCCACCTTTTAACCGGTCTCCGCTTTAACAGGCCTACCCTGACACAAAATAACTTCTTTTTAACCGGCCATTTTTTTATCTCAACATCGCTTTAACCGGCTGTATTTCGCCGGAAACGTAGTTTTCTTATTTAATGTATCATTCAATTCAACTTTATTTCGTATTGACGTTCTCGGTTCTCACACTAATTCAAATAACGTCCTGGACGGAAGTGAATGCCACCGGAAGTCTATGCGTTTGGACCTACTATCCAGTAGGCCTAGACCACAATAACGAAACGAATTATTATTAGTGTAGGTTTGTTGTGGATTTCATGGGTGGTGGATGTTAGCTATAAATCATATACAGTAATGTATTTAAGGTTGTTTTTCAAGTAATAATTATATTTAGGCCATATAAAATTGTGGGTTGGTGTTTTTAAATGAACATCGGTTTAACCGGCTAATTCATGATCCGGCCGCAGCCTGGTCCCGAGATGGCCGGTTAAGAGGGAGTATACTGTATCATGGAGTAGAATTAATTTTTTTACTATTAACTACTGCAATGCAATAGTTAATAACAACACAATGAAATATAATATTTCAAAGGCCTATAGTTAACTAGGCCTATATTATTTAGGAAAAATAACTTTGGAGAGCTAAAATTGCATTGGTATGTATTACTTTAGTATGTATGCCGTACGCGTTCATCAATTATTGAATGTTCGACAGTTAAGCAAAAGTTGCTCTACTTTGATGTACCAGTAATTCTGAATGACTTACCTCAGACCGTTGAGCTGCAGCTATCAATAATGACTGAAGAACATGACTTGCATATTCATGTACACAAATTGGTCGCAGATTAGAAATAAATTCTTCAAAAAATCTTTCTATCACACTGTCAGAGGCGAGTGGCAGAAGATTCTCAATCACTCGGGAAATCAATTGGTTGGATGAATAATCAACTTCTTTCCCTTCAGTCTGAGCCAAAGCATTATTGGCAAATACTTCTGTAATGATCAATTTTACAAACAATACCAAATCACCTCATTAGACACACCCATAGGATAAGCTTTATTACAGTCCCCATGAGAGGAAATTCCAACTGAGAATGAGCTCATTTTGTTTTAACCAACCTTTTGGTTATAAAAGGTTATTTTGATTTAAATATTGTTTTAAATTAGTCAAATCAAGATTAGAACAGCATTCTATTTGTTTACGTACAAAAATAATCGGAAGTAAGTTAGAGGTAGGCCTGAGTTTTTATTCAACTGAAACCAGGGCCGCCACATCTCCAAGTCAGGCCCGGGACCAGATTCTGGCCACGGGGCCCCCCCCCCCCCTTTTTTTTGTTGGGCTACTTTTACTCGAGATGGCTATTATAATTGTTAAAAAAAATATATTAAACCTTCTTTAAACAAAAAAATAATAATAATTTATACTTTCTACTAAGGTTCAGTTTTCGAAAAAGGACACTTGAGGAGGGGGCTGAACTCTTACTTAACTACGTTTTATTCTACATTTACCGTAATCAAATAAATAAAAGAAAGTGTAACTTAAGAATTAAAAATTCAAGTATCCATACTCTAGTAATTACCAACTAATTACAAAAATTTATGCCATAAAAATAGCATAAATTATTTTGAAATAAAATATTCTATATCCAATTAGTCATAGGGTATTTGATTTTAACTACTTAAATACAATTACTTGTGAATAGAGGGCGTATTCAGAGACGTTCCAATGTACTCATTCTTTGAATGTACGATTGTGGCAGAAATTATGATTGACGAAATTTTATATAATCACTAATCAACACATACAATGAACTTTATTTTAATGTTATGGACGGATTAAAAAGGAAAGTCTCTGTATACAAGATGGCTGAAGGAAGTAATTGAAACAATGATTATGTTTAAAAGAATACATTTATTAATTGGAAAACCAAAATAAAAATCTACAAAAATGTGATAGGTTTATTACAGTTTCTCTACTTTTGTAATGAAGCTATGCAGTAAAGAATTAGATTAATAACAACAAAAGATACAAGAATTATTTTGTGAAAAACTATAAAAAAAATGAATTAGTAAAATGAGAACTTTGTTTTGTTGAGTTACAATAGCATTCTGTAATTGTGATTATAATAGTTGAAAACTTTTTAAATATAGGAAACTGTAATAAGCTATAATTTCATGTTTTATCAAAGCGGGTGGGGCTATGCGGCGAGGGGGCGGGGCTTGGCGAACAAGCCACAGAGTACAGTCTCCCACGCAATAGATAGCGTTCTTTGTGGTACCTACTGATAAAGAGTAATATTTTGGGACATTGCAATCATCGAAGCTGTTTTTGGGCAGCAGTCTGGTGTAGTAAATCAAATATAATCTGATCAAGGCCCGTTAAGTGTAGTACACTCTATTTTATGTATGCCTAAAATTCTAAAATACTTTATTTACTAAATACAGGACCGGACCGCCCCCCCCCCCCTGGGCCCGGGGCAACAGTACCCACTTGCCCCCCCCCCCATGTGGCGGCCCTGACTGAAACAAAAAACATATAAGCACAAATCTACAGTAATTAACATAGGCCCAAACCCTAGCTAACATACTGCATTACCTAACCCTTTCGGTACCAAATAAATCACATGACTTTTGAAAAAATACTGGAGAATTATTCATATAACTACCAAAAAGTGCTACAGGATTTCTGAGGGGGCAGAGGCTAGTGATTTAAGATAAAAATTAAATACCCCCGTCGCAGCAGACCAGCGTACTCAGCGAATTTAAATGGAATTTTGGTATATTTTATATTTCCCCATAAAACCCATGGGGATGAAAGTATGTAATTTGGCCACCATCAGGGCTTTTATGGTAGGCTAAATATAAGTTAAACCCTACCTAGTGAATGTACATACCAAATTTAATCGAGTTAGGGCCTATGGTGTTATTTTCATTTTTCCCATTTAAAACCCGTAGAAGCGAGTATGTAGGTTTGCCGTCATTTGGGTTTTATAAGCATATATAAGTTAAACGCTTGATAATGAATTTGCATACCAAATTTTACCAAGATATGTCAATAAATAAACAAGATAGGCCTAGAAGGTTTTATTTTATTTTATTTTATGTAGGTATCAACGGCATAAGCCAATTTACAATGAGAATAATTAGTAATAATAATTATTCTCAATGTTCATGCTGTTTTGTTGATTTCCCATAAGCATAACATGGTAAACATAGTTTTTGGATTTTCTCCATAGCCATTTAAACTAAGTAAATAATAATTCAAAATACTAGATTGTTTGTTTTTTTAAGATCATTTAGGCCTAATGGTTACAATTGTTGAGTTTTGTAAATTAAAGTGAAAAAAGCCAAAAACCCGTTTTTAACCCTTTTGAAACCCCATAAAAACCCATTCCCACGGTCCGATCATTCTGGTTCACGAACTCATTCAAGTAGATGTTGGCTTACACCCCTGTAACTTACCAAATTTCATCAAAATCGGAGGTTCCGTTCAAAAGTTATCATGTTCACTGACACATAGCCTAGATAGCTTATCTAGCCTATCTTCTTATTTCTATAAGGGTTTCGGCTGTTACGTCCCTTTTCCTCTCGACCTACTGAACCGATTTTTAAGATTGAAGTGTCATTTTAAAACTTAGGATATACCGCTGTGATGAATCGTAATTAAAAAGGTCATATTGTTTCGGGCTTCGCCCCCCTCGCCTTTGGTTAATTTCTAGAGGGCGCTTTAAAATTTTGACCAACTTTTATTGCAAGTTCTTTAATGTGAATTGTAATTGAACAGCTGATTACCTTAAGATGAATTTTAAAAGCCAGATAGTAAACAAAAATAGATCTCTGTCACTTCATAACCAACATTCACGCACTGTAGGTGAGTTTCACTCATACAGAATCATAGCCTAAAATGCGCAATTTGCGCACGGGCCACCTCGTATGTATATAATTTGAAAGAACGGTGTATTTGGCTTCTAGGGACCTCAAAACAAAAATATAGCCAGCCTATCATGGTCCCGGTCTTAAGTCTTATCGTGACTACTACTGTATTCCCTATGGGGAAATTCGCTAAAAAATAAAATAAATTGTTGACCCAAAAGTGCTATAGAACAATATTTTGTATTTAGATCATATGTAGAATTATATGAATAAAATAACAATCGAGACAACCAATATTCCCATTTAAGTGTGCTGTATCAACATCGACGGAGAGTCGATTTATTGTTCCTTTGCACTTTTAGAATAAAAGACAAAGCACACTGTTGCTTGGCATTTCTCAGGAAAAGATCAATGAATAATAGACCTATATCATCCCATAGCACCCAACGGGTTCTGCTTATCAAAATTAACTTATAAATAACTTACTCTTCTCTTCTGCTGTTCCACTAAATTTGTTTTCTACTTCAAGTATTCTCATAAAATATTCATGCTCTCCAGAATCAACTCTTACTCCTCTGCAAAAACTTTCAGATTTGAATTTTTTCTTAAGTTTCATAAAAACTGAACGATTTTTCTTTCGTTTGTTAGAAGATTTACTAACATCATTTTCTTTGGAATCCATAAAAAATTTTGTTGAATTCCGTTATAAAATTGAATTCTAAAATATTGAATTACCAAAACACATATCCCTAGCCACACAGCCTCCACAATGGCTGTGATGGGGGCTCCAAGTATCGGTGGTCCTGTCTCGTCCCTTAAGGCCACGGCCACACATGGCGACTTAGTCGCCACGACACAAACGCCGAAAAAGTGTGATACATTGAATCAAATGAAGGCGGCCACACAAGGCGACCCCGCGACGTGCAATGTATCACATTTGTTTCTTTGTCGCGGCGTTTGTGTCGCGGCGACTAAGTCGCCATGTGTGGCCATGGCCTTAGTCCCTTGCAATTGCAATTCTTCAAACATAACCATAACCTAACCTTTGTCCTTCTCCTTTTACTACACCTAACCTCAAAAGTTAACAAAGCAAGAAAAAAGTTTGTTCATTTTCCAGCGGCAGGCTAAAGCTGGTGAAACCATGCAATTTCGCTGTTACCATTTACCATTTACTAAGTCCTCTTCGCCACGGTCTTGAAGATCGGTGAATCGTCAGTCATTCTAAGAGCCTTTTAGGGCGTAATAAGGTAATTATTGTGCTCATCAAAATATTCCTTCAAATTGTAGTAAAGTTTGTCACTAAGATATTGTTTTAATTTTTTGAAAAAAGTTTTATTCTCTTGAATTGATTTTAAGTTATCGGGTAACATATTAAATAGTCTGGTACGGTACCCATGAATTGAATCAAGAAACGTTTATTTGCTATTAAGTAGAACATGTATTGGGAAAAGTCTTAAGTCTAGAATTTGGCTACGGTCAAAACCATATCTTAATTTAGGTAGAGAATGTTTTTTTACTACCTAATTTACTAAATATAAAGTCAAAATGTCAAAAGCATTTATTCCGAAAAGACAATTTACAATGTGTGGGAAAGGTCAAGTTAGTACATGCTATTTGCACAAGTCAATCTGTGGATTATAAATAAATAACAACAGAGAGTAATACAGTTAATCTTATACTCTAAAACATGCAATGTTTGTATATACGGGCAAATTTTTTCGCTGCAAGGTTTATTTTTATTGTTTAGTTGTATATGAGGATTTTGGCCACGAGGAATCGAATGGAGCTGGTCCCATGTCTGGGAAAATTCCGGGTTTCGTCCTAGAGCCCTTCATCCCATGTTATCCTTATGGAGATTTTAAACTGAAAAAAAACTCAGCTGATAACTGTAGATGAGGATGAGATATACCAATTAAGTGTTACATCTTTAACCTTAGGTTAAGGAAAATTTATACCAATGTGCAGCAAACCTTTTGCCTGGCAAGTGAGCGAAGTGAATGAGTTTGTCTTAAAAAGAAAAAGCAGAGCTAACGAGCTTTTTGTGTGAGAAACGAAATAATAATTTTACCGCGCTTAAGCTCGGTCCCCCTGGTACTTAAGATATAAAATAAATAAATTACATTGATGTTGGCAAGATTTGGATGAGGATGAGTAAATTGATCTTTAAGAAAAGTTAACAGACAACGTATAAAATTAAAATTAACAGGACTAAAAAAAAATAATACATTACAGCCTAGGTAACAATGGGTCGAAAAATATTTTCATTTCTAAAGGAGAAAAATCAAGGAACTCATTTAAGTGGTAGAAGGGGTGTTCAACAAGAAACTTAAAAATTTTAGACTTGAAAGATTTGAATGCGGTAACTAGATGAGGAATTCTCCGTGCAGCCTATCCAAACATTTTAGGTCCATTATCGCTGTGGTTGGACTTTGTTTTTTTAAGTCTTACATATGGTACATGAAGCGGCCTCTGCTCCTAGTATTATGGCTATGTTTGTCACACCTCAAGACATGACTATTTGAATCCTTAAAACTAGATGACAGCAAATTAAAAAATATATAAATTAACAACCGTCAAAATATTGAACTCAATAAAAATTGGGCGACAATGTTCCCTCGGATTTAATTTTGCCATTATTCGGATTACCTTTTATTGAATCAACTGGACTTCATTAATGTAAGGACCGTTTCCCCAAAAATTATGCCATAACTATAAGTGTGCAGACTAAAAAATGCAAAGTACGTTGTTCTAAGATAATTGAAGGGTATCACATCCACTTAATTTACGAAAAGTGAAGTCAATCTACTTAACCTAGTACACAAATGATTAATGTGTTGTGACCATGTTAATTGTTGGTCTACTTAAACTCCTAGAAATTTGACTACCGTACCGGACTAATTCTTGTCCTATGGAAGTCTGGAGTTTGTCTAAGGCTGAAAACAACTCTTTGGGTCTTCTCATTATTGAGAAGAAAACTGTTTGCAGAAAACCACTCAGCGGCTAAACCTACTATGAGTGGATAGCAGTTTGTTCCGGCGCATCCAGATCATTTATGGGAATGCAAAGTGGTGTCGTCAGCATAAGGGTAAGTCTTGCTTGTCAAGGAGTTGGTGAGGTCATGATTGCGATCAGAAAAGAAGAGGCCCCAGAACAGAGCCCTCTGAAGAACTCCGCAGTTGCTGACCACAACAGATGACCATTCACCCCCAATGCAAACCGCCTGCCTTCGGTTCAAAAGATAAGTTCTAAAAAAAATTAACTCTTTATTTTTTAAACCATAAAAAACCAACTTATGGAGCAAGATATCATGGTCCACGCAATTAAAGGCCTTGCTCAGGTCAATAAAGTTAGTCCAGGCAAACTCCTTGTTTTCAAAGGCCTCTAAGATGTCGTCGACCAAGGTGTCGATGGCATCCAAAGTGGATTGTCCACTTCTAAAACCAAATTGATGTTCAATAAACATGGAAAGTGATTCAAATAATAAATAACTAACCTTATTATAGATTATATGCTCAAGCGTGTTCAAGTACCTTGGACACCACCGGTACTAAGCATATTGACCGATAATTACCTATACAAGTTTTTTCCTCTTTTTTGAAAATTTGACAAATTTTGGAAATTTTACATTATTTAGGAAAACCTCTTCACGAAGGCAAGCGTTTATGCAAAAGGTCAGGGGAGTTACAATCACATCAGCAACACTCTTGAACAGCCAGTTGGATGCATAATAAAAATCTCTAGTTTTAGAGGTTCTCATTTTGTATAAAGTTGCTCTGTGGATTCAAAATTGAGGATACAAATTATCAAAGTTGTATATGACATACTAAACAATGAGGGCAAGTTGGACAGATACAACCTAGAACTATAATGACTAGTTACATAAAATGAAATGAGAATAAACTATGAAGATAATAACAATGAAAATAGAATAAATAGTTAAAAAAAAAAACAAGTTTTTAAATATTACAAACACAGTTAGGCCAGGCACACACGGGTGATATTTTAATTGACCGATTAAAAAATCGGCCTATTAAAAATCGCCCTCGATCTATGTGAAGGCACACACGTAGCGATTGTTTTCACGGGGTAGTTCTCATTCTGAGTGACATAAAATGGACTTTGTAGAACTAACGTGTGTTTGTGCACTACTGATGCGGGCTAGAAAAAGAAGACACCGTATGTATTTGGTACACCTCAAGAAATCTAGTTACTGTGGTACACCCTATTGTAAGTCAGAGACTTATAAATGGACAGTTTCATAAGATATATAAACATCCGTCTCGATCGAGGAATAATCCTTGCCTATATTGCATGCTATTGCGCATGCGCGAGTAACTTGTTGCGTGGAACTGTTACAAACGCAGCAGGAGCAGTTGCAACGAGTAGCATTCCTCCGTCCCTGTTACTACTGGTCTTGTCTTGTGTGCCAGTGCCACTCACTGCTCTTAATGATTAACAGGTATTCCTGGCTTCCTGTTCCCTGACATCGCTATCTCTGTCCTGTGAAAGCCCTTTTCTCCTGTGCTACATGTGCTTACAATTAATTTCTCATTTCGGCTCACTCTAGTTTAATTTTATTCAGTACTATTGTAAAAGTAATCATGGTGGCCACTCCATAAATTGTAAGGTTAAATTAGAATAGAATGTGTAAAACTGCGTCACAACAAATTTATTATTTCTCTCACAGAGCTATTTTATAATCTTTAAGCCCTTACTCGGCCTAAACCTATGCTAATTTTTCACAGCTAGGCTATGTAAGTCAGTTACAGCATCAAGCACAGTTAGCTTACTAAATTATTGTGACTCCGCTAACTTAAAAATACCCCCGTCGCAGCAGACCTGCGTACTCAGCGAATTTCCAAATTAGTAGTATTAATTATGACCAGATAAACCTGTAAACCAAAAATCATCACAAGCTCATAAATATTGAAATAAATGTTTATCTCCTTATGATAAATGTAGGGAAAGAGTATGCAGGTATACTGCCATGGGGAACACTGAAAGTAGGTTTTTAGCATTAAAAAAAAATATTTTAACCATATGAAGCCATACACTAAATTTTATCAATATCTGTCCATTGCTAAAGGAGTTTGCCTATTCTCCATATGATTAACATGGGAAAAGAGTATGCAGGTTTGCTGCCATGATAAGCACAAAAACCAAGATTTTTTACCATAAATGGATGAATCTCAAAAAAATGAAGCTGAATACCAAGTTTCATCCAAAAACATTGCTTAAAAAGTGAAATATTAACACATCCTTATTCTCCATAAGATTAACATTGGAGCCTCAAAATACAACGTACTGTCTTTAGACTTTGTAATATCTCGGTAACCATTGGAGATAGAGTAAAGCTTCAAATGCTAAATTGTGTGTTTTTTTTAGATAAATCCAATGGTCAAAATAAAAATTAGAAATTTTTAAAAATTACATATGAAAAATACAAAAAACCCATTTTTGGGGTACAAACCCCCCAAAACTACCCCTTCCGATAGGTCGATATGTCTGGTTTACGAACTCATCCGAATAAACGTAGGATTACATAATTATACCAAATTTGGTCTCAATCGGACCATTTTTACGAGAGTTATCGTGCCTAGGGACACATACATACATACATATATATATATATATATATATATATATATATATATATATATATATATATATATATATATATATATATATATATATATATAAGTAGATAGTATCATGTTGGTTCTGGCTCACTTTTGGAGCCAATCAAAAATCTAACAAATTTCACAGTTTTTTAATACAATTATGCAATATTTTTGCCATTTTGGCCAATTTTCAGCTTTTGTCAAATTGTCATAAAAAATATGCAAATTTAATGAAATTTTTAACAAATATGCCTAAAATTTTCTACTAAATAAATTTTTTTTAAAAACAAGTAAAATTATCACATTTTATAAGTATTTTTTTTAATAGTTGACTTTTCATAAGGTAATTTAAAATTTTAATAGTATTTTTCCAATAAATTTGACTAAAATAGTAATAATTTAAATATATTCTAATTAATTTCAGTAATATCATTTTTGATAATACATATATTCAATAAGTAATTTTTCAGATACAATAATAATATAACAATTTGTTTTACTAGTAGCTACTATATCATAATCAAAATCTGCATTAATAATAATATCATTTTTTGAACTTGAAATATTTGTTGGATTTTTTGTAGTATCAATTACATAAATTGGTCTATTTTCTAGAAATTCTGGTGGACTATAATACATTTTACTACTAATATAATAAACTTTTTTATAATCTTGATACATTTCATACATAATTCTAAATTTTTCATTGAATATATCAAAGTTTTCCAATTCATCAGGGTAATAATGACCATTTAGTTTTACTCTTATATTTTTAAATACATACTATCAAATTTAGAAGTATCATATAACTGATCATTTGTTCTTGATTTTTGAAATCCAATTATAATAAATTTTGGATTATAAATATTTCTATAGATATTTGTTATATCCAAACTTAAATTCTTTCCTGTAATATTTTTTTTTCAATGCATTGCCAACGATTAAAATGAAAATTTACTTTTTCAAATTTGCTTAGTTCATTAATTAATAGAATTTTACTTGTTGTTTTGTATTCAATTATAGGAACTCTAATAAAAAATTCATCAATTGTTATTTTACCTTCAGTTGGTAATGTAGCATTATCATAAGTTCCATCAGCCTTTTTAGTTTTCCATCTAAAAATTGCATCATTATCTTCTGATCTAATAAATGTTACATTAAAACCTCCTTTGTATATTGGAATATTTACATTTTCAAAAAATCCTAATCCAAAATGAGATAAATTACCAATTGCTTCAAATTTATTTTTAAAATTTGATTCAAAACCATTATTTATTTGATTTATTTCTGATTTTGAATAAGTTATAGTACCTTTAATTGTACTTAATAGACCAGGATATTCAATTTCATCAATTAATTTATTATGTTTTCTAACTTCAATTTTTGAAAATAAAAATGGAACAAAATTATCAATTAGTTTTATATTAGCACCATTATCATATGCATTTCCATCAGATTTAGTCAATTTACCAGATATATAAAATTGAAATTTAGAAGTACAAAATCCATCTCCAAAATCTATGTTAAATTCAGTTTTTTATTAGGTTCATTTAAATGTAATTTAGATAATGGATAGAAATTTTTGTATTCAGCTCTTTCAATATCATTTATATATTTTTTGTAATCAGCCATTTATTAAGGATAATTTTTTTAAATCAAAAGCTTTTTTAAAACAAGTAAAATTTTTATAATTTAATTTTTATGATGTCAAATTTTATATTTTTTATGTATCAATTTCATTTTTACTTTTAAAATATTCAATTTCAGTAGCATGATCAACTATAAATTTTGCTGATATTTTTTGATGTTCTAAAATTAATTCCCAATTTAATGTAAATGCATAATCATGAATGAAATATTCAGTTAAATCTTGATATTTACAAATCAAATCAATATAATCTTTTAATTGATAATTTATGAATTCAGTAATAAAATCTATAGTTAAATTTTGATGTTGAGCAATTTTTTGCCAATTTAATTTATTTTGAAACAATCTCATCATATTAATACTAAATTCATATTTTTCAGAAATTTCATCCCAATCATCTTTGTTTAATTGATTTTGGTTTCTGATAATGAATAAATCAAATGAACTGTATAGAGCCATTTATTAGGGAGAAAATTTTGTAAAACAACTTGTCTTTGAATTACAAATACAACATTTTGATTTAATTACATTTATATTTTTCAATTTTATTATCTGAATATCTTTAGAATTAGTTTTTTGTTTACATTTAAAACAATAAATCAACTCCATTTATATAAAATAATTATTGTAATTTATCTATATCATCTTTAATTAGTATTATTTTAGCATTTAATTCTTTTATGGATTCATTGACTCCATCAAATAGAAATTTTAGTTCTTTTTCTAATTTTTCTTCTAAATTTTCAACATATTTTCCAATATTAATTAAAAAATCTATAATTTTATTTAAATCTTTTTTAGTTTCTGAATAATCACTACCAATTTCAATAATTGAATCTAAAACTTCATCTAATTCTGATTTAACTATAACATCATATTTATTTATACTTGGTTTTACATTAACAATTCTTTTACCATTAATATTTATATAATTTTTTGATAAACCAATAGCATTTACTAAATTTTCAGTCTTTTTTACATGACTTTTAAAACTTTTACTAAAATTATTAAAAAATATATTTAATTTAGAATCTATAATCTTTTTTAATATTCATTGAATGTTTTTCTGTCTTCCAAACAGATCAAATATATTTTGTGAATCCAAATTTATTAAGGATTAATTTATTTATTATATTATCAAATTTTTTATTATTAT
This sequence comes from Neoaliturus tenellus, assembly GCA_030545055.2. Classification (NCBI taxonomy): domain Eukaryota; kingdom Metazoa; phylum Arthropoda; class Insecta; order Hemiptera; family Cicadellidae; genus Neoaliturus; species Neoaliturus tenellus. The sequence continues at coordinate 236,534,205 of CM061531.1, forward strand.
TTAATTCATTTAATATAAAAATACATAAATGACCACAAATTGGTGGATCATTATAATTTTGAATTTGATTATCATTATAAAATACATTATCTTTTCCTAGATATTTAACTAATTCTATTGGTGGTTTATTAACTATATTTCCATATGAATCAAAATAATATTTAATTTTATCTTTTTTATAATAACAAACCCAATGAGTTCCATTTCCATCAAATGAATCTAAATTTATAATTCCACATTCAAATTTATTAACTTTATTAGGTAATATATCTCTCATAAATACACCTCTAAAATATTTTATATTTTTACACAATTTTTCTAATTCACCTAATGTTAGTGGTTCAAAATTTTTTTATAATTTTGTTTCATATATTTTAATGCTTTTTTATCTAAACCAGATCCTTCTACATTTTTTAATTCATGATCTAACCAATCAACAAAATTTCTAAATTTAGGAATTATAGATTCTTTTACAATTTTTGCTCCCTTTCTAACATTTGGTGTATAATTTTTAACTATAGGTATATTATCAGCAAAATCTAAAATCTCTTTTAGTAATCCACCATTTTTTATTTCTTTTAATTGATTATATGAAAATTCAAATCTTAATCCTTCATGTAATTTTTTATGTTTATTTAGTTTATTAATTTGTCTTTTAGATAATAATATAATATCTTTTCCTTTTTCATTAAATTGATCAATATTAAATTGAATTATAACTGATCTTTTATTTTTAAATGCTAATTTTATTTTTGATTTTTGATTATCTGTCAAGTTTATATTTGTTTTTTCCATTTATTAAGAAAAAAAATTTATAGTTTTTTATAATATAGATTAACATAATTAATAAAAAATTTTATTAAAATTTTAATCCTACTTCTAAACCCATACCAAATTTTCTTTTCATCCACATAGCACCTGATGTTAGTAATGCAATTAATCTTTCACCAATTCCATGATCATTTGATTTAACTATATCCCATGCTTTATCTTGTAAAATTTTATCAGCTATTTCATTTCTAGATTTTGTATCTTTATGATCTCTATAAAATAAATCATGTTCTTTAGCAGCTTTATCTAAATCATTTATTCCAGGATCACTTCTTTTTATTCTTTTATTTAATTTAGTTCCAGGCCCTATATATTGATAACCAGGTACATGTAATTCAAAAGGTAAATTATTTATAACATCATTTAAAATACCTGATCCATCTTTTAATAATGGTGATGAAATATTTGCCAAAATTCTTTTTAAATACTTAATTCCTTCAGGTTTTTCAATTAATTCATCTAATTTATTTGATATAAAGTCTTTAATTGCTCTCTTTTCATTTAAAAAATTATTATTACCAGTTTTTTCTTGTGCTTATATATAATTAATAATATTATCTAATTTATTTAAATCATCTATAAATCTATATTCAATTTTATTTTCTGTATATTGTCTGATTCCTGAACCTTCAATTTCACCTTTTAATTCCCAAATATGTTTAATTAAATTAATATATTTATCACCTTTACTAGATTTTGGTTTCTTACTATTTGGATCATTATTTTTATAAATTGAATTAGTTTCCCATAAAATCTTTGAATAATTATTTAAATCATCTTGTGTATATAAATTATTATCTGGTTTCTTTTCATAAGTTAACAATCTCCATAATCCATGTGTTCCATTATATTTTTTATCATCAATTATTAAATCATCATTATCAATTACAGTTATTTTATCACCAATCATAAATGATTTTTTATGTTTATTCCAATATAAACCAAATTTATCATCTTTTGTTCTTGGTAAATATTTTTGTGCTAATGGACCAATAATTTGATCTAATGTTTGAGGTGAAATTAAATTTGGGTCAATAAATGTCGATTCTTCTTGAATTATTGGTTGTCTGATTGGTCTAAATGGAGTACTTGAAGGTAAATTTAATTCTTCAGTTTCTGGTATTGATATATTGGCAAAATTATTAACAATAGGTACCAATTCCATAAGGTTTTTATTTTCATTTAAGACTTCACCAATTTTATTTTCAACTTTACCAATTGCTGATGTTATAGGTTCATATGCTTTTTGTTTAATTTTTTCATAATTATCTTCAATTTTAATTTGATTTTTAAATTCTTTTATTAATTTTTTCTCAATATCATGTAATTTTTTAGCTTCATTAACAGATATTTTATCCATTTATTACAAAGAAAAATTTATGTTCAACACAAATCATGTTAACACAAACACAAATCATATTAACACAAAACACAAATCATGTTAACACAAATACTAATCATGTTAACATAAACATAAATCATGTTAACACAAATATAAATCATGATAAACACAATTAATTTTACTTTATTTCTGTAATTTTCATTAAATATATAAATACTAATGAAATAAATAATACTAATAAAGTAAATATTCTATCAATTATCGACTCAAATATACAACAAGCCATTATCATTATTTAATATCAGAAAAAATTTTCATATATTTTCCATCATTTGATTTTTTTAATAAATTAATAGTTAAAAATCCATAGTCTTCTTTCCAACAATCATTACAAATAGTTTTAAATTTATCAAATTTCATATCTGATCCAACAAAATTATTATATATTTTTTTCATATAATGTTCATTTTGTTTAAAGATGCATAACATATTTAAATTATTTCTAATTAATTGCATATCAACTTTTGAATAACATTGTGATAAATAAATACATGATATATTTTTATGTCTACCCATTATAAAATATTCTTTGATTTTATCTTGTTTTTCTTGTTTTTCTTGTCTTGTTTTTAATTTTATCTTGTTTTTCTAAAATACAATCATCAAAAACTACTAATGAATTTGGTTTACATTTATTTAGTGGAATCATATCATCACATGAAAAATAAGAAATTTGTTTATTAATATTTGATTCTATATTTTTTAATCTTTTTTGTAATAATTTATAAGATGGTTGTTCTAATGATTTACTAAAAATATATAAATTTGAATATGGAATTAATCTTTTATAAAAAAAATTTAATAATAATGTAGTTTTACCAGATCCACTTGTTCCTATAATTAATAATCTAATAGGTTGATCATTTTTATTATTTTTATCATATGATTCTAATTTTATATTATCTTTTTTTTCTAAAAATTTCTCCATTTAAATAAGATGAAATTATTTAAAATAATTGGTTATTCATCCAAAATAGAATTAAGATTAGAACATCCAATACATTTAGATGGAAAATGTAGTATTGGTTTAAGTGGATTTTATTCAGATAATTTTATATCAAATATACCAAACTAGCTGTTTCCCGTCACGGCTTCGCCCGTGACTGAATTTATTTTTTAGGTAATAAAATCTTTAAAAGAGCAACAAAATCTTCTTCCTTAAGAATGACATTGAAACAACAAATTACTGTGTTGAGCTCTGAAGGAATTTTGCAAAACATTTTTTAATGAGAACCATTGAGCAAAAAAGAACAACCATGTCAAATTTCAACCCCGTAGGCCCTACAGTCATTTTAAAATCATGTAGGGCGGAGCCTTAAGAAACATAAAAAACTATATTTCTAAAACTGTTTCTTAGTAAACACCTATTAGCAAAACGGAACATAAACGTTAAAATTCAACACCGTAGAATTTATGGTAATTTTGAGGATTTGTGGGGGGAAGAACCTGGAATAATTTTGAAGTCCTTTGGGGCGGAAAAGAACTTCGAAAACTATATTTGCAAAACTATTTCTAAGTGAGCACCTATTTGCAAAACGGACCATCCACGTTAGATTTTAACCCCTTAGCATATATGGTAATTTTGATGTTCTTTGGGGTGGAGCCCTAAAGTAAATTTGCTAAATTGTTTCTTAGTGAACAACAATGAGCAAAGAGAAACGTCCATGTCAAATTTCAACCCCGCGGGCCAAAAGTAATTTTCAAGACTTGTGGGACGAAGCCCTAAATAATTTCAAAATATACACTTTTTTGAAATTCTTAAGCTAAGGGGAACGTCCATCTCAAATTTCAACCCTAGAGGCCCTAAAATGTTTTTGAAGTCCTGTTGGGCAGAGCCCTAAAGAACTTCGAAAACTATATTTGCAAAACCGTTACTTGGTAAGCACCCATGAGCCAAGAGGAATTTCCATGTCAAATTTCAACCCAGTGAAGGCCCTAATGTAATTCTGAAATCCAGTGGGGAAGAACCCTAAAGTGCTTTAAAAACTATATTTGCAAACCCTTTTCTTAGTGAGTACCCATGAGCAAAGGGAATCCTCCATTATATTTCAACCCCGTGGGCCCTAGAGTAATTTGAAAGTCTAGTGGGGTGCAGACCTAAAGGGCTTCAAAACTATATTTGCAAAACGTTTCTTAGATTCGAAAACTATAATTGTAAAAGAGCTTCCTAGTTAGCACCCATGAGCAAAGAGGAACGTCCATGTCAAGAATTTCAATTCCGCGAATGCCCTTAAGTAATTTTGAAATCCAGTGTGGCGGAGCCCTTAAGTGCTTCAAAAACTATATTTACAAAACAGTTTGTTAGTATCCATGAACAGTAAAAAAAGTATACAGTAATAAAATACAAGTAAAGTAAACTGCACTTAATACAACCAAAGTACACCAGACTAAAAGTAATAGTACATCACTATAATCTTGACAATGTCAAACATAAATAAACATTGTATCTCACACCTGGTTACTTCTATGCTTATAAGCATTTTCTTGCATGAATCATCATGTGGCAGATATAAACAAACCTAATTCAATTTCCATAATCATATGTTAGGATACAAAAATGTTGCTTCCATAAGAATAACATGGTAACTTTGAGGACGTCTAGGGCGTAGCCCTTTGTGAATATTAATATGAAAATAGTCAGACTTTCCTATTTTGAGTCTAAAGAATGAGTATACCAAATTTCAGCACTCTAGCTAGTCGGGAAGTTAAAGAATTAGTGATGAGTGAGTGAGTGAGTGAGGGCTTTGCCTTTTATAGATATAGTGATTATGAAAACTGTTATGGATATTCTATTAAAGATGAAGATGATAAAATTATAGATCAATATATTGATATAAATAAAGGAAATTATACAATTGAAGAAATAAAAAATATTTTTATTAATAGTTTAAAAGAATTTAAAAAGAAAATTAATAAATTTGATGAAAATGATTTTATATTGAAAAATGATGGACCATATATTATAATAAAATCTCCTGTTAAAATTATAGTAACAACAATTATAATTGATTTATTAGGATTAGATGATAAAATGATTGAACCAAACGTATTAAGAAAAGGAATAAAACTACCAAAAATTAGACCTTTTGATGTTATTGAAATTCATTGTAATTTAGTTGATCCTAGTTTTGAAAATCATAAAGATCTTTCACATTTACATAAAGAATCAGAAATTCTATATTCATTTTATCCAAATGTTGAATATGGATCAAAAATTAGTGAAAAACCAAATGAAATTGATTATATTCCTTTAAAAAATATAAATAAAATTCAAAATATTATAATATCTATTCAAGATAGTGATGGAAGTCTAATAAATAATGAAAATATTAAAGGTATTGTATATTTAAGATTAAAACAAAATTTGTAATATAAAATTTGTCTACATAAATAATAAAAACAATAATTGATTTAATTAACAATAATTTTATATTTAATAATAAATTAATTGTATTTAATAAACAAAATAATCCTTGGTTAAAAAGGAAAAGATATTTGTGATATTTTAAAATATAAAAATTCTAGAAAAGTTTTAATTGATAATGTAAAAGAAAAATATATAAAACTTTAAAAATATCAAGTGTAACCAACAGTTACACTTACATAATGATGATAAATTAATTTACACAAAAATTATAGGTGTCACAAATTATGACACCCTAGAAATTGATGTACAAACATGTTTTCAGATGCCCTAAAACAGTGCGTCAATAAAATAGATAATAAAACAATATTTATTAATGAATCTGGTTTATATTTATTAATTTTAAAATAAAAAAGGTAGATAAACAATAAGGATAAATATAAATGATGATAAATTAAAATTTATAGATATTTTTAGAGGGGACAATTTGTCCCCCCTATCATATAATAAAAAAACATACAAAACTTATTAAAATTAGGTAGGACCCAAAATGGGTCCCATATAAATTATAATATTTATTTTAAAAAATTTTAAAGGAGGTAACCTTATCATACAATAAAAACTTAAGGGTAACAAAACGTTACCCTCCTTAAACATTCAAAAAATATTTATAAAGGTAATAAATTATATACAAATTTGAGACCCGTCTTAAAGACTGGTCTGACCTATAATAAAAAACAAACTACTTTTATAAATAAATCTAGATTATATGAATTAATTATAAAATCAAAAAGATACTAAATTATTTAAAAAATATATTGATAAATGATTAAAACTTATAATAAATTAATCAAAACAAATAATTAAACATAAAAATTTAATAATAAATTATTGAATATATTTAAATTTATTAAAGAAAAATATATTGAAACATATAAAAATGTTATTGGTAGTAATATGCTACCTCAAAAAATATTTAAAAATATACATAGATGATAGTATAAATTCAATATCATATGTCTATAAATTATTAATATAATTTTTATCATTTTCTTTAAAACTTTCTTTAACATAATTTTTTATTATATTTATAAATGGTTCTTTTATAAAATTAAACTTATAACGATATACAAAATAATTTTTATATTAAAAAGATATATTAAAAATTTATTTGACACTTTAGTTTTAAATAAATATAATTTTATATCAAAATCATTATTTATTAATTCTTTTGGAACAATTAAAATTTCCATTTATTTATAATTATTTTTATACCCCCAAGGTAATGTATCAATTTTATTTTCACAAATAAATCTTTTGTCATCTCTATTACTTAAAAATAATTTATTTATTGTAATTGTATATAGTTAATGTTTAAAACTTCTAATACAAGTCATTTCTCTATATTGTTCGTGATCATCAAATAAACATTTCTTAAAATCATCCATATGTAATGTTTTATCAACAACACTTTTCTTAATTCCTTTACATTTTACAGGATTTTTATTATTAAATTCATAACTATATAATTTTGATCTTAAACCACAATATTCTTCTAATATTTCACCATTTAACTCATCTTTAAATTTACCAATTATTTTTTTATTCTTTTCACTATAGCATTCATGTTCTTTCTTATAATCACTTGTATCAAATTCATTAATATTTTCTTTAATAATTTTATATGGATCCTTTTTAAATTCTATAAAATAACTGTCTGTGTCCATATATAATAACCTTATTTGGATCAAACTTCTTTAATTTTTCATGATAAAATTGATACATATGTAATTTTGATAAATCAAGTACTGAAAATCCTATATAGATTGGTTTATCAAACTTAACCTTTTCTTTTATCATATGTGAAGAAATACAGTCTTTATCAAATATACTAAATGTTTTAAAATTAGGTTTTTTTTGCTTGTTTTAATGAAAACTTTTCATCACCTAATTTAATATCACATCTATTTCTAACATTTTCCATAGTTTTTCCAAAGACACTATTATTCATCAATTTAAAAAATTCTTTTTCAAAATCTGATGTTGATTTGGATCTTAATTTAGTATTTAATTCAATATATTTTTTCATATAATTATCTTGATCAAATGATATAATTCTATTAACTTTCTTTAATTTTAATCCTTTTTGTAGATAATATTTTAAGTTTCTTGAATGAATAACATAATCTTTCTTATCAAATAATGTTGTACAAAGCTTATTATTATAATGTTCAGGTGCTAATGGTAAATCCTTATGATTATCATGTAATTCAATAGGATATTCTATATCAACATCTAATATATATCCATATTCAGCATTTTCATCTAATTCTAATATTGTTTCTTCCCACTCATTTAATGTATATGTATTAGGATTCATCCATGTTATATCTTTATAAGGTAATTTTTGACTTAAAGCCCATCCATATAGATTATTTGCATCTATATATAACATATACTTTTCAGGTTTTGTTTTATCATAATTTTTTGTATATTTATTGTTTGCTTTACAATATCTAGTTATACATTGTGAAATACCACCTCTAATACCTTTTTCAATCATTAAATACATATTATAATCACTTATTAATTCTAGTTTAATTTTTGTTAATTTTAACATAGAATCCCAAGCTAATGATGGTGATGTTAGATAATGTGCTGGATCTAATTGATAATTTTTCAAACAAACAGATCTAAAATTTTCAAATATATCAGCTAATAATAATACATCCTGAATATTATACAAATCTGAATAATTACCTAATGTTTTAATTTTTAATTTATTCCAAACTTTTATATAATGTTTATAATCATCATCACTTATATTTTTATTAGTTAAACAACTATAAAATTGATCTTTTTCTAATATTTTATCATAGTTTAATTTTTCAACATTATCAATAAATTCATATGGAAATACACCTTTAGAAGTTAATATTTTTAATGTTTCATTATCATATTCAATCATATCATTTTCTTTTATAAATTTATTTATATGCTTAAATTCTTTAAGATTTTTAGCTAATTTTTCAATTGATGTAGCCATAAATCTAAATGTATCTACAAATGAGAATTTTATAAATTTTCTAGGTTTATCACCTTCAAATTCATAACCATAACCAGAATTTACTGAATAGTTTATATATTTTTCATCTGTATTAGCTAACAAATCAATTTTACCATATTTTTTAGCTAATTCTTTTATAAACAAATGTGTATCATAATTTGAACTATTATGACAGAATATAGGAATATTTTGAGGAAATTTTAGATTTAAATTACAATTTAAATGTGCAGCACCCCTAAATTTTCCTGTTAAATGGCAATGATCTCTTACTTTTATTCTTTTATCTTCATCAAAACCACTATTTTCACAAATATGACAAAAATTTGTTTTATGATAATTAATTTCTTCTTCATTAGTTAAATTCATAGGCTTTTTATTTTTTGAATTATATTTTTTAGCTATATATTTTGAAATTTCATCTAAATATTCAAATAATTTATTTGGTACATTTATTAATTCCTCTTCAGTTTTTGCTCTATAACAAATAGGTTTATACATTTTATTAGTTACTCTAGATACTAAATAGATTGTAAATCCATATGGTTTATGTTTTTGAATTTTATTTGTTTATGAGCAATTTGGATTATTTTTACAATTATCAATCTTTTCTAATATACTTTCAAAATCCATATAAATTACATATGGATGTTCAAACTTTTTATAATAATTTTTAAAACTTACAGTTTGACCTGGAAATGGCATTATAGGTCTACAAGGTTCTAATGATTTACATATTTCTAAATGATTATTCAAGTCTTTATTTTTGTAGAAATGAGTTAAACATCTTCTACAAATATATTTTTAGTAGTGGGGTTTTGCCGGTTCTGGCCCATTTCAAGGCCAAGCGGTTCGAACCGGCAGGTGTGGTTGACAGTGATGGGTGTGTTTTGTAAGTGGGTCAAGGCCATCCGGAGGGAGTTTTAAAAAAGCGGAGCCGCGAGGGGCTCAGTCGGGGCGGGGACTCGGGACGGGTCGGATCGGAGCGGGAGCGGCGGGCGGAGGGAGGGGTTTTTCTTTTTATTTTTTCATTTATTTATTTTAATCGAACCCCATCAGTGATCGTAGAATAGCCTCCACGTCGTTTGCGGCAGTAGTGGTCACCGCATCGCTCTGTACCGGGCGGGAGCATGTGTTCGTTGTAGGCGTGGAGGAATTGTCTGTGGGACTTGGTGCAGTGTTAGCAGTAGTCTCCGTAGTGGAAGTCACTTCAGGGGACTGCACCGGTGAACCCTGTTGTGTGTCCATGGTTGCAAGAGAGAGAGAGAGAGATGAGAGCTTTTAGGTGTTTACCGTGTGAGGCGATAGAGAGCAATGAGACACGAGTCGGAGGATGTCCGATGATATAGACCCGGTAAGATGGTGAACAAGAAGAACTGGACGGGACCGTCAATAGGCGTGACAAGAGGGAAATGTCGGTACTTCAGCATGTCAGTCAAGACTGTCTGTAGAATAGTATCAACAGTACAAGCGTTGCTAATGTGAGGTGGTGCAAAATACAACGGGTGAAACCTGAACCGTTTTTTAAGTCTAGCCACCTTACTACGCGGTTTTGAAACTGCAGGTGTAGAATGCTGTTGTAAAATGTGTTTTGTGCGCAAAAGTTTCAGCTGTAAAGTGTGGGAAGCCATGATTTTACGTGTGAACCGCTTGAGAGTAAGCCGGCAAATGGTCAGCGGCCGCGATTGTGTTTGAATATATAGAAACTAATTAGCATATAAAGGGGAAACACATTTTAAAGTAACAAGCGTTAGTTATAAAAGCGTCAGAGACCTACGGATAGTACCTCACCCGACCAATGCCGCCACCGAAATGGCACGCGCGCGGCGGCAACCCCCCTTTTTATGCGATCGATGAGTCACGTGCGACGCCCCTCCAACCCCCTCCAATCCCCTCCAACTCCCTCCCCGAGAAAACCGCATAAAAGAGCGAGGTTTGCGGGAGCTCGGTTATTTGTCAGTCGGCCGCGGCTACGGTCACAAGAGTCGGAGGAAGAGACGGATAGTTTAAGAAAAGTATCGGTAATAGCGGAAGTTAATTAATTAATTATTCAGTTGTAGGATTGCGAGTATCGGGCTGTGGATAAGCAAGTGGGGCCGCAACTGTGATTGAACAGGTAACTACCGTATCATAGCAATAATTGTAATATTAGACGGTAGTAAAGTGTATAAGGTGCAGGTGTGCAAGAAATGCTCCGTGCACGATGAAGTAGGATTACAATACCTATGTGTACGGCTTAATCTTATGGTGTAGTGTTAACTATAATAGTAGCCGGTTGTAAAGTGTATAACCTGCAGGTAAGCAAGAAATGTCTCTTGTACTGTAGCAATAATCATATTAGTAGACGGTTAGCAAGTGTATTATCTGCAGGCGTGCAAGAAATGTCTCGTTTAATGTAGCAATAAGTATAATAGTAGACGGGTGTAAGGTGTATTACCCGCAGATGTGCAGGAAATATCGCGTGCACCATTGCACAGGTAAATCCTGTAGTGTAGCACTAACTATATTAATATGACCGAGAAGTAGCGGTTAGAGTTTAAGTGTTGTTAAAGTAAGAGAGTAATCTGCATAGTAAGGAGGAAGCAGGTGTGTAAGAATGGAACCTGCAAATAATCAGTGTGAGTTACCTGCACGCGATGTTAATTAGCATATGTAGTTTAAACAAAAATGGAAAATAGACGCGAAAATAAAAGTGTGATTTATAAAATGATTGTTGTAGTGTTAAGAAATAGTGTAAAAAAAAAAATTAAAATGTTAAGTGTTAAAAATAAATCATATGTTATAGTACTATGTGGTATAAACTCACGGATCTGTTGTTTACCGCTGGGGTGCCAGCCCTCTATATGGGCGGCGCGCGAGCTTTCCTTCGTTTATATGCACGCGGATGGTTACTCATGCATGACCCCCCCCCCCTTCCGGAGCGAACCCCCCCCCCCCTGACGTCACAACGTCTTAGGTGTAGCGTGTAAGAATTACCGACCAGGCCAAGGATTATGTGTGCATTTGCAAACAATAGTCTATTGTATGTTAAAAACAAGTTGCGTGTACCGGAGGTTTACTTCCGCTGCAACTATAATTAAGCGTCGGAAGAGGGTGGATAACAATCGACGATAATTATGCTGTCACGCGATGGGGAAAGCTGCGGATGTAATACGATGCTATCAAATGCAAATTGAGAGGTACAAGGCTCCTACTTGTCAGCGGATGTAATTTGATGTTATCTAATGCAAATTGAGAGATACAAGGCTCCACCTGCGTTTTGCCCGACCCACATGTAACAAAGCACATCCGTTTGGAATTTTCCATTGACGTTGCTGGAAGGTTCCATACCCCCTTAAACCCCTACCGCTGCCCCCACCACTCTGCGAACCGAGAACCACCCCGACGACTATTGCCGCCGCAGTTGGGCTCGGAACTCCGGACGCGGCAGTCCGACCCAATTCAGAGGGCAACTCAAATGTATAAGCGGCCGATATATATTTGAGTTACTCTTGTTGTTAGGCTATTACTATTTAATATTTTGTGTGTGTGTGTGTGTGTGTGTTTATGCAAAGTGTTTTTTGGTTTTAGTCTTAAGATGTGTTAGTTTTAAGGTTTAACTTGCGCATTGCGATGTTAGCATTAAGGTGTGTTATGGTATTATATATATATGTTTAAGAAATGTGTTTTTAATTTTAAGTATTGGTTTAGTGTGTGTGTCTGTGTGTGTGTGTGTGTGTGTGTGCCTGTGTGTGTGTGCGTGTGTGTCTGCCTATGTCTGTGTTTATATGTGTACTAATAATTTCCACAGCTAGCTGTTAGGATGGGTAGATTAAAATGTAAATGTAAATGTAAATTAAAGAAGTTCCATTGAACTTCATTAAATATGGGTGGGACATGCGCGTTGTGCCGTAGGTAGCGCATATTTTTATTGTTTTTGATTTTTGTTTTTAATTTTGGTCAGGCAAAAATATGTTTGGGTGGGTTTAGATTAAGGGTGGGAGGTTAGAGTTGCGTCTTGCACTAGCTGTTCCAGTGTCCCTAACTACCACATGGTCAAGCCCAGTGCCAAATGGCCCGAGACTGGCCGCCCGTATCACAGCTCACCAAACTGGATCGCCAAAGTGCGTGCGGGCAAAAAAAATCGGGATCCCTCGCAAGACGTAACTTTGTGGGTTGGGATTGGGAGTGTTTGAGGAACACAGGGTGGTGGAGACGGTCCTGGCCGCCTCCATCACCTTGGATCATTATTATTTTTTGGTGACCTTGACCTTGATTCACTCATGCATAACCCCCCCCCCCTTCCGGACCGGAACCCCCCCCCCCGAGGTCACTTTCACTTGTTGCGTGCGGTTATTTAAGCGAGGCGTTCTAACGGGTCTGTTTATTCTGATTCCAGCCGCCAACGCTGCCGCATCAGAGCCATGTCCAGTACTACCAGCACTACTACTTCCAACACTACTAGCACTGCTACCACATCAGCACCTCTCGCACCGACTGCACCGACGAAGAGACTCCGTTTGAAGAATGTGCCGGAGCACATGTTGGAGCGGATGGACACGCCACCTTCCACATCCAAAACTCCTGCTTCGCCCAACATTCTTTTGCAAGCGATGACAGTTCTTGGGAGCATCTTCTCGCCGCCTCCGTCACCAATCCATGCGAAGCAGCTCTCAGAAGATGGATCTGCAGTGATGCCACCACCACCGCAGAAGAAAGTGACGGATGTCCCAAGAACTGGTGAGCCTCTTCGTCCGGACACACCTTCATTGTTGAACTCTATCCGCAGCTACATATCCTTACCACCACTAATAACACCTATCGTTGAACCCAATCCTAATAGTCCTACTATTCCTATCCTAAAAAGAAAAAAGAAACTTTTCAAAATTGCTCCTTCAGAGCGCTTCCGATTATTAATGAAAGAGCGTCGCAGGGCATTTAAAAATCCCCGTAAATGTCCTGAATTGCTCGGTAGGGGACTTAAAAAAGGATCGGTTTGTGGTAAGAAATGTGTTTTAAACGAACAGTATTGCCGTTTGCATGTTGTGAAACATCTTTCTGTGCCACAACCGACTGTGATCTCCAGCAAGTCCTACCCCCTCACCAAATTGGATAGGCTGACAAAAGGTTTGAGGTATTTCTTTGTAAGTAAAACAGATAAGCATAATAAAATTGTAATTTCATGTAACGGCTATAAGTGGGTAATACAGCTATCTGTACCTCTAAGAAACCTGAAAGCGATCAATAGACTTGATGCGAGAGACTATCTGATAAGAGGTGAGGATGGTTGGACTCGGTGGGGTCGTAGCAAATCTTAAAATAAATTAGCTTTTTTCAAAATTTTTTTTGGCAAAAAATAATGGGAGAGAAACCAGCGCTGTGATGAGTGCGCTGCGTTTCTCTCCCATTATTTTTTGGTCGCTCTAAGTCCCGTGACCTACTTTCATGTGACCTTGACATTGACCCTCCCCCCCCCCTTCCGGACCGGAACCGGAACCCCCCCCCCCTGCTGATTTTTCATTGACTTGCCTATATAAGAGTGTGGCGGTTTGTGTTGGAGCCATTCCTTGCTAATAATAGTTAGAGCAAACATGTCTCCCCGAGATGTTCCAATATTTTATAATAAATGTACAAAGATTGGAGAAGTATTGGAGGTGGACGAAGAAAACGACGAAGAAAACAATGAAGAAATTGAAGTGCCCTTGTTAAGTGAAAATGTTGTTACAAGAATATTTTTGGATATTAATTCTCCAATGGATATTATAGGAAGGTTTGTAATTGAAGCTATGACATGGATAGAAAACGGAAGATTAGTGAACATAGCATCTCCAATTTTAGTTGATGATAGACCCACCTTTGGTGTATATTGGCGTAACATTGATCTGTTATGGCTATGGGCGGAGGCATATGTGGAATATTTGCAATTAGAAGAAAATATAGGGTTTAATCATTACTTTTCGGCTTTGGTTTTAAACTACTAATTTTTAACATCCCACTAAAAAATCATATCCCCCCCCCCCAAATTTTTACTGTACTGGCGAACGTTATAAAAGCAGCTATCACATGTGTTTGCTCATTATTTGTCTTGTTGCTATACGTTAAACATGTATAAGAGACTGGATTCGTTTTTTGCTGAGCACACAGAAGTTTGGCCGCTATTGTATAGGTTATTTTTGAAAATTGAACAAAACATAATGAGGGATATGGGCATGGGGGTTAGTGTGTTTGTGTACCGTCGTGATGCGTATGAAGTATTGTGTGCATGTCGAGTAAGGATTGAAGTTTTAGAAATACTGTTTCCATGGATGCTGCACGTACGTAATCTTGTAGAAAGCATGAAGATAGAGGTGGAAGTGGTTGCAATGCAATACAAGCTGTCTGCGGAAGAGTAATTAGAGCAAGGCGAGTTACAAATTTTTATAATTGACTTTACCCCCCCCCCCCCCCTCCCTCCAGTCTCCTATATAAGTGAGGGTTCCACACAATCCTGTTCATTTTTCGTGTAACTGTTACTGGAGCCACATGTTCTTCTTTTAAACCATGTCTCCGAGAGATACCACTTTTATTTACATCACTGAAATTGTTATAGATCGTGAGATGGCAGAAGATGAAGAAGTAGAGCAAGAGGTAAATATTACGTTTGGACAGTTTTTGGAAGAAATAGTTGGAGAATTTTTAAATTTAAATGAACAAATGAACAATGATATTGGACCCGCTTCAAATTCAAATGTATCCTTTATGCACCAACCGGAAGAATTAACAGAATCTGAAGGTGAAGAAGAACAGCAGTCACAACTCTGGAATGCCGCTGCCCATGTTATTGATACTCCGGAACATGAGGAAACAAATTTGGAATAAAAATGGTGGGGGGAAAGATGAGGTAGTAGGCTATTTAAACGGTAGTCTGGCATGAGTAAAAATCATTTGAAAATGGATGAGCGAGCGAGAATGTACAAAGTGTTTTGTGAAGAGTGTGATAGAGTGTGGGTACCACCGGTGAACTCCTTCACATATTATTTTCCACTTCTGGACATAGATGATTGTAAGAAAATCCCAGACATTGGTTATAAGTTTGAAAAGGCTGGAATTCTAATTAGTGTTCATGAAAAATTCCATAATGAATATTCAAGGAAATTAGCATTTGATTTCATGTTGGCAAATGAAGATCTTAAATCTTGCGACTATCCTTATTTTCTTTATAACCATCTTGTTAAAAATGGTGCTAGCGTGACCGTTGAAATATGTATTCGTCATTTTTGGGACAACCGGTAAAGTGGTGGGGGAAAGGGGATAAATATGATGTAGGAGTGAATTTAGTTTTATTTTTACAAGAGCAGCCAACTACGATGCAACGTCCAATTTTGTATCATACGCTTATTTCTGATGCAGAAGAGGAGACCAGAAGGAGAAGAAGTGAACAATCAAGACAAACCCAGGCCAATATCAACATTGAATATTACAGACTTCAATTTCAAATTCCCGGAATGGGACTTGGAGAAAACCGAGTGAAAACTGTCCACGTAGCTGCTAGTTACATAAAACATTTAAAGCTACTATTGGAAGAAAAAAAATCAAAAATTAAACAATTGGAAAATGAAAACAATAAAATGAAGAAAGAACTGTTAAGTTTGAAAAATGTGTGTAGTAATGAAGGTGTGGTTGAAGAAGGTGAAGAAGAAGGAAATGAAATATTAGGATTTTAAGTTAAAAAACATAAAATGATAAAAAAAATAATAAAATTAAAAATGTAAAAAAAAAAGTAGAGGTAGAATAGAGAGCGGGGAATAGATCACTTTGTGGCAATGGAATAACATGTCACTTAGTGCTCTATTCCCCGTTCTCGCGTTAATATTGCTTGGCCTTGACCTATAAAATAGTAGTGGGGATAAGTTATTTAAGCGGGTGGTAGGCAGTAAAACAGTTTAGTACGAATGTTACTCTCATCTACAATACGATGGATAGTTTTTTTGTTATTTGTTTGAGAAAAATAATTTGTGATGATTTCTTATTTAATCACATAATAAGATCAGGAGAATGTGTTATTCCCAATACGGTTAGAAATGCAATACACGAGTATCGAAGAGAACATTATGGATTTGGCATTATTGTCGCTTATAAATTTGCAGATGGGACCCGGCTTTGTCCAGATTGTGCACGAGCAGCTATAGATGATTGGGACGAATTTGAAGTTGAAGGAGGGTACGTTGACCATCGTGTTAAAGCACCGCTAATAAGATTTGAAGCTATGCGGGAAAGATGCACAATCTGTGCACAGGTCTTATGTAAATTTATTAGGTGTAGAACATACTAGAGTAATGGTATGGAGGGGAGGTCTAACGAAAAGTAGTGGGGGAAAAGTAGTGGGGGAAAGAGTAGTGGGGGTATTGGTTATAAATGTTGCTTGGTAAAGGTTGATTTCATTACTGTCACAGAATAACTGGAGTAAAGATGTCTTTTCACATGGAGATAAAAACTTTTAAAATTGTCGATGAAGATTGGACATTTGTTGCAAACTTTATAAGATCGAAAGAAGATGATGGAAGTTTGATGAAAGTATTTTGCTACATATTAGAAGGGAAAGATGAACAAGTGGTAAAAGATTATTTAACAAACAGTCAAATATCAACATCCAGCTCGCAATTCATTAAATTTCTAAAAGAAAATAATGTGAATGCAAAATTGGAAGTTTGGTTTTTTGTTTAAACAATATGGTGGGGGAAAAATTGAAATGGTGGGGGGAATTGTGTATAAAAGAGGGTTAAAACACAGTAGGAGGTTCATTTATTTGCTAAAACTCTTAAGAAGAACATTGTGGGAAAAATGAGTGAACCAGTGGAAAATTCAACCCCTTTAAAAAGTAAAGGAAAACAAATAACACATCCAAAATTGAGTGCTTTAGGTAAGGAACGGTGTAGGAAAGAAAGAATGGCGTTCCATCAATTGCAACTTATAGTGCCTTCATTGAATGTGTACAATACCAGGATACAAACATTGATGGGTGCAAAGAAATATATTTTGGAACTGTTGGACAAAATTGAAGTGTTAGAAAACAAACTGAAGACGAATAAAACTTGTGGTGTATGGAATTCGCCTAGTGAAATTCCTGTTTTAAAGATCGAGCCTAATGAACTTCCTGATACTTGTGCGTGGAATGCATTTCATGAACCTGATGAAGACTCTCCTATAAAGTATGAACCTCCTGCTGTGTAAAGATGACGGGTAACAAAAAATTAAAAAAAAAATAAAACAGAAAAAATACAAAAAAATTAGATGTAGAATAGAGAGCGGGGAATAGATCACTCTGTGGTAATGGAATAACATGCCACTTAGTGCTCTATTCCCCGTTCTCGCGTTAAGTTTATTTGACCTTGACCTATAAAAACATGGAGGGGGAAAGTGTTTTGGTGGGGGAAAGTGGATAAATGAGGTTCGACGCGTTGTTGTACTCATTCCGCTCATAATATTCTTGTTTCTCACATCTCGCAGTAGAATCAGAATCATGGCAAGTGGAGACAATGTTTTGGACCTTACTACAACAAAAAAGGATGAACAACGTTTGAAAGTCCCGAAAAGTCATTTTAAAGAGTCGGCTCAGGTAAGAGAGGCGAGAATAAGACAAAAATACTACAAACTGCAAAGGCTAATACCAGGAGTGCGATTGGGAGAATCAAGGACTAGAACTATCGATATGGCCGCCGACTACATCAATCAACTACTTATTGAGTTGGCCATAAAGAATGAAAGAATACAGCAGTTGGAATATGAATGCAAAAGAATTCTACTACAAGAAGATGAAGAACCTATGAACTGTGTAATGAAAGACAGTCAATAAAGAAGAAGTGGAAGAAGCTACAAAATTATTTAAAATTTTATGTGTTAGTAAAAACAATTGGTTATTAATGGGACTTGATATAAATAGTGATGAGGTTAAAAAAATAAAAAAATAAAACAATAAAAAAATTGACATTTAATAATTGGCTGCTAATTTGGACTCACATTAGAGAGTGGGGAATAGATCACTTTGTGGTAATGGACTAACATGCCACTTAGTGCTCTATTCCCCATTCTCGCTTTAGGGGGTGTTGACCTTGACCTATTAAAATAGTCATATAAGTAGCTACACAAGAGAGTCTCCTTTATTCATTCGGAATGGCTCCCGTGGATAACACTGACTATCCTAGGAAACCTATTTTTGAAATATTATATAAAATTCAACAAGAAGATCTCGGCATGGGAGATTCGGATGACGACAACTCAGAAGTGGAAAGTGTTGACAGTATGGAAGAAGAATTAACAAGTGAGGCACCTGAAGATGTGCAAATAGACTTGATAGAGAATGAATACCCACCACCATTGGAATTTGAAGATGTCCATCATGAAACTCCAACATCTAGTCACGATCCTGATGTAGAACCAATACGTCAAAGATTGGTTTTCTGCGCAAGACGATTATTCCCGTCAGATAGCGAAGAAGAAGAAGAAGAAGAAGAAGAAGAAGATTAAAATTGGTGGGGGTAAGATGGCATAAAAAGGCGGTATGAAGAGGACGCGTTTCATTTACCTGTTAAATTTCAAAGGGTAAACATCGCTAAAATGCATCGTTGTGAGATATGTTTAGAGACTTATGAAGATGAAATATTGTTAGACATTCATAAGGAGTTGTATCACAATAGAAATGAAAATTTTACAGTAAGAGAAAATAGAAACATATCTACAGAAGAAGTAACAGCAGGACCATCTAATACACTACCAAGTTTAAGTATTCACGCATTACCCGGTAAAGTGGTGATGCATCACAAAATTCAAAACGAAAATCTGGAATTAGAACAATTTGTTGCTGAAGCTAAACCAATTGTGATCAAGATTTTAAAAGAAGAACTAAAACGATTAAACTTTATTAAATTTGGTTTGATCCTAGACGCCATGTTTATCAATGTAGAAGAAGAAATGTCACCAAGAGGATTTATAACAAAAAATCGAACCATCATGGCTAATTCGGATATTGATTCAATAATAGAAGATTGTTTTGAAGAGATTTTGACGAAAATTCAAGAACACGAAGGAAGAGGATCAGGTTGGAGTCTGGTTAGCGTCGTAGGTATGGACATAAGAGTTCACAAGCATGGTTATGGGCTGATGGGCAGCAGTTATATTGCACTCCCGAAAAGGATCAAAGATACAAAATCATGTGTAAATGTGGAAAATGAAGATATGGAATGTTTTCGATACGCCATGACCTCAAAATTTGTGACACGCCATGCGCAAAGACCTGGCGTCGAATATGAAAACTACAGATATAGATATAATTTTCAAGGTATGTCTTACCCGGTAGGGTTGAAGTGTATTTCAAAATTTGAAAAACAAAATCCCGGAATATCAGTTAACGTATTTGCTTTGGACAGTTCCAATAAAGTTTATCCTTTAAAAGTGGTGAAGAACGAGCTTGCAGATCATACGGACTTGTTGTTACTTACAAAGGATGAAGTGTCACACTACGTATGGATAAAATCATTTGAAAGACTCGTCAACAAGCAGCTATCAAAAAATGAACATAAAAAAGTAATTTGTAAAAGATGTTTTTGTTTTAAAGAAGAAAGAAATGGAGGCCGTAATTGGTTACAAGAACATAAACAACTGTGTAATGAACACTTTGAAGCAAAGATTATCTTACCACCATTAAGTAAATCATACTTACAATTTGAAAAGGTGTTCCATCAGTATCGCATTCCTATAGTGGTATATGCTGATTTTGAATCAACACTTGTCCCTATTGAAGATGAAAATGTTGAAGCAAGGAAGAGTATAAAATATCAAATGCATAAGCCTAACAGTTTTTGTTTATTGGTTAAATCTACATTGGCTGAAGAACATTTAAATGGGTACGGATTAACGTCAAGACCCGTGGTGTACCGTGGTGAAGATGTTGCTGCGACATTTCTTGATCATCTATATGAAATAGCTAGGAATGTAGAAAATTTGTATAGTGATATTGTGCCAATGATACCTATGGATGAAGAAGAAGAAATTCAACATGAAAATGCCACCCATTGTTTTTTATGTAAAAATGAGTTTACTTTGAATAACTACAAAGTTAAGGATCATGATCATCTTACAGGATATTATAGGGGTGCGGCATGTAACGGATGCAACATCAATTACAAGATTCCTAGAAATATACCTGTAATACTGCATAACCTTAGCGGTTATGATGGTCATTTTATAATACCAGAATTGGGGAGAGATGACGGTGCGATTGATGTTATCGCGGAAACAACTGAAAAGTTTATAAGCTTTAGTAAGAAGATTGGAAATATAAAATTACGATTTTTAGATTCGTACCGGTTTATGCCGTGCAGTTTATCGAGACTTTCAGAAAATCTCAGGAAAGAAGATTTAATAGAAACAAGAATGATTGTGAATAACGATAAATTGGATCTAGTTCTTCGCAAAGGTGTTTTCCCTTATGATTATATCGACAGTTTGGAAAGATTTGAAGAAACCTCACTTCCACCTAGAGAAGCTTTTAAGAGTAAATTATACGAAGAGGACATCAGTGAGGAAGATTATCAACACGCTTGTAAGGTATGGAATGAATTAGGGATGAGAACTTTGGGAGAATATTCAGATTTCTACGTTAAATTGGATGTGACACTATTATGTGACATAATGGAAGAATTTAGGAATACCTGTTTAAAAGCATACGGATTAGACCCTCTTCATTCGTACACAGCTCCCGGACTGGCATGGCAGGCCATGTTAAAAGAAACAAACTGTAAACTTCAACTACTAACCGATATAGATATGGTGTTGATGATAGAGTCTGGTATCCGAGGAGGAATAACGCAAAGTGTAACCAGATATGTAAAAGCCAACAATAAATACCTCCCCAACTATGACGCGTCACAACCAAGTACATTTATAGGTTATTTTGACGCGAATAACCTATATGGATGGGCTATGTCAAAACCCCTTCCATATGATAATTTTAAATGGGTTGATCCAAATTCGATTGATAACATCGCCGATATCCCTAAACACGGAGATACCGGTTACATCTTTGACGTTGATTTTGAGTACCCCGAACATCTTCACGACCACCATTACGACTTGCCGCTATTAGCAAAAACAGAAGTATCTCCGACTGGTAGATGGCCGAAGTTAATGATGACACTCACCAACAAGACGAGGTATGTAGCACATTATTGGACAGTACAACAAGCGTTAGAGATGGGATTAAGAATTACCAAAATTAATAGGGTGTTACAATTTTCTCAATCCTGTTGGTTGAAATCCTATATAGATAACAACACTAGAAGAAGAACTGCAGCGACGTCCAATTTTGAAAAGGATTTCTTTAAATTGATGAATAATGCTATATTCGGCAAAACATTAGAAAACAAGAGGAATCACAAAGATTTAAGATTGGTTAATGATGCAACAAAATTACAAAAGTTGGTCCAAAAACCAAACTTTGCATCTTCAATAATTATTAATGAAAACCTTGTTGCCGTTTCTATGAACAAAATTTCAATTAAGATGGATCGCCCTGTTTATGTCGGAATGTCCATTTTAGACATATCAAAAACTCATATGTACGATTTTCATTATAATAAAATGGTGAAACATTATGGCAGAGAGAACATTGGAATCGCATACATGGACACTGACGCATTCATCTATTGGATTATAACCAATGATATGTATGAAGACCTACGCACTTTTATTTATAAAGATGATTTTGATTTTTCTGACTATCCGCAACACCATCCTAACTACGACAATGGAATAAACAAGAAAGTCTTAGGAAAATTCAAAGATGAAACCAATGGTGCGCCTATGGAAGAGATTGTGGCTTTGATGTCCAAGCTTTATTCGTTTCAACTATACATAAGTGAAAAAGAAGAACATCAAGTTGTGAAGAAGGCAAAAGGCATTAAAACATCATATCTAAAGAAGAATGTACAATTTGAACATTTTAAAAGATGTCTGTTTGAAAATATAGAAACCACAGCAACTTTTAATACGATAAGAAGCTTCAACCATCAAGTTTACAGTGTTAAACAAACCAAATGGGCGCTAAGCTACAAGGATGACAAGAGGCATGTCCAGCAAGACAATATACACACTCTTCCCTTTGGACATTATTCATTAACTCCTATCGACCAATAAAACCTGTTCTTCGTCCTTTCACCTACTTCCTTTTTTTCCTTTCCGTAAAAAAGAGGGGAGCATGGCAAGCCCAATGCCATGCCCCCTCTTTTTTACACAGCTATTATTCGGCCTTGACCCATATTTGTTAATAATATAAAAGAAGACAAACCAGTCTGAGGATTAGTATTTTTTCAACCGGCGTGGAAACAACATCTAAGAATGGAAGGACTGAAGGATAAGATTGTACATGAACTTCATAAACCGGCAAGAAGAAAATTTCCAAGAAGAAATACAGTTATTAAAGGAATGAACTATCTCTACCAAGCCGATCTCATCGTAATGATACCGCATAGTAAATTAAATAAAGGATTTAAATATATATTAGCGATTATAGACTGTTTTACCAAGCTCGCTGACGCTTTACCGCTTAAGGACAAGAGTGGGAAAAGTGTTACAAAAGCTATGGAAACGGCTATTAAAAGAAATAAACTTGTCATAAAACATTTACAAACTGATGATGGAAAAGAATATTTCAATAAGGAATTTGCAACATTAATGAAAAAATATAACATAAATCATTATTCTACAAATTCGGAAGTCAAAGCTTCGATAATAGAACGATTCAATAGAACGTTGAAAGGAGCGATGTACAAAACATTTTCCAAACGAGGATCGTATGTGTGGTACGATATATTACCGCAGCTTATAAAAGAGTACAATAACAAATATCATCGCACTATTGGTATGAAACCTATCCAAGTAAATAGCGGCAATGCTAAGCTTGTTTTGGAGCGTATTAAAAAAAATACGGCTCCCAAAATTGAAAGATTAAAACCTAAAAAGTTTAAAGTAAACGATAAGGTGCGTATAAGTAAATACAAAGGGGTTTTCAGTAAGAGATATCTACCAAACTGGACTAACGAAGTATTTACAATCTACAAAGTGCAGCCGACAATACCAGAAACGTACATTTTAAAGGACAACAAAGGTGAACTACTTCAAGGCGGATTCTATGGGCATGAACTATTGAAATCAACAGTTGGCGATGTATATCTTGTCGAAAAGGTTTTACAAAGAAAAAAGGATAAAGTTAAAGTCCGTTGGTTGGGATTTGACAAGAGTGAAGATTCTTGGATTCCTACAAAAGACTTGGTATAATACTTTGATAACTCATTATGTGTTCAACCTTTAAACAAGATGGATATTGTACAGCAAAATGAACGATTTAATATTAATAACATAGATGAATTGACAGTGGATAGTGACAAGTTAAACCGTGGTAAACATGGGGAATTACTACCGAACTCCATAAGATGTTTAATAACCGGTCCTTCAAATTGTGGAAAAACAAATGTTGTTTTTAACCTTATAACTAATCCAAAAGGACTACGTTTTAACAATATATACATTTTTTCAAAATCTTTGCAACAACCTAAATACCAGTTGTTGGATAAAGTATTAGCGAGTGTACCAGAAGTAAATTTCTACAAGTTTAATGCCAGTGAAACAATTATGCAACCAAACGAAGCTAAACCATTTTCTGTATTTATATTTGACGATGTATCATGTGAGAATCACGACACAATCAGAAGTTATTTCGCAATGGGAAGACATCATAATATTGACAGTATTTATATTGGTCAAACCTACAGTAAAATTCCAAAACAACTTATAAGGGATAATGCTAACTTGCTGATAATATTCAAGCAAGATGAAACAAATTTAAAACACGTATATAACGATCATGTCAATGCGGATATGACATTTGATAAATTTAAAGAGATGTGCGGCAAAGCGTGGGATGAAAAGTACGGCTTTCTCGTAATTATGAAAGATGAAGCTATAAAAGATGGAAGATATCGGATAGGGTTGGACAAATTTGTATTAATCCATTGATTGAACGGCGGTACGTCTAGTAATGAATCAGACTTCACAGTGTAAACATGGTGAATCAGGAAAAACTAATGAAAGAAATAAAATCACTCAGCGATTCTATTAGGATGAAGAATCGCGCATTAAGGATGGGTTTAAGTGAACGAGAAGAATTTCTGGAGACTACATTTAAACCTATTACGGAACCATTAAAACAGATATCAGAGACCATTGGTAAACCTCGTTATGAAGGAGATGTTTTACTACCAGTTTCTAAACAAGAGGTACAAGCTTTAAAAAAAGACGACGATGATTCATATACAAGTGCTAGTGAATTTTCGCAAGAAGAAACAAAAGAAGAAGAAGAAGAACCAATTATTAAAAAAGAAGAAGAAGAAGAACACCCAATACCTGAAGCAGAACAATCCATTCCAAATCTAACTCAATTGAGTAGCGATATATTACAACATGGACCTCTTGGAAGGAAATACATAATGAAAATGTTACATGACATGAAAGCTAACCCTAATTTAAGCAAATCACACGTATACGGAGCAAGGATTGATGGGAATGAATTGAAAATCGGCGATTCAAAGCTTGAAATAACTCAGGACGATTACATCATTATCGGCGAGCATAAATATAAAGGAACAAAAGGGTTGTATGAATTAATTTTTAAAAACATACCACTAAGGTATTCAATCAAAGATTTAAATGTTTTTAAAGAAATTCTACAAAATACCAACGCTCATAAAAGGAATTACTCAAAGGATGCGATGATAAATCGTTCACGTGCAACGAAATATAACATCGTTATTAAAAAGCTATTTCCACCACGAAAATTGCCAACATTGCGTACCGCACCGGCGCTAAAACAACCGCTAAAAAGAAAATCTTTATCACTTATGGATTTATCACTTCTTGAACAACATGGGAAAAAGAGTAAAGGAGATACTTCAACATCTGGTAAAGGACTTATGAAAAATCTGTACAACACAAATGTGATCTACTACAGAGACATCAATAAATTGGTTGACAGGATGAGACTATTACATGAAGCCATGGAAGCCGGTCATACGGGATTAAATAATGAATGGGTGGCTCTGGTTGATGAACTTAGGAATCGCGGCATAGTCGTATAATTGCCCGCGGATATAAAAGAGTTGCAAGCGTATAATGTATCAGTTCTAACATGAGTGTCGACAAGTTCGGACGGTACTCCGCGTTAGGGGTGCAAGTCGGAGAAGACAGAAAAAGAGGCGGTTTACCACAAACTCCTGAAGGTGACTATAACATAAGTAATAAACGTTTAAAACTAGTTAAAGATCCAGAAGAAGATACTGATGGAGCAAATTTAAAAACAGTTAAAGAAGCTACTTCTACATCATTGAAATTAGACAAGAATACTTACGATATCAAATCGCATAGAATAATTAATGTTGGTAAACCAACTGATAGTTCTGATGCAATTAATAAAGAGTATTTATCATCTGAACTTTCAAATACTTTAAAATTGCAGTGGGGTAATAATTTAAAAGATGGACAGACATATGATGCTGGGAATCATAGGATAACAAACGTGGCAAATCCAAAAAATAATAAAGATTCAGTTAATAAAGAATATTTACATTCTATAATACCGGAAAAGACTCAACGCGGATTTTCTTTTTATAAATTTATAATAAATGACATTGGATACCCAAAGGAAGACGGCGATGCTGTAAACCTGAAATACATCAAGGACAACTGTATTTTACAAGATGGTGATGAAATCGATTGTCATGGGAAAGTGTTGTCAAATGTAAAGTTCGCTTCTCAACCAAAAGACGCTGTTACTATGGAACAATTATCTAAAGAATTAAAAAGGGGAACATCAAATTTTGTAAAACATGAAGATGCCGTGCTAAAGCGAGGAGATACATTTATACATGGAAATGAAAAGTTTGATTTAATGCAAGGAAATAATGATGAATGGGATGCAGGACATAAAACAATAACAAATGGAAGATTTGGTATAAAAGATACAGATGTACCTCTAATGGTGCAAACATTAATTGCGAGTGGTGGTACATTAGGTACATACAATGGTCGTAATAGAAGAATAAAAGATATTTATCCTGGTTATGAAGATGATGATTGTGTTACATTAAGACAAACAATAACTTGGGATAAACACTTTGGGACCAAATATGATGCAAAGATGAAGAAAATAATTAATATTTTACCAGGAGAAGATTTAAATGATGCTGCTACTATTGGACAAGTCATAACAACGTCGAAAAGTGATTCGACTGCTTACACGTGTAATGATAAACGTATTATGCAGTTACACGATCCCCAACATCCAAAAGATGCTGTAACTTTAGACTGTTTAATAAGAATAGTGGGCAATTTACTTATCGATACCCACAATCATATAGCTAGTACAACGAGTCATGTGATGATTCAACCCGATGAACGAGAAGCTTGGATTAAAAATAGAATCATAAATCAGTATATAATTAATTTGAATAATTAAGTATTTAAATATGAAAATTGTGCACGAGTTATTCATTCGTGTAAAGCATCTCGTAGAGTAAACACGCCGGCTATATAAGACGACACAATGAAGACCGCACCGCTCAGTCGTCGTCAAGACAGCGTCAAGAAAGGACGTGGTATAACATCAGCCGCGTTATCCCTGCTCAGACGGATTCCTGTTGGTGCTGTTCTAAATCGAGCGATAGACGCTCTACCATACGAATTTCATCTGCCCGGAGGTTATCAATATTGTGGACCCGGAACTAAGTTGGCAAAACGTTTAGCAAGAGGGGATCCTGGAATTAATAAATTGGATCAAGCCTGCAAAGAACACGATATAGCGTATTCCAAGTTTGCAGATTCGACGAATAGATCGATAGCGGATAGAGTGTTAGCGGAAAAAGCTTGGCAAAGAGTGAAATCAAGTGACGCAAGTATTGCAGAAAAAGCAGCCGCTTGGGCAGTTACTACAGCCATGAAGGGTAAAACAAAATTTGGTGGCGGGAAACGTCGTAGAGGACGGCCTGCAAAGAGAAGAGCTCCCAAAAGAGGTGGAAACATTAAGAAAAGACGTCGTAGGACTCGTAAAGCAAAGGCGAAGAAAACTTCCGTTTGGTCGATGGTAAAAAACGGAGCAGGTCTATACCTAAGACCGTACCGTGTATACTAAATAAGAACAATCAATTGATAATTCCAAATAAAGCCTTGACAAATTATCAATTATCAAATTATGTGAAATGTTTAAGAATACCATTTTTTAGAGGAGTTTTTATGAAAGACGCATTACCAAATGAAATATGGAAAAATGAAACTGGAATAGTAAATTTGGATTCCACTCATGGTCCAGGAACTCATTGGGTATGCTATAAAAAACTCGGACAGAACGTTTACTACTTTGACAGTTTTGGCAATCTACCACCGCCGAAAGAACTTCAACACTATTTTCGGAACTCCGAAAATATATTTTACAATTACAAAAGAGAACAACCCAACAATACAGAAATATGTGGACATTTATGTTTGGAGTTTTTAGCGAAAAGCGTCAGTCAACTTTGAGATGTCATCGTATACAGTGTCACTGAGTGGAAATTCATCCACACTGAAAAGCACTCTTTTCCCGGCACTACGTTTATCCAAGGATAGACTGTGGGAAGCTGCTCTATTGGATTTTACTACGTACAATTCAATTCCCAACGTCACGGAGGGAAAAAACAATTTACTACATTATTACGAGAGTAAAGATGAAAAAGGAAATTATTCGCAATTGAAGGTAATAACTTTATCTACCGGATCGTATGAAATAGACGATATAAACCAAGTATTACAGAAGCAGCTAGGAGAAGAAAATATCAGTATAAAAGGAAATAACAATACTTTAAAAGCGGAAATCACTTCAAAGTATTATATAGATTTAAGTTTAGAAAATTCAATTGGTAGTTTACTGGGATTTTCAGATAAGAAAAGAAAAATCTTAGATCCCGGACCTACTCATACAGGTGATACCACAGTAACAATATTAAAGGTTAATAGTATTGATATAACATGCAATATCATACACGGATCGTATAGAGACGGGGTAAACCAACATATTTTACATACATTTTATCCAACAGTGGCTCCCGGTTTTAAAATAGTTGAGAAACCACAAAACCTGATATACCTACCATTGAACACCAGTTTCATTTCGGACATCGTACTGAACATATCGGATCAGGACGGTAACAGTGTTGACTTTAGAGGAGAAACCATTACAATACGGTTACACATAAAAGCGGTGTCATAAGTTCAACATGGGATTGACATTTAAACCGCAACGGAAGAGCCGAGACCTCAGTAGCTCTTCAACATTGGACGAGTTAACACCGGACAACATTCGTTTCCTGCAAAAGATCGGACTAAGACTTACCAACGATGGATATCCTGGATATATCTCAAGGGCCGACGTTCGACGAAACACTATGGGAGAAGGAATATCACACGCACAACCCTTACACTTCATCAAAATTAAACAATAACGATGAAATAAGGATCCCCATTCAACAACAGGACATTTACACGTTACCGTGTGAAAGTTACTTGTACATCGAAGGACGGGTATTAAAATTGGATGGAAAAACCGCTTCAACGGTTCCTTTTATAAATAACCCGATGGCATATCTTTTTGATGAAATAAGATATGAAATATCAGGAGTGACGGTTGATTCGACAAAAAAGGTCGGTCTAACAACGACGCTGAAAGGATTAACATCATTAACACCGCATGAGAAAAATTCAATAGTCACCGCCGGATGGGTTGCTCCCGATAAAGACACTATAACACCGGATTCCAATGGTCATTTTGACTTTCATGTCCCTTTACGTTTGCTTTTGGGATTCGCTGAAGATTACAGACGGATAATAATAAATGTCAAACAAGAATTGGTATTACTCAGATCTTCAACTAACAAGGACTTGATACTTGCAGACCCTGGAACTACGGAAGCCAAACTGGAATGGCAGCTACAGTTGGATAAAGTCGTGTGGAGAGTACCGCATGTCAGATTAGCCGATGAACACAGAATCGTATTGTTGAGAAAGTTGAAATCTGACCGTGATATCGTCATGCCGTTTAGAAGTTGGGAATTCCATGAATATCCCACACTACCTCAAACAGAGCGTCAAACATGGACTGTCAAGACGTCCACTTATCTAGAACGGGCACGGTACGTAATACTCGGTTTCCAGACTAAACGAAAAGATGTTATAACTTCGCACGCCGGTCAATTTGACCATTGCAAAATAAAGAATTGTAAAGTTTTTCTAAACTCTCAATTCTTTCCTTATGACAATCTAAATGTCATGTTTAGTAAAAAACGCTATTCAATCTTATACGATATGTATGCGAGGTTTCAATCGTCATATTACGGGAAGACAAATACACCGCTATTATCGCCGGAACAGTTTTTCTCCAAAGCCCCAATAGTCGTTATCGATTGTTCAAAACAAAACGAATCCGTGAAATCGTCCAGTGTGGATATAAAAATCGAAATGGAGTTTGAAGAAGCAATACCGGACGGAACTTCGGCATACTGTTTAATTATACATGACAAGATAGTGACTTACACTCCATTAACAGGAATTGTTAAAAATGTGTTGTAAAAAAACTGTTTTTTTTTTTTGCGGTCGACGCAAATGTTATAAAAGGGGGGAAAGAGAATGAAAATCTCATTATATTTCTGACCGTCGTATGGGAAGCATCGTCCGCAAGATGAGCTCTCCTACTGCAAATACTAACGAAGAAGAAACTACTCCTCCCATGGGTGACAATAGTTTGGATATAGAAAAACAAGTCGAACAAGAAATGGACGAGTTCCTCAAGTTTAAACATAAGAAAAAAGAAGAGGAAGTTGAAAAAGGAGTAAAAAGAAGAAAGATCGATGACACCATCTCCACCAATATTTTGACAGAAGTATTTCTCAGGATCTACTATCCCATCTCTTCTTGTATGACAAAGAGCGTGTCCGCCGGAGTTATAAAATCATTGGATTATTCACCAACTGTTATTTTAAATCACGGATCTAAAATGGTGGCCTTCACTGAAATTTCCTGGGAATCGTTTAGAAAACATCTACATCTTTTGGAATGTTATTTGAGTAACAACACATTTGGAAGAAGGACAAAATTAAGTCTGCTGGAATCCAATATCGAAATCGATATAGTGAAACATCGAGGTGGACAAATCGTCCGCTTTCGAGATTTAACCAAGCATGAGATGAAGATACACCTGACAAAAGATGAATTCTACAGTCTAAGTTGTGCTACCGGTCCTGTCACAAGATATCTAAAACAGCTAATATTTTCAAGTGCAATTATAAAAGAGTATCTAACCGATACATTGGATAGGCAACCGTATGTGCCGATTCTGTACGGTCCCGTAGATACGTCCATCTTCAATAGGATACCTCATGAAGTTGACATGTGGAGACAGTTGCACAACTATCAGACTAACTACAGTATAGATGAGCAAGCCCAAGAGGTGAACGAAGAAGGCTCATTCAATAATTGATAAGTGTAGACCCTCGGGTATAAAAGAGCGTGCACCGCGGTTTTGCAAACAGTCGTTTACCAACCTTCGTCATGAACAAACGAGTTTCGTTTTCTAACAAATCGGAAGTAATGGAAGTGAGACGAGGTATAATTGAATTCCAAGCGTTCCGCGGTAACGACGGAAGTTTTATCATAAAAGAGTTAGTAGTTTTAGATATGAACACATCTGTAGTTTATCACTATTTATTCCAACCGCCACTACCGTTTAACAGATTAACTACCAAAGCGAGAGTAACGAACAAGTGGTTGATGAAATACTTTCACAACTTGAGATGGGATGAAGGTTTTGTACACTACAGTATGATGCCGCAAATCATGAATCATTACTGTAAAGAATTTAAAATTATTTACACAAAAGGAGTGGAAAAAGCCAGTTGGATACAGAAGTTTACAAACCACGAAGTGTTAAATGTCCAGGTGGACAGGGATTTCCAATGTCATTTCGGCAACATTTGTATTTCATCGAAAAACTTTAAACATCGTCAATCGCAATGCGCCTTGAAGAACGCTTATCGCTTGAACGCGTATCTCCAACAGAGTGGTGGGGGATGGGAAGGGTATAAAAGCGAGGGGACAACCATGACCGGGCATGAGTATTACTCTAGCCACCGAGCAGTCAACACCTCACACGCAGATTCGCAAGACTAAGAATATTATCAACGAAAAAAGAAGAAGTAAAAAATGGCAACGCAAACATTTTTACAATCGCTTGTCGATCAGTTCAACAAACATTCCAAGTCCACAATCCTACCCACTAAAAGATGTTCGGAATTGAAGGAAGAAAAGCATTACATCATCCACACCATCAAGAAGATGGAAACAACTGTCGGAGACGCCATCAACTGCACGCTGAGTGAAGCGCCCTACTCGCCTGGTGATGAACCGAAGTTTCAAATCTTTCTTCCCAAACGCTTCGTCCAACTTCTGCAGAACGAAGATCTACGCCTCATCCATCCCGGAGCTCTCTACTTGGCGTCCCACGGTCCGAGCGGAAGTAATTCTACAGAGCTCACGCTTCACGTCATGCCTAACGCCAACAGTTAATCTGTAATTTCATATTGTTCTTGTAAACTTTTGTAAAATATTTCTAAATAAATGAATAACAATAAAAAAAAAAAAAAAAAAAAAAAAAAAAAAAATATAAAGCAGCATATCGGTATGTGTTTGTACACATATCGGTATGCTGCTTTATATAAAAAACAATTTCGGGTGACCTTGACCTAGTTTCAAAAACTATATAAATGGAGCAATGTCCGTAAGAATTCCCTCAGTCTACGACTACCTTCAGTGCTGTACACATCTCCGTTGGTGATTGCACAATGTCTCTCAAGATCAAGTATGCATCATACGATACCTCCACTATTACAACTTTTGAACAGCTCGACAATTTCACTAATGAATTGCGAGTGCTTCTTGCCGGTGGTTATCACTTGAACGTTGACACCTATGTAACAAACAAGAGGATGTTCTCCAAACAGAACTTCTGCGATGAAGAATTGTTCTTTCCCACACAGGCGGCGACAACATCCGCTCCATCTACTCAAACCAATGTCAAATTCCACAAATACTACTAAATGACAAAGCATGACGTCAACAAGGGTTCGCTGTAAAATTTCGCTATAAAACGAGGGATCAACTCCAACAGAATCATCATTTGCTCTCCTACGGTCGCAGCGATAACAACCACTGCCACCATGTTATACCGAATGATGATTGAATTCAATGGGAAGATCTACGGAAAGGACTATAGAACCGTAGAAGAGATGAGCGCCGATCTCAGTGTATTGACTAGAGAAGGGTTCCAACCAAAACTGATCCTGAAGTTTCCAGAAGTGCACCCGCTATCCACTGAAGAACTCATCGCCATGGCTAGAGCGAACAAGCAGGAACAGGAACAGAATATTAAGAAAGAACCTAAAGAAGAAGAAGAAGAAAAGGACAAGCCAGCATCATAAATAAAAAAAAAACATCTTACATTTGTAAGATGATCTTTTTTAAAACTCCATTTGGATGACCTTGAGATTACCCCCACCACTTTTATTGATCTATAAAACACGCTATCCTACACTGTACAACTTCATTTCTTACCAACACTTGGAAGCGGCAACATGGAGGAGAAGAACAACGAGGACGCACCGCGCTACTGTTGTGAACAGAAATGCACAGATTTAGGAAGATGGATGGTAGACGGATTAGCTTGTACAAAGTGCGAATTCTTCGGATCCTGTTACTGCAAGTGCAAGACAAAGCAACTACCGCCACCAGAATTGCGAACCTTCAAGATTTATAAATCACGATACTTCCACACTTGCTGTCCCCAGAAGTGTATCAAATTTCATCCGCAAAAACTTGCCACTTGTCGAAAGTGCAATGCATATTATAAAGACGACTTTTGTACATGCATCATAAGTGCGTGCAAGTACAGATCAGATTGGTCTTCTGATCCTGTTGAAGCTTCAGATGTATAGCTGTAGTCACTGACTGCAGCCCTTTTTTAAAATTCCATTTGATTGACCTTGAGATTACCCTCCACCACTTTTTTTTACAACATATATTCTACGGATCATTCCATACGCTTCTCATTCTTATTTCATTACTCGCACTGACAACAACATGGATGATAAATTCATTTCCTTTCAACATTTAATTACCAACAGAGAAGAGATGGAAGAACTATTCCAAAACTTACTGACAGTCATTGATAGCTATCCTTTAAGATGGATCAACATCACGGTGCAATATGTCAATCCTACCACAATATTTTCATCCTCGTCATCTTCTCCTGGCACCTCCATGTCTTCATCGTCGCAAAGTGCAGAGGAAGAGGAACAGACTACTAATGGTGTTAAAATTGTTGAATTAAACGACGAGGAACAAGAAATGCAAGCTCTGGTTAAATATAAATTTAATATTTAATTTACAAACAAAGTATTACTACTTTCTACATTGTGTTACAGCTAGCGCTTATCTTCGTACGGCTCCCACAACCTATCCCGACGGCGTTTCGCGGCGAACTGCGATGACCGAAGTTCCCTCGTTCCCCACCCGGGCTTCGCCCCACCACTGTCCTCCCCCCACTCTTTTCTTCCCCCACCCGGGCTTCGCCCCACCGCTGTCCTCCCCCCACTCTTTTCTTCCCCCACCACGGTACCCCTACCGAATATAGGCGGCCGCCTCACCTCCGCTCGCCATTTGTTCGCCGACTCCCGAACGATGAGCGGCTTTCCTTTAGCGACAAGTACAAATACATTTACCGTAAAGTCGCAACAAGACTTGAAGGATATTTTTGAAACTTTGAGTGACGTAGTCAGCGCTCCCAACAACACCATCACCATGACTGTGGAGATCTCCTACAATTGTCCACAATGCGAGGAGATGGAGAGCGAGGACATCGAACCTGCAGGCGGCACTCCTCCACCTTCCGAGGCTGCACCTTCCGACACAGCTGACGATGAGGTTTAGTCGAAGACAACTGTTTTTTTTTTCTTCACCCCCCACCACTCTACAATAAATATGCACTGCATTCGTCTTCGCTTCTCATTTCATCGCCGACTTTCCTACCATCAACACCGGTCCCGTTTTTCCCCCCACCACAAACTAAAAAACACGCACACAGAGACATGATGGACGACGTTACGCTCAGATCACGATTGGAGGAGGACAGACTCAGACTGGAGATCAACAGGCTGCAATTGGAAACGGCGAACCAACAAGGCATGGTCCGCCTGCTGCAACTGTTCAAATGCGTACTGTGCATGCTGTGCGTCTACCTCCTTTTCGCCATCACCTTCGGCGTCTACCACTGCGTCAACGGTGCACGACGCTCCAACGCCTCTCTGCACAACAACAACAACGACACTATTTTAATTTAAATTAATTAAAATAAATAAACTAAAAAAAAAACCCTCCCTCGGCCCGCCGCTCCCGCTCCGATCCGACCCGTCCCGAGTCCCCGCCCCGACTGAGCCCCTCGCGGCTCCGCTTTTTTAAAACTCCCTCCGGATGGCCTTGACCCACTTACAAAACACACCCATCACTGTCAACCACACCTGCCGGTTCGAACCGCTTGGCCTTGAAATGGGCCAGAACCGGCAAAACCCCACTACTATTTTTTATTTGTATTTTTTTTGTGTTAATTGCTTAGATACTAACTTACTTAAATCTGTAATCAATATATAATGAGAATTATTACCAATTTTATAATATAATAAATCAATTTCTAGTTTTGTATTATAATGTTCAGATATTTGTAATGGCACTATTTTTTCATCTTCATCAATTCTATAAATATTTATTGACATAGATGGATAATTATATTTAGAATCAAATGATCTTTTTTCAAATAATTTAATATCTTTCAATGTTATTGGATAATCAAAACCTTTAAAAATATCATCATTTATATATTTTTGATATTGTTTAACTCTTTCAGCATTTTTGTTTGGTTTATCAATAGCACATCTAATTGCATAAATAAAACAATATTCATCTTTATTTTTAAAATTTACACAACATTTTTTATTCTTAATTTCATTTGGTAATTCTATATATGATCCAGCATTTAATGAATTATTTTTAGATAATTTTAGATTTAATTCAACACATCTTTTTAATGACCAACCAGAGCCTTTTGATGGTTGATTTAGTTGTTCTCTAACTATTAATTTCTTGAATTGATCATCAATAAAACCATCTATATTTAAAACATCTGAACTTTTTATGCAAAAATACATATTACTATTTTGAATTTCACCATTTATTAATTTTCTTTCATATTCAAATTCTAAAGCCATCTGTCCTTTAATATTTTTGAATTTTTGTTTTTCTATCAATTTTTTTTCATTTCTTTGAGTTTCTAAATAATCATTAATATCTAAATCATCATTTGAATTTGTTAAAATATAATCTTGAAAATATCCTTTTAATGACGAAGCTTCTTGAATATTTATTATATTTTCTTTTGGAATTGGTTTATTTTTAAAATAATCATTTAATAATCCAATCAATTCTTTTCTAGTTTTATTAACAATTATAATACTATTTTTAATTGCTAAATTTTGTATATATTTTAATGATCTATATTCTAAATTATTTGGATTTTCTTTAATTTTGTTTAATCTTTTAATTATTTAATCTCTAGATAAATTTTCATAATTTCTGACAGATAATTTTGTTGCAATTTCATTTAATTTTTCTATATTAAATAATGAATAATTTGTAAGATCAAATGTTTCTTTAATATTTGTTAATTCATCTAAAGTTTTATTTTTATAATTATATATATTATTATTTTTACACCAATGTTTTAATTCAAATATTTTATTATCATATTTTTGTTTATTTAATAAATGTTTAGTTGAGTTATAATGTCTATCATAATTTTTATATAATATATTTTTATTACAATAAGGACAATTAATATTTTTATTTGTTCGTTCCATTTATTAGGGGTGAAATTCTTTATTTATTAAAAATAATTTTTACTTAGAAATAAAACTCTTAAAAATATAAGAAGTATTTCCACTTTTTACTAGGTAATTTATAGTTTAAATCATATTTTTTTAATAAATTTTGAATTTTCTTAAAATAAGTAAAATTTTGTCTTCATTTTTTATCATATTTTTAAATTTTCTAGTTTTGTTATATTTTTTTCATGAATTTTAGTTTCTAAATGTCTTGAATAATTTTTAGTCCATTTAATATTTCTTCCACATTCACAAAATTGTGGTTTTAAAAACATTTCTCTAATACATTGTATACAAATTGCATTTTTTCTATCTTTACTATAATGATAATTATTAAAATTTAAAATATCTTTAATTTCTTTATATTTATGACATTGTTTTTCATTTAATTCAATAACTTTGATATTATCATATAATTTTTTATAATACACATCCTTACATTCTTTACAATAATGATATAACCCATCTTTAGTATTTTTGTCTTTATAAAATTTAGATATATCTTTATATAATTTACACCTTAAACATTTCTTTTCCATTTATATAAAATAAAATTTACAAATTGTTTTTTTTTTTCAATTCATATTCATAAAAATTTCCAATACTATCTTCATTATTTTGATCTTTTATACTATAAGTAACAGGATTTGTATTATTAATTTTAGAAATTATAAATATTTCTCTAGACCAATTATTTTTATATTTATTAGAAAATGTTGATTTTTTATTTCCAATTCTAACTCTATCATTTATTTTAAATTTTGATTTGGTTATTATTTTTGGTGGTTTATATTTAAAAACAGTATCTAATAAATCCTTTTCATTATTTTTATTTACTTCAATTGGTTTCATTTTAATTGTTGAATGATATGAGTTATTATATTCTTTAACAATTTTTGGTAAAATATTTATCCATCTATAATTTTTATTAATTTCAAATTGTATTTTAATTTTTTCATTTTGTGTTCTATTATACCTTTCTATTATACTTGATTTTTCTTCATTTTCTGTATGATACAATTTAATATCATATTTATTTAATATTTCATTAAAATCTTTATTGATAAATTCTAATCCTTTATCTGTATGTAAAAGATTAGGTGATTTATGATTAATTTTAATTGCATCCTTAATTATTTCTTCAAATGCTCTAGAAACAGTTTTTCTATCTTTTTCTTTAATGGTTTTGACCAAACATATTTTGAGAAAGTATCTATAACATTTAACATATATTTATAACCATTATTTTCTTTTTCATAATTTTTCATTATAATTAAATCTGCTGCCCATAAATCATCAATACCTAAAGTAATTATTTTTCTTTTTAGAAATTTCTTTCTAATTGGAGCATGAATTTCATTTGCTTCAATTATTTGTTCATTTTTAGTTAATTCTTTTTTAATTATAGGTTTAACTTCTTTTTTCAAAATTTTACTTTTATTTGTTTTACAAATTGAACATTTAGTAGCAATTCTATATAATCCATTTTTCATTTCAACAATTTGTGGATTAATATTTTTAGTTTTTTTCTAACATTTGTGACAATGAATTGGTTCATTCATTTATATATAAATTTTTTTATAAATAAATGGATATGTGTTATAGATGTCATAATCAAACTAATTTTACTATTATTGGAAATTGTGTAGGATATAATATATGTAAAAGAATTATTTATGAAAAAAGATTAAGAGAAGAAATAATAAGAATAAACATCTTAAACATATTTTAAGAGAATTTAACCATTTTCAACCATATAAAACACAACAATTAATTAATGAACTATATATTTTATGTATTTTCAATCATTTTGAAATAACACCTAAGAATATAAAATTATTTTTAAAACAAAGGAATTATACAAATTGGATATTTTATTATCAATTTTTAAACAAAATATACAATATTGATTTTGAATTGAATAATGAAGATAAAGAAAAAATTACACTATTTTTTAATAAATATTTATGTTTTAAGAAAAGTAATATACCATACAAAAAATTATTACCTATGATTTTTAAATACTTAAATATGGATTTTTGTATAAAACCTAATTATAATAATGACTTTTTAACATATCTATCACAAACAAGTTTGTGATATTTTTTCCTATATAAATGGATCTGCTAGAAGAAATTAATAATATTGGAGAATTAAGATTTAAAGAATATAAACCATTAAAAAGTTTAAATTTAAATGAAAAATATAAAATTGAAAAATTTGAAAGAATTAAAGATAAATATGGATATACAATTATTGTTGAATTAGAAAAATGTAAAGTACATTTACCAAAAAGATTTACTAATGTAATTGATGATAAATCAATTAAAGAATTAAATAAAAAAGATTTACATTTAATTGTCACTGATATAAAGACTTTTGATGATAAAGAAACTGCTTTAGTTAAATTTGAATAATTATTACAATATTATTGATACTAAACCTTAATTTTACTTGTTTTTAAAAAATTCAAATTTTATTGAAAAAATACTATAGAAAACTTAAATTGACTTATAAAAAGTCAACTATTGATTTTATTGAAAATATACTTATAAAATGTGATAATTTTACTTGTTTTTAAAAAAATTTTATTTTGTAGAAAATTTAGGCATATTTGTTAAAAATTTCATTAAAATTGCATATTTTTTATGTACAATTTGACAAAAGCTGAAAATTGGCCAAAAAATGGCAAAAATATTGCATAATTGTATTAAAAAACTGTAAAATTTGTTTGATTTTTGATTGTCTCCAAAAGTGAGCCAGAACCAACATGGTACTATCTACTTATATATATATATATATATATATATATATATATATATATATATATATATATATATATACATATATATATATAAATTTTAATGACTATTATTTTTGGTCTCTGGGCACCTAAAAACGAAAAAGTAACATGGTCCCGGGCTTAGGTCTTACCATGAGACCTACGGTAATAGCTTATTCCCTATGGGAAATTCGCTAAAAGTACTTGTTAAACATAAGTTAGGTAGGCCCTAAATTTATTACCTACTTTTCCAGATAAAATTTATATAATTAGCCCAATATTACAGTGGAGCAATTTTTTAGGAGAAACCTGATTACATTGAACTCAAACAATTAAAAAAATTACCCAGTTATTCAAGAAATCGTTGTAAAAATACTGACAAGTTAAAAATTTATCTAAAAAATTCTTATTGAAAAGAGTTTTTACTCTCTATTAGATTATAAGTTACTGTTGCCATCACTCATCACAACCAATATACAATACAAAGATATGACTGGTCCTATGGCCCAGAGAGGGGTCCCAAAGGACGACGTGGGAGGTAAAAGGTATGTAGTAAAACACAAGACCTCGAGTTATGGGTCAGTATGGTAGTAGAAGGGTAAGTTAGAATCGTAAGTTAGAAGCAAGAAACGGTAACAGAGGAATGCTCTTAGTTGCATTGGTTGCATCTCTAGAGGAATGCTCCTCGTCGCAACTGTTCCTGATGCGTTTGTAACAGTTCCACGCAACGTGATACTCGCGCATGCGCAATAGGCGAGGAGGGCGAGGATCATTCCTCGATCGAGACGGATGTATATGTAACACCTTACGAGAGGGCGTAAGAAATTCTTTAACTACTACAAATGTAAAAAAAAATACCAAAAAAGGAGAAGATATACTCTCAAACAAGGTCTGTAGAGGTAAAATTATTTTCTGGTAGGATTTTATTTTTTGTTTGTAAATGGGGGTTGATGCAAAATCCCTGCTTTCGGCTATGAAGAATCGATCAATAGGAGATGATCGCAAGACTGGGAAAAATCCTGTTTCCACTATACACAAAACAGCTTTTTTTGCTTATATCGACGTCAGAGGCCATGATGTAAAGGACTACTCATAGGTGTGATACTGCGCAGGTTTGATGACGTCAGTTTCGAGAGTTATCAGCTGTTATTAAATTATGTTTATAAACAATCAAAAATCAAAATCAAATGTTTACCAGCCGTTCTTGGTGATGTGTTTTTCTGTTTGTTTGTAGGAAAATGTTTAAGTTTTTCACGTTTAATTGAGTTTTAGGGCTTAGACCTACATTAAAGAAATGTTTGCCTATTTTCTCACCTCAATCAAACTGACCAACTGTCTTATTTATTAACTTCAAAACTGAAACAGGACGTCTTAGAAAACCTCGTTTCCTACATAAGAGCTAATATGATGCAGTTACGATCACCCAGACGCACTGCAGTTTCTCTACAGAATACGTTGGTACATCATTGGCAAACACTCATCTAACATTTTCAACTTAAAATATAACGTTGAGCCTGACGAAAAAACGTGTTTGAGTGCTAGAGTACGAAATGGCCATCGTCTGAAATAGATATACTGAAAATAAGTGTCAAACAGCGAATATTCTCAACTGTGTTGAGTCATAATTGTGAGAACGACCAATTCAAAGAGGAATCATTCAGAAACATACAATTATTCTCAGAGAGTATGTTTTCAGAAGACGCATTTAATTATGTTGCCGTCTACGTGGCTTAAAACAGTGTCCCAACTTAGGAAGATTCTCTTATGAGCACTTAAAAAGCAGCTTATTTACGTGGAGAAGAAATGTCTTGGATTGAGACTGTGTCAAAGGGGGGTTTGTGTGTACCGGACAGTAACTTTTTTGAAAGCTGCATTATTTGTGGAGGACGTTTTTAATAGAGGTCACGGAATAAATAATGTTTGTATCGAAAACAGATTGTTAAAAAAGTTTGTTTACTTCCTAAACTAATGATAACAGACTTTGGAGTGCCGGACGAGGCTGTTATTAGACTAATTCGAATTAGGACTTATCTCAGAGTAAGACACCTAAACTAAACAAATCTCATGAAAACCTTGATGACATTAGTAAAATGAAGAAGTTGAAAGAGTAATCAATGTTATACCATTTAGCCTTTGTTTTTCAAATAGACGATTTTTTTAGTTTTGTAATAAAAAGTTGGTATATATGCTCGTTTTTAAAATTATTTGTTATTAGTTAAGTTTGTTTTCCTAAACACCATAACACAAGAGATAGACACCAAATAACTTTAAGTTATTTTGATTTTATGAAACTTATATTTTAAAACATAAGTTTTTTATAGTTAGCCTATATAACCTATATTCTAAAAAATCAACGTGTTGAATGACAAAAGCACTATAAAATTGCATTGAAAAAATACTCTATTAGGCCGTACCGATTTAACACTGAAAAGATTAGTTACTATTGACAAAGGTCTGAATTAACCTAAGAAGCATGAGAGTTTCTCTTTCTTCTCAGTTTACAAGGTCTGTAAAAATATTCCGTACTGTGTTTTGCAACGTTAAATTTTACGACGAGGCAGAATGATTGTAGAATAATGTAAAATATTTTTAAAAGTATCTGCCGCATTTTAAAGCCACTTAAAATACACTTTTAGGTATACCTACTCAATAGTGAATGACGAAGAACTTTCCTAAATTATGTTCTAAGTTATTTTGTTTTTGCTCACAATATCATTTTAGTTTCAAAGTTAACTGCGCTGTAAGTATTTATGTAGGAATTTTATTCTATGCTTAAAGACCTACAATAATTTTAGTTTATAAAAAAATGTTTTTCTTAGTAAAATATACTATCCTTAAATTTAAACCATCTGAAATTTAATAAAACATAACAATTTATTAAAAGAACAAAAATACAGTATAAAACAAAATGACCCCGATTGCTTTAATAAACTTAAATGAAAACAAGAGTAAATTATTTAAACTTTTTGAAAGAAAAAGGAAAGTTTATCTTAAGGCATTTATTAAGGTGCGTTTACACTGGAGTTGTCAACCAAAAGTCATCAACAATTTTAGTCGACAACTGTGGTCGACAATCTGAGTTGACAACCAAATAAATCCAAGTTGTTGACCAAATAAATGCACGTTTACATCAGTTTGACAACCAAAATTGGTTTATTGAATTATTCTATACTATACTAGTTGTCAACCAAATGTTGGTCGTCAACCTAAATTTGGTCATCAATCTAATGAGTTGCTGTTGCGTTTACACTGAGATATCAAAAATGGTTGACAACCTTTGGTCGACAACTGCAGTGTAAACGCGCCTTTAGTAGCATAACGTTGCGTATACGGCCCTTACAAGGTGTCTAACCTATTAGTTAATGAAAACAAACACTTGAGTAAAACCTGATCACATGTTTAAAATCAAAACAAATGACGTCAACTTCGAGGGATGCGCAGAACGA
This sequence comes from Neoaliturus tenellus, assembly GCA_030545055.2. Lineage (NCBI taxonomy): Eukaryota > Metazoa > Arthropoda > Insecta > Hemiptera > Cicadellidae > Neoaliturus > Neoaliturus tenellus. The sequence goes on from CM061531.1 coordinate 236,577,167, forward strand.
ACCAATTTTCGTCTCCGTAGGAACACACCTATGTGTAGTCCTTTCATCATGGTCAGAGGCATTTTATCAAGGAAATTTGTACTAGCATTGATTTTACATACTTAAGTACTCCACTTACTATGTAAAGTCAAAATAGTACTAGGTACAAATTTTATTTCCAAATACCTTTAATGAGTAAGGGCCCAGTTTCAGATGTAGAATTTTTTTTTGTCTTTAATTTTTTATTTACAACTGTAACAATATACAACGAGCAAATTTGATGAGAAATACAATTAAATTACAATAACTTGAATAAATTAAACAAATCAGAGAAAACTCAGTAGTCTTACTCTTGATTGATTGGTAACTGTAAATTTGATCTTAGTCCAAAAGGTCTCTGTTCCATTTTCTTCGTAATCGTCTTCGAATTACACCAGGAAGTCTTAATGTAAACAAGTCACTGATTAAGGGATTAGAATGGCTGTCGAGTTTGATGAAAAATTTGTGGTAGGTTTCTTTTGCAACTTCGTTGACAAACTTAATTTTGAAGTCTTCGTGAAGAGTTTTGTTGCTAACGCAATAGGGTGCGCCAGATATTAGACGGAGAATTTTGGATTGAAAGGCTTGTATTTTCTTCAAGTGACAGAATTTTGCAGATCCAAAAATTTGAATTCCGTAAGCCCATATTGGTTTCAGAAGAGTTTTGTACAATAGTAATTTTGATTTAACAGGTAATTTTGAGTTGAAGTGTAGAAGTCGGTAGAGTTGTTTTGTTCTCGCATTGAGAGCAGCTCTCTTTGTTGTTACGTGGTTTTTCCATGTCAGTCGTTGGTCCAAATGAACGCCAAGATATCGCGCTTCGGTGTTTTGTGGGATTCTTGAGTTGTCAATGTATACGGGAGGGCAGTAGCCTTTTCTTAATGTAAATGTGACATGGGACGATTTAGATGGGTTTACTTTAATTCTCCAGTTTTTTAACCAATTGCTCAGAATGTTGATGTGATTTTGAAGGTTGCTTGATGCTTCCATGGGATTTTCAGAGGAACTCAATATGGCGGTATCATCGGCAAATGTTGCAATTGTGGTGTTGTTAGTTTCAGGGAGATCAGCTGTATAGATGCTATATAAAAGAGGAGACAATAAGGATCCTTGTGGTACCCCGGCCCTTATTGGTTTGTAGTCAGAAAACTCTGATCCTTGTTTCACCATAAAGAACCTATCTTCTAGGAAGGAACGGATAATCAAATAGTATGTAGATGGAAGAAATCTTAGTTTTGATAGGAGACCAGGATACCACACCTTATCAAAGGCAGCGGTTACATCCAGAAACACAGCGCTTGTATATTTTTTATTCTCTAGCCCGGATGCAATAACATCTACTACTCTATGAAGCTGTTGAATGGTGGAATGACGAGAGCGGAATCCAAATTGATGATTTGGTAGTACATTATACTCTTGAACGACATCTTGTAGTCGAGTTAGAAGTAGTCTTTCGAACAATTTTGAAATAACCGGTAGTAAAGCTAATAGGCCGGTATGAGGAAACTTGGTCTGCAGGTTTTCCCGGTTTTTGGATTAGGATTATTTGGGAAAGTTTCCATTGGATTGGATAATGGGTAGTGCGCAAAATAGAATTAAATATTTGAGTCAGTAGAGTAATACAACAATTTGGTAACTCGCGTAGAACTTCGCTCGTTATTAGATCATATCCGGGAGATTTTCGTAGAGGCAGTTTAAAAATTACTCGTTTTACATCGTTTGCAGTGATTCTAGGTGGTGGTAAGGACATCGGCAAGGGGTTTCCAGCAGACTGTTCAACTTCAGTTGAAAATTGTTGATTTTGCACTTCATGAGGGCAAAAAACCCCAGACAGATGTTCGGCAAATAAGTCTGCCTTTTCCTTGTCCGTTTTAGCCCATGAATCATCCTGACGTTTGATTGGAGAGGAAGACGTAGTGTAGTGAAGTATTTGTTTGGTGGTTTTCCATAGAGATCCATCATTAGGCGAAAGTTTAGTTAGCTTGCTGTCAAAGGTAGACGTTTTAAAATCCCTAATAGCTTGCTTCAGTTGGTTTGTGGAGTGGTTAAGAGCAGTTTTGTCAGACGGTAGTCTACTGTGGTGCCACTTTCTTCTAGCTGTTCGTTTTTGCCTAATCAAGTCACATATGTGTTGGGGGTAGCAAGGGCCAGCGCGTTTTTTGGCGGGCTTCGGAGTTAGTGAACTCCAAGCGGCCTGTTGGATGGCCTGAGTCAAGTGGTCTACCGCTGCTTCTACGTCGCCACCTGTCTTCAGCGGAAGATTAACATTTATAGATGATGTAAGTTTGGTACGGAAAAGCTCCCAGTTCATCGTCCCATTTGTTAAGGACGGGCTTTCAATTTTATCCAAAGGAACACAAGACATAGTTAATATTATTTGAGAGTGGTCAGATGGAGAATTTTCAAGGCAAGCAATAGTTGTATGAAATTGACGTACCCCTTTTGTTATAAAAAAGTCAAGTAAGTCGGGCACTTTATTTGCGGCTGTAGGCCAATATGTAGGTGTGCCAGGTGAACAGATGTTGAGATTATTAGAATCAACAGAATGAAGTAGTTGGCGGCCTCGCGGGTTAACCAATCTGGAGCCCCATCGCATATGTTTGGCATTAAAATCTCCCCCACAGATAAAATGAGGACCGAGGTTTGAAAATAAATCTGTGAAGTCATTCGAACTGACTGCAAACCTGGGGGGGCAATAAATGGCTGAAAAAGTTATTTCAATGTTATTGAACGTCAAAGTTGATGCTGCTGACTGGAGGAAATCTGTAGGTGTGATAGAAGGATGAGCAAAATGTTGAATTGTTTGTCGCACAAGTACAGCTGCACCGCCATATGCTCGACCATCGGGGCGGTCAGCTCTGTATATTTTATAACCCGGTATGAAAAACCTTGAATTAGTTGTAAAATGAGTTTCACTGATTAATGCAACATCTATACGCTTTTCATGCAGTAGCAACTCTAGTTCGTGTGCATGCTGGTACAAACCATTTGCATTCCAAAGGAGGACTGTAAGAAAAACATTTGATAGATTATTTGTCATGTTTATTCACGAGAGCCTGCATAAGTTGGGTCATCATGGCTAGTAATGGAGAAAAAAGGGCCTTGAACTCCGAGAGGATTTCAGTTAAGTGTGAGACAATAATGTCGGTATGGTTGGAAGAGGTATCGCTAGTTCTTTGAAGTCGTTTCGCATAACTGTGCTCTTCACTATGGTAGACGGCGTTTGAGGTAGAAGGTGTAGTCGGCGGTGAGGGAGAAGGATGAGAGGTTGATTTCGGGAGATGTGGAAATGATGAAGGAGATAGATCAGGGATCGGGGGAATTTGGCGAGGTGGAATTTGATCCTTTGAGGTTGTGGTCTTTGCAGAACGGCGGTTCTGTAAATCTCTATGGGCGGAGCAACCCCTGTAATTAGCAGGGTGATTTCCACCACAAAGAGCACAAGTTGCTGGCGTGGTATTAGGTTTGGTGCAGACTGAGGAATCGTGGTCCTGGGCGCATTTGACACATTTTGGGGCTCGATTACAATACTTTTTTGTGTGACCCAGTTGTTGACATCGCATGCATTGAACTATAACTCGCTTAGGACGCGGTTCTTCGACATTGATTTTTGAATAAAGCAAAGTGGAAAGGTCAAAAATATTATCATTCGACTGAGATTGGTCAAGATCAACAAAAAACAAGGGAAGTCGTGTTGTATCTTTTGACCAGACGTTAGTTACATTTTGTACGGAGAACCCTTTGGAGGACAATTCCTCTTTAATGGTGTTCGGATCAACAGAGCTGTGGAGACCACGGATAACAACCCTAAAAACTTTGTCCTCGGGAAGTTGGAATGTGTGAAATTCAGCTTTTTTTTCCCGCAGGAAGTGAACAATTTTCCTGTAAGCTTCCGATGAAAAGGGGTGAATGGTTATACTCTTCAAAGACGAAGAGCACCTAAACTGGTCATTACCGACGAGCTGAGACAAGAGTTTGCAAAGCTCCATGTAGTTCACATGGGTTTTGAGAATTATTGGAGGTACTTTTTCCCTCTTTGCCTCATTTCTGACATTCTCATTGTTGTTAGCAAGGGGTTCTAACCTATTTGAGGTAGGAATAGCATGCATGTTTTGGGTGTCATTATGATTATGACTAAACTTCTTGGGCCTAGGACTAGATGAAGGATTACTATTACTCCTTTTTCTGGGGGAAATAACTTTGGTCCAGTTTAGATCTAAATTGTGTGTACTTTGATCAGTAGGACTGAGATCCATGTGAGTGAGATGTTCCCCAGAGGTTGTTTGTTGAGTTTGAGTTGCCATAGCAACTATGGTAGGCAAAATGAAGTTGGTAGAAAGTCAGAGAATTTACACAATAAATACCACTGAAAAGTCCAATTTATAGTTACCCAACGTCCGGCGTGCCTAAAACTACATTTAGGAACAGATAATTATAACACTAGAAACAAAAAACTTCAAATAGCCTATAATGTAAAAACTTAGCAGTAGGTAAGAGACACGTCTGTTTGTAAACACGGCACAGCTGACTCTAGATGTAGAATGTATGAAGCTTTAGCATTGTTTAGCTTTTATGAGCTCAGAAACATATTAAAATTTTTACTTTCAACAACTGTCGTTGGTAAACTTATTGTGCACAGCCTTTAAAATTTTATAATTTCAATTTTCTTTTTTCCCGCCAATCTGATCTGATCCCGCTATTTATTTTAGCTGTCGCTGGAAAAAGTTGTGAAACCTCCCGTTAAGTTAATATTTTATCGCTATTGTTTTATCGTCAAAAATTAATAATAAGTCTAGTTAAAGCTACGAAATAAACAAACTTAAACCAATAAAATTTATTAACAATTTTTTATTTGCTTTGAAAACTAAGTCAGTGATATAAAATTTCGGGTTGAAATCGTTACAAACGTTTGTTAGAACTGGGAAATTTCAGGTTAAAACAAGAGGTAAATTATGACAGAAGAGTAAAATAACTGTTAAGATAGGCCTAGTTGACAATTGTTATAGTTAATAATAGTTAGTAGGTATTAATTCGTTGTTAATATTTAGTTATTGAATAACTTTCTTGTTTGACGTGATTCACGTCATATCCTAATGTTTAATGTAGTATCAATGCAACCAACTTTTGTTGTAGTAACTTACATCTCTTAAAAGCTAGATGTTAGATGTCATTCAGTCCAATCTATGTTAGTGTAGAGAAACAGGAATTTGGTTGTTGATGCCCAATTACCTGCATTAGCAAGCAATAAGTTATTCTTGAGAAAAAGGGTGAAAGAAACCCAAATGACTGGCATCTTACGAGATTCAGGCATCCACTTCAATACTGCATTACGGGTACCGTACCCTAATCAGTGCCATCTAGCCTTATACCCTGAGCCTTTAGGCCCTACAGGTGTCTAAGCTATTTGTGACATTGTAAGTTAAGTTTATATCGTAGGCTGTTTCGTATCCTTAGCCTACTAGGCATACAGTAGGCCTTTTTGCATAACTTAAAACAAGGATATTGATCTGATCAATAAAAAGTGTTTTTTAACCCTCCGAGCGTTATTCGTCGATTTTTCGGCCCAGCTTTTCGACCTCCGAGCGTTTGAGTTGATTTTTCGAAAACGTGTTTCGTAACTTAATAGTGTATGACAGAAACGGACCAGTGAACGATAACACTGTTACCGGGAGATTCTAAGCTATCCAAAAACACCCATTTCAAATGGTGAAATGTAATTGGTTATTTGTGATATGCAATGAAACATCTAGGAAAAAAACTGTTACCATCTACTAACTTTGTAAACAATGAAATACATATTTTACCAATTGTTTTAAGGTTATAAATGATTAAAAGTGTTACTATGTAATACTATTAATTTACATTATTGGAATAAATTAATATGTTTTATCGACTTTATAACCATAAATATGAGTAGGAATTAGTAAAGTCAAGTGGGGTAAGTGTACGCCCGGGGCAAGTGGACTCCCAGCTAATAAAAACTCGGTTTATTGTCCAAAAAAATTTCAAAACTTAGCCAAAGGTATTTCAAACTATGCTCTTTCAAATTATAATCACTAAAAAATTACCTGATTATTATTTCTGTGTGTTTTGATGAGTTTAAAAACATCTTGAGTTTCTACTCTAAACGCAAGTGACGCTCGAAAAATTTAAGAAACTACTAAAAATTCAAAAATTAAGGTAATTATTTTTAAATTGGTAATCTGACTCATTTTTTAAGAGAAATTTAAAAATAATATTTTTAATGTCCTACAGAGTCATTTTGGGGGAGTTATGGGGCGTACACTGGGGGCGTACACTTACCCTGTGTTACATCGCTGTTGGGGCAAGTGTACTTTTACCAATGGGGCAAGTGTACGCGGGCCCCCCTTAAATAATGGATAAATTAGCTGATGATAAGGTAAACTGTTATCTCATGTATGAATGGCTAGATAAAAACTGCTCTTTGTAAAATTAAGATTTATTTTTTATTCCAGCAGTAAAATAAAATCAAAATAACTTACTAATGTTTCAAGTTACTTTACCAAGCGGACGTTTACAAGAAATTTCCTAACTACCGTATTTTTCAAGATATTTTGATGGATAAAAAATCAAAATGAAGATTATTTTCTGCTCTTTAAGACCTATTGGTTGTCAATTAATTGAAACAGTGTTATCTCTATGTTTTCACCTACTTTACAATTTCTTTAAAAAAATGGGGTTTTCCGTTTTACCGTGCGGAGGTTCACAAAAAAGTTCATAACTTCTGGACCGTTTGAGATATTTTGATAAATAAAAAATCAAAAGAAAGCTCATTTTCTTCTCTATAATCCACTTGCCATATATGCAAAAAAATCAACATATATGCAATGCAAAGCTACATTGAGGGGGGGGGGTGTACACTTACCCCAGATTCAAGGGCAAGTGTACCCCCCAAACATCACTTTACAAAAAAAATCTAAAAAATACAAAATTGAGATTTTTAACAAAATAAAAATTTTACATATACAAAACATTCCAAAGAATAAACATACAAAATTTTATTTTTATATCACTTACATGTGTTTTTTAATCTGCAGTCAAAGTGGTACTATGTGATTTGGGGGGTACACTTACCCCACTTGACCTTATAATATTCCTAGCTTGATTTTACATGTGTTCTTATGGGATTAGGGTAAGAGTACCATAGGACATATTTGGTTTCATACAACATACATTTTATTCAAATGCTTCTAGCCTTAATTATATATTTTCTTGAACTGCATAAAATTCTTAACAAAATGTATATCTTGGAATTTTTATTGTGTGTTTCTAAAATTATTTTAGGGGAGAGCAAAGTTACATAAAATATTTTTTTTTTTAATTGAATTTTTACTCTATGGAACATAGAGTATAAAATTCTATACGATCGTGGATCGAGTTTAAATTTCACTTAGGCGAATTTTAGACCCCCAAAAGGCTTTTTTATTACTAATTTGATTTCAATGAAATTCTCAGGTTAGATTTTAAGTATTTTAAACTAGGTAATAAACTATAATCAAGCAATTATTTTCAAGTATTAAAAAAGCTTATTTTCCGGAATTTTTGACAGAACTTTAGTTGTTTAGGCTACATGATTTGACTAATGTAGTTGCTATGATAAGTTTATATTCCCTCATCGCAGCTGAGTTATCGCTGTGTATGCTGAAAACAACATAACCTTTTCTTGTTTATATCTGCTCGCCGTTATGTTACGTTTTTAAATAAAATTTAATTGATATTTTGACAGACCTATTTGTTAAATTAAATAGATCAACACTAATGTTTGCTTGTTGAAGTTATAAATTATACCAAAAGATAGGCATGTTGATGTGGAATGAATTGTCGTACGGAATTATGTGATTAACTAATTTATGGGATACAACTAATATCTATTTGGGAGAAAGATCTAAATTGAACAACTAATTAGAGTGTGTTGTGCCATTGTAGCCTATGTCTCAGGTAACAAAATATGCATTAAGTGTTAGGTAAGCTTAATTCTACAATACTTTCATTACTTGATTTTTATTAATTTGCAATCATGGATTTTAAATTGTATTGTTTTTTTTGCTCTACAATCTATTTACCTTTAATATTGTAAGCATAATTATTATTAAGTTACTTGCTTGTTTTGAGGTCTTAGCTAAAATCATTTTTTGTATGTATTTATTTGTAGGCTAGGCCTAGGATGTACGCCGGTTGACTTTGGACGGTTAGATGACGTTCCACTCTTCACATTCGAGGAGATGGAAACCTCCGTTCTCTCCCTAAAGAGCAACAAGGCTCCTGACCCGGACGGGATTCCCAGCAAGGCTTTAAAGAAAGTATTTTCAATTAATGCTGACTTGTTGTTGAGAATGTACAATGCCTGTTTGGTGTTTGGGGACTCATGCCCCCGTCAGTATGGCATCAGAAAGGGACGGTCAACGATTGACGCTATCACCGAAGTCCATGGAGAGCTGTGAAGAGAGCCGAGAGCCACAACCATTTCCCTCGCTGAGTAGTGCTTCATGTTATGCTTATGTCAAGAATGCCTTTAACTCGGCGAGGTGGGTCGATATGTTGGATGCGCTTCGCAACACCTTTCGCGTTCCTGCATATCTGTTGCGACTCATCGAGGATTATCTCCGCTCTCAAAGCCTTATTTACGACACAAGGGACAGAACGGTGACGATGGAAGTCACTTCTGGTGCCGCGCAAGATTCAATACTCGGCCAGGATCTCTGGAACGTTGCCTATGACAGCCTCATGAGGTCGGAGATGCCTGAGGAAACCACTTTGGTTGGGTACGCCGATGATGTCGCAGCTCTCATTGTCGCACGCAACGTTGAGCTGGCCCAACTAAAGTTGAACCGAGTCATACGTGTGGTCAACACATGGATGTCCGATCACGGTCTCTCGCTTGCTCTCCGTAAGACGGAGATTGTGATTCTTACGAAGAAGAGGATAGACACCGTCGTTCTGTTCCGAGTGGAAAGGGAGGTGGTCCAATCAACTCGCTGCTAAGTACTTCGGGATTATGGTGGACACCAAGTTAAGCTGGAGGGATCAGATCTTCCATACGGCGGACAAGGCCGCTAAGGTAGTCACTTACCTTAGTAGGCTGATGGCCAATGTCGGGGTTCCACGATCCAGCAGAAGACGTCTGTTGATGTCCGCGGTTCAGTTCGTGCTTCTTTATGGAGCAGAGGTGTGGGCAGACGCTCTCGATAAAGAGTAGTACAGGTTGCGACTCGCCCGAGTTCAACGTTGAGTGGCGCTCGTAGTGTGTTCCGCCTACCGGGACAGTGTCCGAGCCTGCCGTCCTGGTGGTCGCCGGAGTTATCCCTGTCAAGCTCTTGGCAGGAGAGAGAAAGGCAATTTATCAGAGACAAGGCGAGATTGGCAAGGACACGGCAAGAACAGAAGAGCGCTCCCGAACCTTCCAGCAGTGGCAACACAGCTGGGAGCAGGACCCGAGGACGATGGACTGCACGACTTATCAAGCACGTCCAACCATGGGTGGAACGGCGGCCAATTCTTGACAATTTACGGCTATTTTCGGTCGTACCTGAACCGGATGGGCAAGACCGGTTCACCGGACTGCATTTATTGCCAGGGCCAAATTTATTCCTAGCCTGACGTAATGTGATAAACAATTCCAGGTTAGAATCCTAAAGAGTAGAGGAGGTTTTTTAGTGGGTAAACCCGTTTTTTAGGGGAGCCCCACACTACAGGCTTGCCACCTGTGTGCGCAATGCATTTTTCTCACCTCTCCCTAAAAAAAAATTATAAAATACCCCCGTCGCAGCAGACCTGCGTACTCAGCGAATTTCCAAAGAATTATTGTTTCAACATCAAAGAACTTTGTGGCTATCTTTTATAATTAATAATCTTTACAAGGAAATATAATATATTTAATAGCATTATATTTCTGAGTAAATTATTTTTATCTAATAATTTATATATTAATATTTATATTGCAATAAATTACTTTTTTAACAGTAATAAAAGTGGACATCCAAAGCTTCAATGCAAAAGGAATGATTTGTTTACAAATAACAAAACATAAACATTTCAAATTTGACAAATATGCAGAAGACAGCTGATCAGCTGATTAGGAACAGATACCTTATTATCTTCATCTCTCTTGCTCCCATTATACACTAATTTTCCATAAGAATACCGTGGGATTTAGCATGTAGGTTTGCTGCCATGTGGGTTTTTGATCAAATCTTAATTACTCACCACCTAGTGAAGGTTCATACAAATTTTTATTAAGATATGTTGATAAATAAGCGATATATAACTTTTTAAAGATTTACCCATAAGAATAACATGGGAAACTTGATTTGAATTTTCTCTATAACCAGTTAAGCTATTTAAAAGATCCAAAATACTAAATTGTTTGTTTTTTTAAGCTCTTTTAAATGGTTTTCGTTAAAGTTGATGAAGTTTGAAAATTTAGGTCCAAAAATGCCAAAAACCCATTAAAAACCCCATAAAACCCCGTTCCCATAACCCGACAATTCTGGTTCACGAACTCATGAAAATAGACCTGGTCTTACACCTTCATACCAAATTTCATCAAAATCGGAGGTCCCCTTCAAAAGTTATCAGTACCACGGACACATATATATATATATATGTATATATATATATATATATATATATATACATATATATGAAAACGAACGAATGGTGTTTTTGGCTTCTGGGGACCTCAAAATGAAAAAGTAAAGTGGTCCCGGGCTTAGGTCTTACCATGGCTACTACCGTAATAGCGTATTCCCTATAGGGAAATTCGCTAAAAGCGTCACCTAATAACTTAAAAAGTGAGTAAAAATTCTCGTACGGGACGGACATCGGAGCGTATTCCTAGTTTTTAACCTATAGCCTAATTTTTATAAGAATAAGAAAGGGTAAGTTAATAAGTTAACTTTTGTATTTTTAGAAAGTCCATTTTATCTACTTTCATAATATATATTTATAGTGCTAGGCCTAGGTCATAAAATATATTTTAACTAATTTTTATTTGAAAGTATGCAAAACCTTGAAAAAATGCGTAACGCTCCAGGGGTGCTATATTGAACGCTCGGAGGGTTTAAGAATTTATAACTTATCCACCATTACCTTTTTTCTGACATCTATAAAATTTTCACCAAGTAGGCCTAGCCTATTCGAATATTTGTGTTATCACCGCATACATTACCCTAGGATTAACCGGTAACTTGTAATATACTGGGTGTCCCAGACAACCCGTACACCCCTTTTAAAATCTACAAAATTAATTTTTCACTAAAACAAATTGTGACATTATAGGTAAACCGGTTACGCTCTATCCATTGATGATAATTTCAATGTACAGGGTATGCCATAAGTAACCTATCCAGACCGGAAGTCATTAATTTTAAATACAAACCCCCATTTTATGGTAGTATTTTTGGATTTTAGACATAGTTTTAAGACTACTTTACAATTTAATGTGTACCCCTAATTCTAATGGTTTGGGATATAATGGCGGTGAAAGATTTGATTTTTCCCATAACAATAACATGGACCTAAATTTCTAATCCATTATCTTTGTAAATTTCCTGTTAAACTAAAAAGGTCTAGCATGAAAATGCCCTAGCTTCTTCTTTTAAACACTTTAGTATCATAAACTAGTAGTATTAGTTTTGTCATAAATTCTTCTATTTTTCCATAAATCTTTCAATATGGCGGAGATTACTTTAAATGTATGGAAAATTAAAATTAATTACGTGATAATCGGTATTTTATAATTAAATATTATTTATTACTTATTAGATATGTTTATGCTTAGACAGTTATGTTAAAGGTAAATTTATCAGTGTTAATTGATATGAAAATTTGCTCCACATTGTTCTTAAGGGAAAAATCAAAACTTCCACCGCCATTATCTCCCAAACTGTTAGGATTCAGGGTACACATTAAATTGTCTTAAAATAGTCTTAAAATTATGTCTAGAACCCAAAAATACCATAAAAAGTGGAGTTCGCATTTTAAATTAATGGCTACTGGTCTGGATAAGTTACTTATGACACACCCTGTACATTGAAATTATAATCAATGGAAAGAGCCCAACCGGTTTACCTATAATGTCACAATTTGTTTTAGTAGTGAAAATTAATTTTGTAGATTTTAAAAGGGGTGTACGGGTGGTCTGGGACACCTGGTATATATACTACCTATAGATAATAATCTTATTCTTATATACTCTAAAACAAGCAATGTTTGTACGGGAAAACTTTTTTTTCGCTCCAAGGATTTTTTATTTTTTAGTTGTATATGAGGGTTTTGGCCACGAGGAATCGATTGGAGCTTGTCCCATGTCTGGGAAAACTCCGGGTTTCGTCCTAGAGCCCTTCAAAGATCCCATGTTATCCTGATGGAGATTTTAAATTGAAAAAAAAATCAGCTGATAACTGTAGATAAAATAAACCAATGTGTGACATTTTAATCTGTAGTTTAGGAAAATTATACCAATGTGCAGCAAACCTTTGGCCTGGCGTGTGAGCGAAGTAAACAAGCTCGTCTAAAAAGAAATAGGGCAAGTGAGCAGAGCGAACGAGCTTTGTGTGAGAAACTAAAGTAATAATTTTACCAAGCTTAAGCTCGGTCCCCTCAGTACTTAAATAAAATACCAGCCATATACTTTTATTAACATTGTTGATTATGATAATAATAGGATGCATAGTTTAAATTAGCATTGTACCCAATATAGTGCTACTTTATTAAATTTATTCTACTCCAATACTTTTACCAATGGATTTATCTAAATGATTTTTACTAATAGATATTTTAATGATTTACTTCTGTACTTAGCAGATTTTTAAGTTTATGATTTAGGCCTAGAGGTCTGTAAAGTTCTTAAAATGAATTACATTAATTACAATGTTCTTATTAATTAGGCCTAGTTCAAATGAAAACTAATAAGGTTGGTACCGTAACTAGTAAGTTATGTTAACTACACAGTTAAACTACCTCACGGTTGCAATTATTAACTTTCAGAAATCCCTGGAAAATTTTGAAAATCCCTGTCATTGAATTCTTAGTCTGGGCGGTTATGTCTTCTCTTTTTAATACAAATTTATATTTTTTCTGTATAGGATTCTGCTTTTGGTTTAAAATGTGTAGGTTCAATTAATATCAGCCTATTGTCAATTTTATTTAACCTTATAATTTCAGACCCCCTCCCCTCAGCCTTTAGGCCTTAAGGCACACTGCTTTCAGCTATATCTGGCACTGTGTGCACCTTGTCTGAACTGAGTGAAAAATTGCAGTAGTACACACGTATTGGTTGCACGTATTGGTGCAACTTTGTTTTGTCTAAGGCAACCGTGTGATCCGCCGAACGCTGCTGATTGCTCATAGCTAATAGGGCCCTAAATGGTACCGAAGGATTTATACGGAGGATCATCGTGATGACTGTTGATTTTAGACTGTGAATTGAGCTCTCCAACTTCAATATGTTTAGTTTCTAACTTGTCATACAAAAAAGTTAGGAACAGACAAATTGTTTCTTACTTTGTTTCAGGACATTTAAAGAAAATGGCTAAGGTACAACTGGGAAATGTTGTTGTTCTGGACAACCCTTCGCCATTTTTAAATCCATTTCAATTTGAACTTACGTTTGAGTGTATAGAAGAATTAAAAGAAGGTAAGTTAGTAGCTTTTTAAAGGTTAGGAACTGGACCCAGCAAACTTTGTTTATCGGGCTATTAATTAATGATCCTGACAAAATGGAACAGATTATGGTATTTTACAGTAATACACCTCATCTGATCCATTCGAACTCAACGTTCAGTCATACCTTAAAATCACACTATATTGTGTCTGTATCTCAAATAAAGTATCAAAGTAGCCTGTAGAATAAAAAACTTCACTATAGGAAGATGCACGAAAATAGTCTGATGGAAATTTTAACAGCTGTGTTCCCCCTCACCCCCTCTCGTCCTGTAATGTTGTCATTTGTGGTTATGTTTAACTGTGTGTAATACAGTATAAAAAGTGTTTCTGAATGAATTTGGCAACAATGTATTGACTCTCATCGGACTATTTTCATGAATCCTGCTATAGTTGGTGGTTTATTGTTTAGGCTCTAATTTTTTTTCTCCAATTCGTAAATAGTCATTCTACCTTTTTAAATAGGTTTTTAATAGTCCTTTGCAAGTCAGGATGGCGTTATTTAATTAAAATTATTTACCATTATTTATGTGTGTTTTTTTTCTTTTAGATTTAGAATGGAAAATGATCTACGTTGGGTCTGCAGAGAGTGAGGAGTATGATCAAACTCTGGACACAATCTATGTTGGCCCGATCCCGGAAGGAAGACATATGTTTGTTTTTCAAGTAAGTTAGAGCTCTTTCTCACCCGTGGGGTCCGCCATCGTCCCGTATCAGATGTGCGGCCACGCCCGGCAGGCTCTTTCACATTAGCCCTAGGATCCGGGTGTTTCCAGGCCAATATTATTAAAATTTTCCCAAAAATAAATTGTGCCTTTATAGTTACTCCGGTTACTCTCTATCGATTTACACTAATTTCAATGTTAGTGATGTGGTGTATTAGAAGTAACCTACCCAGATCAGAAGTCGCTAATTTTATTGAACATTATAGCATTTTTTTGTTTGACATCTTGTAAAGTAAACAGGTGCATTGTCAAAAAATCAATAAAACTAAACTTACAACTAACAACATACCTGCTTCACAGACACACTGTAGTACGGTACAGTTTTTATAATGAATTTTTCTTTTTCTTTTTCTTTCTTGCCATTGTAAGATCTTTTATATATATTTACCGTCTTGTAAACAATTACAGTATAAGTGTAAATATATTGAGTAGTGTTGGAAGACGTTTTATTATTTCAACCTGAATATCAGTACCAGCACGTATAATGCTAATCAAGAAGTTATTTTCTTTTTTGCAAAGTGTCTAACAGGTAGCACTTTTATACATTAAGGGATTTTGGTTTTAGATTTTGAGATCCATGTACAAATCACTTTTTTTCAAATACAGGCAATCTGTGAGTTAGATATTGATATAAATGTTCCTGTGTACATCAAAACGTCTTAACTATTTGTAATTGCTCAACTATAATCCCCATTTGAATTACTAATATTTAACATAAGACTTACAAGCCTTAACATTTTTAACAGAAATAATAGTGGCTTCAAAAACTTTTTGTGTTTTTAACAGGCAGATCCGCCAGACGTGACCAAGATCCCTGTAGCTGATGCCCTGGGGGTCACGGTTGTTCTTCTCACTTGCAGTTACCGAGGCCAGGAGTTTGTGAGAGTCGGCTACTTCATTAACAACGAGTATGCAGACCCAGAAATGCGAGAAAATCCTCCAGCCATTCCACAGTTTGATAAGGTACAGTAATTCCGAAAATCACAGCATAATAACGTGTTATTATTTTTTTTCTTTAATATGCCTTGGTTATGAAAAACTTATACATTAGAAGCTCTCTTTTCCGATCTCGGAGATCTCGGATCAACTGCCCGTCGGCCTAACTGACCACTTTCAAGGAATTTATCAACTTTTGCCGGTAATTATGCAGTTTAGGTGACACCTCTTAAAAATAGAATTTTTTTGTGTCAAATTATTCCAAATTACCCCCTGATTTTGAAAATGATAATTTTTTTCCGCGGAAAAAGTCGGAAAATGCCGGAAAATCGGAAAAACCGGAAAAACATTTTTTTGCCAAAATAAGTCAAGTGGGTACTTAAAATGACGGGAAAATCGAGCTGAATACAAATGTTCAAGAATTATCGAAATCCGTACATAAATAACGAAGTTATCGCCGGAAAGGCGGTGGAAATTCGGAAACTGGTTAGTGACAATTTTATTCAAAAATACGTCAAGTGGGTACTCAAATTAACTGGAATGTTAAGCTGATCACAAATATGTAAAAATTATTTCGATCCGATTTTAAATAAACCGGAAATTGCAGGAAAAGTGTTGGAAAAGCCATCAGATGAACTATTTTTTTATGCAGTACTTAAGTTAAAGTATGCCATGTGGGTACTCAAATGACGCAGAATTTCATGTAGAATACGGACATGTATATATTACTTGAATACAACAATTTAGTAGGGAATAAAGAAAAAAAAAACATTTAGAAATCAAATAAAAGTACCCTGAAACTCATATGCTTCAAACTTAGCGAACTAACTGTAACAGTGGTTATTGATGTAGCCTAAAGTGCTATAGGCCTAGTTAGCCTTATAGGGAGTACTATAGGCATATTTAAAAACTTATATTTACATATTATAGCCTAGTATAAAATGTGTTATTATAGGTAACATAACCTAACTAACCTAACCTAAACAAGGTCTGACGATCATATGAGTCCTATTGAGCAAAGTTTTATGTAAAATACGAATATATACCCTACCTAATATGGAATAAAACATACCAAGTTAGTACTCACATGGTTAGGTTATGTTAAGTTAGGTTAGGTTAGGTTAGGTTAGGTTAGTTATGTTACCTATAACATAATATTTTATACTAGGCCTATATGTTAATCTAAGTTTGGGCTATACATCAATAACAACCACTTTTACCACAGTTAGTATTTCATTCAAGAATATGAGTTTCAGTGTCTGGTTTTATTTTATTTCTAAATGTTTAATTTCTATTTTTATTCCTTACTAAATTGTTGTATTCAAGTAATATATACATATTCGTATTCTACATGAAATTCCGCGTCAATTGAGTACCCACATGGCATACTTTAAGTACTGTAGTATAAAAAATAGTTCATCTGATGGCTTTTCCAACACTTTTCCTGCAATATCCGGTTTATTTAAAATCGGATCGAAATAATTTTTACATATTTTTGATCAGCTTAACATCCCGGTTAATTTGAGTACCCACTTGATGTATTTTTTGAATAAAATGGTGGCTAACCGGTTTCCGCATTTCCACCGCTTTTCCGGCGATAACTTCGTTATTTATGTACGGATTTCGATAATTCTTGAACATTTGTATTCAGCTCGATTTCCCCGTCATTTTAAGTACCCACTTGACTTATTTTGGCAAAAAAATGTTTTTCCGGTTTTTCCAATTTTCCGGTATTTTCCGACTTTTTCCGCGGAAAAAAACTATCATTTTCAAAATCAGGGTGTAATTTTGGACAGTTTAGAACACAAAAATTCAATTTTTAAGAGGTGTCACCTAAACTGCATAATTACCCTTTTGCCATACAAGCCAATGTTGTTCTAAAAATAACTTTTATGTTACAAGAGGTAGGATCAGATGTTACCGTAACAAATCAAATTCAGTAAATTGCTTTTAATATTTCGTGGCGGCAGTGTTTACTGTTTAACTGGGTTTTGATTATTTTTTTTATTTAACATTATTTTACACCATAACTGTCTGTTTACTTTATGATTAACATTGATTGCGTTACAACAATTTTGAAACATTTTCACTTGTTTTATTTATTTCATCTACAACTGTCGCAACAATCACCAATAATAATATTACAAGTAACATCATAAAGAAATACCTTATCAAACCAAATTTAGACATGTTGCTTAAATGGGTCTTTAAAGTACTGGTTTCAAATTAAAATACATGTTCTAGATCAGTGAGAGATCAGCATTTAACAAAATTAGTAGGCTAACTTAATGTAAAAAAATATTCAATTCACACATAATCTACAGTAATTGTTTCATTACGATTCAGTGTTTTTTTTTTTTTTTTTTTTTTTTTTTTGCTTTATGCATCTAACCTCAAAATAGTGTGATCATAAGTGAGTGAGAACGATGATTTGGTCAAACGACATCCGTGTGGCCTACATTTTTGATGGGTGACATCTATAACCTACCGGTATACATTTTCAGCATGTTTATTACAGTAATTTCATCGCAGATAAAGTAGGCAACGATAATATTTTGCCTTACTACTCATGAAATTAAAACACTCATGGCTTTAGGCCTTCATAAAAGAATCATCTCTTAAACTACTATTAACACATATTTCTGGTATTATTCGGTTTAATCCACCTTTTTAGTTATCTCACCATAGCCCAGTCCCGTAGAGGTAGGTTAAGAGAACTTCTACTGTAATTATTAAGAAGTTGAGAAAAACACAGCTAGCTAGACCCATTTTGAGGTGCAAAAAAATTTATTCAACTTAAGAATAAAATAAACTGTTCCTAAAATATCAACTGCAATTACTGCAAACACTTCCACACAAATGCCAAAGAAAATAAACGGTAGAGTAAAATCTGACGTCTGTCACTAAAATTCCTGATCAGTATTTTAAGTATGAAAGCGGTACCATCTCTAACGATTGTTTTCTTGAGTATGATCATGCTTAAGAGCCGGGTCAGAAAGCGTCGTGATTGAAATATTCTCTGGCAGATTTGAATTTCATCAATCCTCAGTCCACAATCTTGAGTTTGTGGGGTTTTTCTGTTTGTGAATATCAGTAGAGTAATATTTGGCAGGAATGAATGAGTCGTTGGCCAAGTATTTCAGAACTGGGCCAGCAATTTCATTGGTGTTGATCCTCCTTAAACTAATTTGATGTTTTGTTACTTAGTATTTTAAGATAGAAAAATAATATAGACTTTATCACCTGTACCATATGTAATCACATAGATGATAATGTTATGTGCATATAAAGTATCTCTCTGTTAGCAATCGGTTTCTGCCTTATACTTGAGTGGTTGACTACGATTAAAAAGACATTTCTCACTACAGGCCTTTAAACATTTTGCCACAGGTCGTAAGAAACATTTTGGGATCAGAACCACGAGTGACCCGTTTCAAGATCAACTGGGACGACTCGGAAGCACAAGTAACACCTTCGACTGATGAGCAGCAGGAGCAACAAAGTGTACAACAAGCAGCACAATCATCGGTGAGGGACATCGGCTTCAACGAGAACAGCTGCAGTCAAAATGCCATGGAAGTGATGTGAGTGCACTCAGTGGAAGTTGCATCAAGTGTTTCAACGGGGTTCATAAAAACATTCATCGTTCTCGGTGGCTTCAGTAACGTCTGATCGTCTGATGAACTCGATTTAATACGAGATTCCTAAGCCTTAATGCTAACAAAGTTAGTGATTCATTTTATGTTGAATCCTTTGACTGTTGCCAAAGCTCTAATGGTGTACATTGTTGTTTTATGAATTTTTATATGAAGGGAAACTTACTGTGGGTGTGCTTTTAATGTAATTTTCTTTTATTTATTAAGTTTTCCTCAAGTAAGTTTTGTTTCTATTATGCAGCATATATAAATTTGTATACTTAATATGTTGCTTTAGATTTTGATGTTTTAAAAATCTTACCAGTTGTGAGCAGGTTGCGCTGTACAACTAAGTATCTCAAAATGATTCACTTATTTGTGATGTGATATAGAATAAGACAGTCTGTTCTGGATGATTAAAATTTAGTTCTGTACATTATTAAAACTTATTTCATTCTTAAAATTAAGTTTTTTTTTTTTAACACCTAATTTTATTCTTTTTGGTCAGTGGCTTCTAAGAATTCACTAACTGTTGCAAATGCAGTGTAGTATTAGCCCTTTGAATGGCAGGCAAATATTAGATGTGCACGCTACAATACCAGGCTTACAACGCCGTACTACCAAGCCTTTTTGGCCTTTAGTAACTTTACAAGTAAACTACTGTCATTTCGTTAGCTTTAACCCTTCCCGGGCTATTGATGGATATATCCGTTAAATTTCATTTCTATTCCGGGCTGAAAACTGATATATCCATTTTAGACATTTTCTTTTCCGGGATAAAGACGGATATATCCGTCCAAAAGTACGAAAAACATATGTTATATATATTACAATTATAAACATTATATTGACTTTTTGACGGGTAATTTAGTTTTTACAGTTGGCAAGATTATGTCCCGTGACTTTTTCATCTGTTTCATGCCAAAACAACAAATGTGTAGCGCGAAACTGTCAGTGTGCGCTGGGACTTTACAGTGAGTGTTTGTTTACGTTTTTGTAATGATGTACTATGAGTTTTATTTCAAAATGATTATTCCTAATGACTCAAATTTTGCTAAAGATGTTATAAAATGCTAAATAAGAAGTGCATCTGAAGGGGATTCCCTATTTGGCAGTCAAAATAACTATAATATCATTGACTTTGTACACTTCGTGAGTAGACTTCTCATAGCATAGGCGTGTGTGAAGCATATTGACGGTGGTGCAATCTCGTTCAGCGTCCATTGAAGTACACGTAACATATGATAGATAAATCAGTATTACCACTCTTCTAAACCAAGGACGAAACATTTTATAAGTGAAAGTTGTGTTTATGTTTTGGTAAAATGTTTTGGCAGCACTGTAAATTCAGCTGAATAATAACATCATCGATGTTGCGGCGTCAGTGCGGCGTCCACCGAACTTCCAAATTTTTGCCTCAAACTAAATGCATTGGATGAGAGGTCTATTCATGTTAGTGTACATAGTCAATGATAATATGAAAAATGATTCTGGCGAAGAAAGCGATGAACCAGACGCACGATGTATTGTAATTCTTACATGTTTAGGTTTTGTTTTTTTTTTTTACTGTTTTTAAGAGGAACTGTTTTTAATGTTATATTATGATAGGTAGTAAATAAAACAACAAAATGACATAAACGGATATATCCGTCCTCCGCCCGCAAAAACACTCTAAATTATCAGCAGTTTTCATATTTCTCGATTGTCGTTCTGGGCGGCGGACGGATATATACATTTATTTAAGTTTTCGTGTGGGCCAAAGACGGATATATCCGTCTTCTCAAATTTTATTTTCTTTATAACATGTGCAAAAAAATTATTTCAGCACTGAAAACAGTTTTTTTATAATGTATGAATTATTTTGAACAAATTAATAACAAGGAATTACCACATTATATTTTGAACTTTTGTTTAAAATAATTCCGTCTCAGCCCGTGATTTAATGTAGCCTGGGAAGGGTTAATGGTAAAGCAATGTTTTTGGCACCGTTGCTTTGGTAACAAAAGCGACAATATTAAGAAGGAAAATAAAATGAGTCGTATAGTTCCAAAACGTGTCTTGTCCACTTCTTAAAAATTTACAGGAGAGAGGAAAAACTGTTTAGTTATGTTTTTGTGAAGATATTTAATGAATATTAATATATTTCAGGAGAAGGAGCCTAGGACTAACTAATAAAAAAGCAATATAGATTTTTAATATCATGATAGAGATGTATTTTTAATTTAATATTTTAATATGGATAAGGAACCTTTTGGAACAAATTTTGGATTACACTTGTTTTGGAACATAATTGGTTGGATAAGGCATTTTATGGAACAAAATAAATAAAATGGATAAGACTTTGTTTGAAAAAGCATTGTTTATTACTAAAAATTATCAGCTGATTAATAGGATTGTTAATAAGAACAAACCATCCGTAAATCTAAAAAAAACCGTAAATCTAAATACCGCCGTCGCAGCAGACCTGCGTACTCAGTGAATTTCCAATGGAATTTCAGATTATTTACTTTCCCCATAAAAACACCATAAGATGGAGTATGTAGGTTTGCTGCCATTGGGTGTTGTTAGTTTTAGTTTATCAATAATTGGTAAGTGTTAACACAAAATTGTATCAAGCTCTGGCAATTTTTATTTATTAAACCTCATCTAGATAATGCACATACCAAATTTGATTAAGTTATGTCAATAAATAAGCAAGATATAGGATTTTCTTGATTTCCCTTAAGAATAACATGGAAAACACATTTTTGGATTTTTCCTGTAACCAGTTATGCTAAGATAAATATTCAAAATACCAAATTGTTTGTTTTTTAACCTCTTTTAAAGGGTTTCAGTTAAAATTGATGAATTTTAAAAATTAGGTACAAAAATGCCAAGACCCATTTTTGACACCTTTGAAACCCCACAAAACCCCATTCCCATAACCCGACAATGCTGGTTCGCGAACTCATGAAAATAAACCTGGTCTAACACCATACCAAATTTCATCAAAATCGGAGGTCCCCTTAAAAAAAACTGTGTTTTTGGCTTCTGAGGACCTCGAAATGGAAAAATAACATGGTCCCGGGGGGGGGGGGGGGGGTATGGGTATTACCATGGCTACTACTGTAATAGCGTATTCCCTATAGGGAAATTCGCTAAAACACAGGAAAACTACACTCTTAGTTCCAGAAGTACTTCGTCTTGTAGGTTTACTGGACATCCAGAACACAACAACTCATCTTCCTCGTCATTAAGATGCTCTCCCTCATTAGGATTTAATCGCAATATCTCAGCATAAAATGAAAGTTGCGGAATAAAACCATTCCTACCTGTTTTATTTAATAAAATTACAATTATTATTACTACATCAAAGTCAACCAAAATGGATATGAATCTGTTTGGAACTAACACTTAGAAATGGCATTACAACGGAATGAACGTAGGACCTTTTTGGAATACAAATGGATTAAGAACATTTTGAAGTAAAACTGAATTGGATAAGGGCTTTTATGGAATAAAATTAAATTTTCAAACTTGATTTTATATTGGATATGAATTTTTTTGGAATAAAACCTATTCAGAATCAGATTCAGATTTAAATAACGAATCCACTGGTACTAATATCTCAATTTCGAATTTTTGGGGATAAGACATGTTTTTGAACTATACGACTCAAATAGAAACTTAAAAAAAGTAATACAGAAATACCATAAACTAAAAATTTAAGTAAATAGTTCATGATGCTAAGCAAAATTATTTTTTTTTTTACTACATTTAATTTTGAACAAAACTGTATTTTATTTGGATTTACAGTGGAGGAAGATCTCTAAACCGACCTCGGATCAACCGGTTGTGCCATTAACTGACGACCGTGCATTTTCCAAGAATAATATATAAACTTCCGCTTTGCAAGCTGATGTTGGGATAAAGATCTAAAAATAATCTATCTTACTAATTCCGTAATGAATTTCTTGTGAGCAGCAAATATCTTTTATTTACGAACCGATTTTGATGATTGATGTGTCAAATTAAAGGGCATTCTCTGTAGACGAATAATTTTTGTCACCCTCAGTTCAATGTGCTTCGCCCCATTGGACTTGAAAATTTCCATATATTTTAAGATATACGAGGTGGCCCGTGCGCAAATTGCGCATTTCATGATTGTGTATGAGTGAAACTCACCTACAGTACGTGAATGTTAATTATGAAGTGACAGAGATCTATTTTTGTTTACTGTATGGCTTTTAAAATTCATCTGAAGGTAATCAGCTGTTAAATTACAATTCACATTAAAGAACTTGCAATAAAAGTTGGTCAACATTTCAAAGCGCCCTCTAGAAATAAATCAAAGGCCAGGGGGGCGAAGCCCAAAACAATATGACCTTTTTAATTACGATTCGTCACTGCGGTATATCCTAAGCTTTAAAATGACACCTCAATCTTAAAAATCGGTTCAGTAGGTCGACAGAAAAAGGGACGTAACAGACGAAACCCTTATAGAAATAAGAAGATAGATTTAAAGACACAATTTAGTACGTTTACCTATAACCAGGGCCGGTGACAAGGGGGGGCAGGGGGGGCAAATGCATAGGGGCCCGGGCTCACAGGGGGCCCGGGCCGACGAAAACCCTTTTGTAGATTTAAAACATCCGTAAGTGTAAAATGAACATTCATTGTTAAAAATTAAAATGAGTAAGTTCAAATGTTTTACGGCTGCTCTTTTTTTTACGTGCTAAATATAAATGAGCAGAGAATGATTAGTATAGCTTCATTCTAAACCAATAATTGCAAACACTGAGGGTGGCGGCACTACTGTGAGAAATTCCCTAGAACAAGAACCTTTGTGCCTGCCTGGCGCTGGTCGCACACGCACTCACGGGCCCTGCACAGGCGCGGCGTGACGTGACTCGGGGCCTACGAAAACTAACGTAGTTTTCATAGGTCCCGTGCTGCCCAACCAGCCTTTCCATACATCAGATCAGGTTGCGACCTGAGCGGCAAACAACACTAACACAATACTAAGCTTATGTTTCTTTCAAGCTCGCATTTCGGTGCTGTTGATGTTTCTAGGTTCTCATGTGATTGGTTTTGTACAATTCTGTGTTGTTGTAAGAAGATTAATAAGGACTCTAAATAAAGGTAGGCCTAAGTGAGCAAATATTTTTTAGTTTTTCTTCATAAAAGTGTTTTAAAAAAACATTTCTGTTAACTAATAAACCTAATGTTTTTATTTTTTTATTTTATTTTTTTTAGATTTAATGGTCCACCAACTGACAACTACATTTTTATCATTTACATTATGACGTAAAGTATTTTAAGGCCTCATTAAAACGGGCTTTTAGTTGTGATTCTAATGATCTTGACTGCTGGAAACGCCTGTTCTCCCGCCGGGATGTTCTAAAATAGAAACAAAAATTATGACTTTGCTAGGAAGAAGGCTAGACCAAGACCTCGCCACGGCTAGACAAGTAGTATTATGATGATGTGTGATGTTAGAATGAACATAAGCCTAATAATTCTCTATTAATTTGTATACTATTTTCATTAGGTATTTTTTTATAAAACCTATACTGCTTTTGTAATAAGAAAATTAATCACTAAACCTCCATTTTTCATTCTTTTTACTAATATTTATCCACCAATATATAAATAAATACAAACAATTAAAGATCATAGCTTTGGCATATTTATTTAGGAGGAAAAGTAAATAATTTAATAATAACTAAGTAAGTTAGGTTGCAGAATAGTAAATTTGGGTTTAAAATATTGCTTGCAATGTTAACGTATATCCAATACGTGGTTTTTTTTTGAGTTGAAGGGAAGTGGATTTTCAAGGTAAGTAGGTTGGTTCCCTTAATCTAGGGGCCCGGACTTCATAATTGCAGAGGGGCCCGAGAATCCTGTCGCCGGGCCTGCCTATAACATATGATTTATTTCATGAAAACCTACAGCTGTCTTCATAAAAACAACCTGTCTCCCTTCTGTCATTTTAATTTATTTAGTTTTTCTGCTTACTTATCAGTTAAACTTTCAAATTCAAATACAACGATGACTGACGAAATGAGATAGTGTTTATTAACATGCAGTTTTCATTCAGAGTATTAGGGAACGACACAATTAGATTATTTAATTATGTGATTGTATTTTTATACAATTTTCGAACCATCTGCCAAGCGCTCAGACTGGAGCCGTATTCGTCGAGTATCGACTGGCAACGACTTGTTTTTATGTTAAATACCCCCCCGTCGCAGCAGACCTGCGTACTCAGCGAATTTCCAAATTAGTAATATTAATTTTGACCAGCTAAACTTGTAAACAAAATTTCATCACGTGCTCATAAATAAGGAAATAAATGTCTATTCTCCTTAAGATAACTATAGGGAAAGAGTATGCAGGTATGCTGCCATGGGGGACACTAAAAGTAGGTTTTTAGCATAGAAAAAATTTATTTCGACCTTATAAAGCCATATAGTAAGTTTCATCAATATCTGCCCATAAATAAAAGAGTTTGCCTATTCTCCATATGATTAACATGGGAAAAGAGTATGCAGGTTTGCTGCCATGATAAGTACAAAAACCAAGATTTTTTACCTTAAATGGACGAATCTCAACCAAATGAAGCTAAATACCAAGTTTCATCAAAAAATATTGGTTAATAAGTGAAATATTAACACATCCTTATTCTCCTTAAGATTAACATTGGAGCCCCAAAAGACAATATACTGTCTTTAGACTTTGTAATATCTCGGTAACCAATGGAGATAGAGCAAAGCTTCAAGATACTAAATTGTGTGTTTTTTTGAGCTAAATCCAATGGTCAAAATAAAAATTTAAATTTTTTAAAATTTACATATAAAAAATACAAAAAACCCATTTTTGGGGTACAAAACCCCCCAAAACTACCCCTTCCGGTAGGTCGATATGTCTGGTTTACGAACTCATCCGAATAAATGTAGGATTACACATCTCTACCAAATTTGGTGTCGATCGGACCATTTTTACGAGAGTTATCGTGTCTATAAACACACATATATATATATATATATATATATATATATATATATATATATATATAAATTTTAATGACTATTATTTTTGGTCTCTGGGCACCTCAAAACGAAAAAGTAACATGGTCCCGGGCTTAGGTCTTACCATGAGACCTACGGTAATAGCTTATTCCCTATGGGAAATTTGCTAAAAGAGCTAGATCATATCGTAGCAAATTCAAATGCAGAAAGTTGCTTTCAATATTTCTTGCTGGCAGTGTTTACTTTTCTGTGTTTGCTGATTTTGTTAATTCAACAAGTTTTAGAAACCACAACTATGTGTTTACTATTAACAAATTGATTGTGTCGGGAACAATTGATTGCGTTGCAACAATTTTTCAATATTTTCACTTGTTTTTATCTACGACCGACGCAACAATCACCAATAATTACAAGTAACATCATAAGGAAATACATTATTAAAACACGTTGTTTAATGGTAGGGATAGACGGGACCCGAAATTTCGGGGAAAATCATCGGGCGGGATTTTTTTTTACTCGGGAATATATCGGGACAGGAACTGCCGAACAATAATTGTTTGATCTATTGTGATCTATTGATCTACCTGTTCTATGTCCGGCAGTAATTTATTCAAGAGGGGTGTTTTTTGCTCCTAGTACCAAATTTCTGAACCAATTGTCTTAGAAAACTAAGGGATGGCTCGTTTGATTCTTCTTACAAATTAATTCTTACAAATGAAACAACAACCAAAGTTGTGTGACTTTCCAATCAAAGGGAAAGTGGCAAAGTAATGTTAAATAAATCAATTTTTAATTGAATTACTGTTTTATAATGTTAAAAGCATCTTATTATAATTTAATATAATTTTTAAATGAAAAACATATCCCATTAAATACATTTTTTTAAATTAAACATTAAATACATTTATTAGATTTTGAGGTTCATAAATTTAAACTTTCATTGTTTTTTACAGATTTTTTTCACCATTTATTCCTTTTAGCGAATTTCCCTATAGGGAATACGCTATTACGGTAGTAGCCATGTTAAGACCTAAGCCGGGGACCATGTTACTTTTTCATTTTGAGGTCCCCAGAAGCCAAAAACACTGTTCGTTCATTTTCATATATATGTATCTATCTATCTATCTATCTATATTCTTATTTCTATAAGGGTTTCGTCTGTTACGTCCCTTTTTCTTTCGACCTACTGAACCGATTTTTAAGATTGAGGTGTCATTTTAAAGCTTAGGATATAGCGCAGTGACGAATTGTAATTAAAAAGGTTCATATCATTTCGGGCTTCGCCCCCCTCGCCTTTGATTTGTTTCTAGAGGGCGCTTTAAAATGTTGACCAGCTTTATTGCAAGTTCTTTAATGTGAATTGTAATTTAACAGCTGATTACCTTCAGGTGAATTTTAAAAGCCAGATAGTAAACAAAAATAGATCTCTATCACTTTATAATCAACATTCACGTACTGTAGGTAAGTTTCACTCATACAGAATCATAAAATTGCGCAATTTGCGCACGGGCCACCTTGTCTATATATATATGTGTCCGTGGTACCGATAACTTTTGAAGGGGACCTCCGATTTTGATCAAATTTGGTATGAAGGTATAAGACCAGGTTTATTTTCATGAGTTCACGAACCAGCATGATCGGGTTATGAGAACGGGATTTTATGGGGTTTCAATGGGGTAAAAAAATGGAATTTTGGCATTTTTGGAGCATAATTTTCAAAATTCAACAATTTTAACTAAAACCATTTAAAAGAGCTTAAAAAAACAAACAATTTAGTATTTTGAATTTTTAACTTGGCTTAACAGGTTACGGAGAAAAGCCAAAAATAGGTTTTCCATGTTAATCTTATAGGAAATCAACAAAACCCTGTATCTCGCTTATTTATTGGAATAACTTGATAAAATTTGGTATGTACATTCACTTGGTAGTGCTTAACTGATATTTGCTTACAACACCCAATGGCAGCAAACCTATGTACTCACCCCTATGGGGTTTATGGAGAAGATGAAAAGACCACCATAACTTGATAATATTTTGGTATGTACATTCACTAGGTAGGGTTTAACTGATATTTGCTCACAACACCCATTTGGTGCCAAACCTACATACTCACCCCCATGGGGTTTATGGGGAAAATTAAAAAGGGCTGAATATTGATACAGTTTGATATTTACTTTACACAACTATTACATTTCCTAACAAAACTAACATTTTTTAACAACATCCCATGACAGCAAAAGTACATACCCATTCCTATGGTGTTTATGGGGAAAATACAATATCTCAAGATTGTTTGGAAATTCGCTGAGTACGCAGGTCTGCTGCGACGGGGGTATTTTTGTATAGCAAAAAATAGCTAAATGAATACATAGAAATAAAAATAAAAATAATTAGGCCTAAAAATGTATATTTTTAAAGTTCAATCTTTATGATAATCTCTAAGTAAGAACCAGTCTTAGTTAAATCAATACGTATAAAAAATGAAAAAAATAAACATTTCTTAGGGTTATAAATGGCGGTGGTTTATTGAACCACTTCATTCATTAGTGGTAATAGTACCAGGTTAACCGAGCCTTGCTCGTTAATTTTAATTCACTTTTGTTATAGTGTCATGGTTATATACCTATTAAATTTCCACCAACAACCAACTATACCTCTTCACAGTAACATCTGTTTCAATAAAAATTGCCTAACATTAATGTTCATTTATTTTTGTATATACAGTTCGTTGTTATTTCGTTACCAAAATAGCAACCCATAAGACCAATGTTAAAAATTACGATTTTAAAACTTAAATTTAGACCAAATTCGATTTTTTCAGGGATTGAGACTATTTTTAAACTTATTTTTGAGCCAAAACTCTTAAATGCAAATTTTAAGCAAAATCTAACCGCTAGATTTTGAGATTGTAGAACACACATCCTTTCAGACATTGCTCGTATTATATTCCTTAGTGTTAATATTTATTATAATTTCAATTTGTCGTTCTTTGTTCTTTTTTAACTGAGCAGGGTTTAGGCCTATTTATGTATTACAGTTTGGTTTTCTTTACAATTTTTTCAATTGTTTTAATCTATATTTTTATTTACAAGGTTTTTTTTATCATTCTTTGTAAAAAACCGTTTAATATTTCACTCAACAAAACTTATATAAAATTTTTAATGGATTTTTTTTTATATGTATATTGTTTAGTGATTTGATTTAAATTTTTTGGGTTACAAGAAAATTTATACTTTATCCTTATCTCATTGTATACTGCAATATAAAAATTAGATATTTTAAATCTTTTCAACAAAAGGAGGTTCATTGTAACTTATACAAAAACAAGTGGAACAATTTGAAAACAGAACCAGTTGATATTTAACATTAATTTGTCTTTAAATGACACTCAGATAAAAGTCAAAACGAATATTTCTCGATAGCGTCGAGAAGAGCAATCCCGTCCTAAAATTGGACGGGAAATAAAAATTCCCGTCCTGTCCCGAATAAAAATCGATTCCCGTCTAGCCCTACTTAATGGGGTCTTTTAACGTACAGGCTTCAAATTAAAATGCAGGTTCTAGATCAATGACAGCTCAGAATTTGACAAAATTAGTGTTTTGATTTAAAATCACGCAATTCCGTACATCAGCTTATTGATCCATTACGGATTCTAGTTGGTTATCTCAAAATAGTGTGATCATACGAGTGAGAACGACAATTTGATCAAGTGAAATCAATGTGGCTACGTTTTCGGGTGGATGGCCGACAATAACCTATAAATTTTCCACATGTTTATTACAGTAATTTACCATTTTTAAGTGGTTGTGGATTATGTAGGCATTGGTTGTGGATTGTATTTAGCCTCTAAGCCACTCATGAGATAATTAGAACACTCGTGGCTTAAAGGCCATAATAGAATCGTTGCTTTTAAAAACTACTATTAACACATATTTTCAATAATCTTTTTTGTTACCTATCCGACCATAGACCACAGTCCAGTATACAGTAGTTGGAGTTTGGTTAAAAGAACTTAAACTGTAACATTTTGTTGTTGTTTAGTTATGATTACACCATATGTTCCCTATTTATTTACAAATTTAGTGACTTTTCAGAAAGTGAATACTCTATAATATTTAACAAATTGTTCTATTCAACAGGAAACATGTCAATCCCGGGATCCCGAGCAATTTTCGATACCTAAAAATCCCGGGATTTTTTATCTTTAATCCCGGGATTTTCGGGATTGTCACAATCATCTTTTGTATCAGCACGTATAATGCTAATCAAGAAGTTATTTAAGTTAATCATTTTTTTATAGTTTTTAGCGAATATCCCATAGGGAATAAGCTATTACCGTAGGTCTCATGGTAAGACATAAGCCCGGGACCATGTTACTTTTTTGTTTTTAGGTGCCCAGAGACCAAAAATAATAGTCATTAAAATTTATATATATATATATATATATATATATATAAGTAGATAGTAATATGGGGTTCCTAGGACACTTAGGATACTCAAAGAAAATCAAACAAATTTCACAGTTTTTTAATACTATGCAATATTTTTGCCACTTTTTGGCCAATTTTCAGCTTTTGTCAAATTGTCATAAAAAATATGCAATTTTAATGAAATTTCTAACAAATATTCCTAAATTTTCATAAAATTTCCTACTAAATAAAATTTTTTATAAACAAGTAAAATTATCACATTTTATAAGTATTTTTTAATAAAATCAATAGTTGACTTTTCATAAGTCAATTTAAGTTTTCTAGAGTATTTTTTCAATAAAATTTGACTAAAATAGTAATAATTTTGATTATATTCTAACTAATTTTAGTTATATTATTTTTTATTATATTATACTCAAGTAATTTTTAAGTTTTTATGAATATGAATTGAAAAAAACCAATTTGTAAATTTTATTTTATATAAATGGAAAAGATATGTTTAAAGTGTAAATTATATAAAGATATATCTAAATTTTATAAAGACAAAAATACTAAAGATGGGTTATATTATTATTGTAAAGAATGTAAGGATGTGTATTATAAAAAATTATATGATAGTATTAATGTTATTGAATTAAATGAAAAACAATGTCATAAATGTAAAGAAATTAAAGATATTTCAAATTTTAATAATTATCATTATAGTAAAGATAGAAAAAATACAATTTGTATACAATGTATTAGAGAAATGTATTTAAAACCACAATTTTGTGAATGTGGAAGAAATATTAAATGAACTAATAATTATTTAAGACATTTAGAAACTAAAATTCATGACAAAAATATAACAAAACTAGAAAATTTAAAAATATGATAAAAATAATAATTTTACTTGTTTTAAAAAAGTTTAAATTTTATTGAAAAAATACTATAGAAAACTTAAATTGACTTATAAAAAGTTAACTATTGATTTTTATTGAAAAAATACTCTAGAAAACTTAAATTAACTTGTGAAAAGTTGACTATTGATTTTATTGAAAAAATACTCTAGAAAACTTAAATTAACTTGTGAAAAGTTGACTATTGATTTTATTGAAAAAAATACTCTAGAAAACTTAAATTAACTTGTGAAAAGTTGATTATTGATTTTATTGAAAAAATACTTTAGAAAATTTAAATTAACTTGTGAAAAGTTGACTATTGATTCTATTGAAAAAATACTCTAGAAAATTTAAATTAACTTGTGAAAAGTTGACTATTGATTTTATTGAAAAAATACTCTAGAAAACTTAAATTAACTTGTGAAAAGTTGATTATTGATTTTATTGAAAAAATACTTTAGAAAATTTAAATTAACTTGTGAAAAGTTGACTATTGATTCTATTGAAAAAATACTCTAGAAAATTTAAATTAACTTGTGAAAATTTGACTATTAATTTTATTGAAAAAATACTCTAGAAAATTTAAATTAACTTGTGAAAAGTTGACTATTGATTTTATTGAAAAAATACTCTAGAAAACTTAAATTAACTTGTGAAAAGTTGACTATTGATTTTTATAAAAAAATTTCCCTTAATAAATGGCGAATGAAAAAAATAAAAATTATTGTCATGACTGTAATAAATATATATCTGCTAATATGTTTACAAAACATTTAAATTCAAAACTTCATTTAAAAATAAAGAGATAAAAATTAGAGAATATAATGACTTATTATTATGGGCTAAAAGTAATAATATTTATGATTATAATAACAAAAATATTGATCAATTAATTGAAATTAAAAATATATATGATCCTACAAATTATTCATTATTTAATATAGAAAAATTAAATGAAATTTATCTGTTAGAAATTATGAAAATTTATCTAGAGATGAACTAATTAAAAGATTAAACAAAATTAAAGAAAATCCAAATAATTTAAGATATAGATCATTAAAATATATTCAAAATTTAGCAATTAAAAATAGTATTAAAATTGTTAATAAAACTAGAAATGAATTGATTGGATTATTAAATGATTATTTTAAAAATAAACCAATTCCAAAAGAAAATATAATAAATATTCAAGAAGCTTCATCATTAAAAGGATATTTTCAAGATTATATTTTAACAAATTCAAATGATGATTTAGATATTAATGATTATTTAGAAACTCAAAGAAATTAAATAAAAAAATTGATAGAAAAACAAAAATTCAAAAATATTAAAGGACAGATGGCTTTAGAATGTGAATATGAAAGAAAATTAATAAATGGTGAAATTCAAAATAGTAATATGTATTTTTGTATAAAAAGTTCACATATTTTAAATATAGATGATTTTATTGATGATCAATTCAAGAAATTGATAGTTAGAGAACAACTAAATCAACCATCAAAAGGCTCTGGTTGGTCATTAAAAAGATGTGTTGAATTAAATCTAAAATTATCTAAAAATAATTCATTAAATGCTGGATCATATATAGAATTACCAAATGAAATTAAGAATAAAAAATGTTGTGTGAATTTTAAAAATAAAGATAAATATTGTTTTATTTATGCAATTAGATGTGCTATTGATAAACCAAATGAACATGCTGAAAGAGTTAAACAATATCAAAAATATATAAATGATGATATTTTTAAGGGTTTTGATTATCCAATAACATTAAAAGATATTAAATTATTTGAAAAAAGATCATTTGATTCTAAATATAATTATCCATCAATGTCAATAAATATTTATAGAATTGATGAAGATGAAAAAATAGTGCCATTACAAATATCTGAACATTATAATACAAAACTAGAAATTGATTTATTATATTATAAAATTGGTAATAATTGTCATTATATATTAATAACAGATTTAAATAAATTGGTATATTCTCAATTATCAAAACATAAAACAAAAAAATATATTTGTAGAAGATGTTTGACTCATTTCTATAAAAATAAAGACTTGAATAATCATTTAGAAATATGTAAATCATTAGAACCTTGTAGACCTATAATGCCATTTCCTGGTCAAACTGTAAGTTTTAAAAACTATTATAAAAAGTTTGAACATCCATATGTAATTTATATGGATTTTGAAAGTATATTAGAAAAGATTGATAATTGTAAAAATAATCCAAATTGCTCATAAACAAATAAAATTCAAAAACATATACCATATGGATTTACAATCTATTTAGTATCTAGAGTAACTAATAAAATGTATAAACCTATTTGTTATAGAGCAAAAAATGAAGAAGAATTAATAAATGTACCAAATAAATTATTTGAATATTTAGATAAAATCTCAAAATATATAGCTAAAAAATATAATTCAAAAAATAAAAAGCCTATGAATTTAACTAAGGAAGAAGAAATTAACTACCAAAAAACTAATATTTGTCATATTTGTGAAGATAGTGGTTTTGATAATGATGAAAGAAAAAAGGTAAAAGATCATTGCCATTTAACAGGAAAATTTAGGGGTGCTGCACATTTAAATTGTAATTTAAATCTAAAATTCCCTCAAAATATTCCTATATTCTGTCATAATAGTTCAAATTATGATACACATTTGTTTATAAAAGAATTAGCTAAAAAATATGGTAAAATTGATTTGTTAGCTAATACAGATGAAAAATATATAAACTATTCAGTAAATTCTGGTTATGGTTATGAATTTGAAGGTGATAAACCTAGAAAATTTATAAAATTCTCATTTGTAGATACATTTAGATTTATGGCTACATCAATGGAAAAATTAGCTAAAAATCTTAAAGAATTTAAACATATAAATAGATTTATAAAAGAAAATGATACAGTTGAATATGATAATGAAACTTTAAAAATATTAACTTCTAAAGGTGTATTCCCATATGAATTTATTGATAATGTTGAAAAATAAAACTATGATAAAATATTAGAAAAAGATAAATTTTATAGTTGTTTAACTAATGAAAATATAAGTGATGATGATTATAAACATTATATAAAAGTTTGGAATAAATTAAAAATAAAACATTAGGTAATTATTCAGATTTGTATAATATTCAGGATGTATTATTATTAGCTGATATATTTGAAAATTTTAGATCTGTTTGTTTGAAAAATTATCAATTAGATCCAGCACATTATCTAACATTACCATCATTAGCTTGGGATTCTATGTTAAAATTAACAAAAATTGAACTAGAATTAATAAGTGATTATAATATGTATTTAATGATTGAAAAAGGCATTAGAGGAGGTATTTCACAATGTATAACTAGATATTGTAAAGCAAACAATAAATATACAAAAAATTATGATAAAACAAAACCTGAAAAGTATATGTTATATATAGATGCAAATAATCTATATGGATGGGCTTTAAGTCAAAAATTACCTTATAAAGATATAACATGGATGAATCCTAATACATATACATTTTTTTTTTTTTTTTTTTTTGAGGGAGAGGCGGAAAAATGCATTACGCACACAGGTGGCCAGCCTGTAGTGTGGGGCTCCCCTAAAAAACGGGTTTACCCACTAAAAAACCTCCTCTACTCTTTAGGAATCTAACCTGGAATTGTTTATCACATTACGTCAGGCTAGGCCTAAATTTGGCTTACGCCCGTCGGGCTCGCTCCTTATCCAGCCGCTCGATCAAGGGATCTGGGCCACTTCGCGGTCCAGATCGGTTTTCTTTTCCAGGAGGATGCCCCGGACGAACTGTGACAAACAATCCCAGTTGCCCTCATCCTCCAAAATCTTTTGGCAGACCGAGTCCACCGAAAATGCACCAAATATTTGTGTGGCCTCCAGGCGGGGCCCTTCCCAACGGGGACAACGGAAGAATGTGTGTTCCGCATCGTCGGGAACACCCGGGCAATAAATGCAGTCCGGTGAACCGGTCTTTCCCATCCGGTTCAGGTACGATCGAAAATAGCCGTGACCTGTCAAAAATTGGGTCAGGTAGAAGTCCACCTCCCCATGCCGCCGTTCCACCCATGGTTGGACCTGCTTGATAAGTCGCGCAGTCCATCGTCCTCGGGTGTCGTGCTCCCAGCTGTGTTGCCATTGCTGGAAGGTTCGGGAGCGCTCTTCTGTTCTTGCCGTGTCCTTGCCGATCTCGCCACGTCTCTGATGAATCACTTTCCTCTCCCCTGCCAAGAGCTTGACAGGGATGACTCCGGCGACCACCAGGACGGCAGGCTCGGACACTGTCCGGTAGGCGGAACACACCCGGAGCGCAGCTTGACGCTGAACCCGGGCGAGTCGCAACCTGTAGCACTCCTTATCTAGAGCGCCTGCCCACACCTCTGCCCCGTAAAGGAGCACGGACTGGACCGCGGACATCAACAGACGTCTTCTGCTGGATCGGGGACCCTCGACATTGGCCATCAGCCTACTAAGGTGAGTAACTACCTTAGCGGCCTTGTCCGCCGTACGGAAGATCTGATCCCTCCAGCTTAACTTGGTGTCCACCATAACCCCAAGGTATTTGGCGGCACGAGTTGATGTGACCACCTCCCTTCCCACTCGAAACGGGACGACGGTGTCGATCCTCTTCTTCGTGAGAATCACGATCTCCGTCTTACTAAGAGCAAGCGAGAGACCGTGATCGGACATCCAGTTGTTGACAACCCGCATAACTCGGTTCAACTTTAGTTGGGCTAGCTCAACGTTGCGTGCAGCAATGAGAGCTGCGACGTCATCAGCGTACCCAACCAAAGTGGTTTCCTCAGGCATCTCGGACCTCAGGAGGCTGTCATAGGCAACGTTCCAGAGATCCGGGCCGAGTATTGAACCTTGTGCGGCACCAGAAGTGACTTCCATCGTCCGCGTTCTGTCCCTCGTGTCATAGATCAGGCTTCGAGAGCGTAGATAATCCTCGATGAGCCGCAACAGATATGCAGGAATACAAAAGGTGTTACATATACATATACATACATATACATTAAATGAATGGGAAGAAACAATATTAGAATTAGATGAAAATGCTGAATATGGATACATATTAGATGTTGATTTAGAATATCCTATTGAATTACATGATAATCATAAAGATTTACCATTAGCACCTGAACATAATAATAATAAGCTTTGTACAACATTATTTGATAAAAAAGATTATGTTATTCATTCAAGAAACTTAAAATATTCTCTACAAAAAGGATTAAAATTAAAGAAAGTTAATAGAGTTATAGCATTTGATCAAGACGATTATATGAAAAAATATATTGAATTAAATACTAAATTAAGATCCAAATCAACATCAGATTTTGAAAAAGACTTTTTTAAATTGATGAATAATAGTGTTTTTGGAAAAACTATGGAAAATGTTAGAAATAGATGTGATATTAAATTAGGTGACAAAAAGTTTTCATTGAAACAAGCAAAAAAACCTAATTTTAAAACATTTAGTATATTTGATAAAGACTGTATTGCTTCACATATGATAAAAGAAAAGGTTAAATTTGATAAACCAATCTATATAGGATTTTCAGTACTTGATTTATCAAAATTACATATGTATCAATTTTATTATGAAAAATTAAAGAAGTTTGATCCAAATATAAGGTTATTATATATGGACACAGACAGTTATTTTATAGAATTTAAAAAGGATCCATATAAAATTATTAAAGAAAATATTAATGAATTTGATACAAGTGATTATAAGAAAGAACATGAATGCTATAGTGAAAAGAATAAAAAAATAATTGGTTAATTTAAAGATGAGTTAAATGGTGAAATATTAGAAGAATATTGTGGTTTAAGATCAAAATTATATAGTTATGAATTTAATAATAAAAATCCTGTAAAATGTAAAGGAATCAAGAAAAGTGTTGTTAATAAAACATTACATGGGTGATTCTCTGAACAGTGGGCTATTTCATCCCTATAATTGGCAAAATAAATTTTTTTTATTTAAAGGATTTTCAATTTGGTTTCCAGTTGATCTTTACTTAAGTGTTACTTTCCCAGAAGGAACACACAAAATATTAATTTATCAATTTTAACCAAAGGAAAATTATCCTTCTTTATTTTAAAAGAAGGAAAAAAATTATTACCAGAGGAATGATACATCTAGCCAGATTAACAATACCACATTTATATTAAATATTTGCAGCTTAAAATTGACAAAATTATTATTTATTTATCTTATTATGATTAATAATATATTACTTTATAACTTTTCATACATAAAAATATAGTATTCTTATGCCAGAGGAATGACAGATTGCCAGAGGAATGAAAATTTTACAAAAAATAGTCAGCATTATCACAAGGATGTAAATCAAGGCCGAAGAAGCCAGTTTTACAATGAAACTAAACATTTAATACAATAAAAATATATAAATGAAACTACAAAAAGTAATACTGTAGTAAAAAAATACTCATACAGAAAGAAACAAGTCTAAAGATCCCATAAATAAAAATAACTTTTTAGTCAGTCTTTACTTGACATAAAGTCTTTCATCAGTCTTACTATTTTATTTTAATAATTAATTATTCTTAGTTTCATGACAGAGTTGATTGAAAAATGTCATTCCTCTGTTCATAAGACGTCAGTCCTCTGGTTTCTGTGAATTGGCTATAACTATAAAAATATATAGAAATTCAAGTAAAATTTGTAAATAAGTACTAATAAACATACGTTTATGAATATTATTATTTATGAGAGCAGTTATTTTATAAGGCAAACTGAAGTAAAAATGTAACGTCATTCCTCTGGTCTTAACATCAATCCTCTGGTAGATAAATTGCCAGGGGAATGATGCCAGAGGAATGATGTTTGCAACTTTAGGTTAAGTTTTTACACTATAAAAATACATTTATGTAGTTGAATATTTATGCCTAACATAAATCATGTCTATTAAATTTAAATTTATAGCTTCTCATGAGAATTACTTTATGAATAAAAATATAAAATGTACCAGAGGAATGATGACAGCCAGTGTGACAGCAGCAGGTAAGATGTCACATCCACCTCTCACTAACTTCAGAAAGCTACTGAACATATGCTTTTAAGGACATAGTGTTGCCAAATGTTTAGACAAAATATCCCTGTTATACCCTTTGTCAAATTAATTTCCCTCCTTTCATACCTGGCAGTAATAGTTTGCCAGAGGAATGATGAGTAAAAACCAGGGACAAAAGTAAATTGTTTAAAAATTTGTTAAATAGAGTGTCAAATCTGGCCAAATCGAATGATATTTTACATACAACATACAAAAAAACTATATTATTTTATAGTATTTTTATTTACTCAAAAGGTAATAAATTTCAAAAACATTGTTACTTTTCGAGGTAGGGACATACCAGAGGAATGACAAACACTGGTTTTGGTAATTTTTTGCCGATAAATGGTAAAATATTCATTAATAGGGGATTAACTATGCATTTATTTGACATTTATTTAAGTCGAATACTCTGTCTGATTTAATCTTAATTAATTAGTATAAGATTTTATTCCTTGGGTTACGAAAAATCCCACTCTTCGGAGAATCACCCACATATGGATGATTTTAAGAAATGTTTGTTTGATGATCAAGAACAATATAGAGAGATGACTTGTATTAGAAGTTTTAAACATGAACTATATACAATTACAATAAATAAATTAGCTTTAAGTAATAAAGATGACAAAAGATTTATTTGTGAAAATAAAATTGATACATTACCTTGGGGTTATAAAGATGTAAAACAATGATTATAATTAATATATAATGATTAAAAAATCAAATAAATATTTAAGTATAAAGGATATTATATTTATCATGACAGATTTAATATATAACTATTTTTATACC
The DNA here is from genome assembly GCA_030545055.2 of Neoaliturus tenellus. Taxonomy (NCBI): domain Eukaryota; kingdom Metazoa; phylum Arthropoda; class Insecta; order Hemiptera; family Cicadellidae; genus Neoaliturus; species Neoaliturus tenellus. Next base: position 236,616,382 of record CM061531.1, read on the forward strand.
ATATATTAAAGAAAATGATCAAAATGTAATTAATATAAGATTTTAACATTTTATTTAAATAATATTTAATTCTTCTAAAATTTAGTAACAGATGTTTATGAAACACTGAAATATTTATAAATAATAAAAAATATTAATATATTATTAGTTATTAGTAATAACATTAAAGAATATAAACCTGCTCCATTAATAATATAGTATAATTTTGAAGATATTTTTGGAGGCTATTGAATATATAGCTAAAATTTAATGTTTTAAAAGCAATTTTATTATTAATATTTATTCTAAAGTTTATTAATTACTCTATTTAATTAACCCAAAAATCAAATGTTATAAAAATTTCTGATGTTAAATATTTGTTAGTAACATTAGAACATAACAAATAATAAATTTAAATAATAAAGATGTTTTAATAATTTTTAACAAACAATCCTTGGTTTAAAGGAAAAGATATTTGTAATATTTTAGAATATGAAGATATTAAAAAAGGTATTTAAAACATATAGATGATGATGATAAATTAAGTTATAGTAAAATTATAGGTGTCACAAATTATGACACCCTGGAAATTGATGTACAAACATGTTTTCAGATGCCCTAAAACAGGGCGTCAATAAAATAGATAATAAAACAATATTTATTAATGAATCTGGTTTATATTTTTAATTTTAAAATCAAAAAAGGTATTAAAAACACATAGATGATGATGATAATAAATTAAAATTTATAGATATTTTTAGAGGGGACAATTTGTCCCCCCTATCATATAATGAAAAACATACAAAACATATTAAAATTAGGTAGGACCCAAAATGGGTCCCATATAAATTATAATATTTATTTTAAAAAATTTTAAAGGAGGTAACCTTATTATACAATAAAAACATAAGGGAACAAAACGTTACCCTTTAAACATTCAAAAAATATTCATAAAGATAATAAATTATATACAAATTTGAGACCCGTCTTAAAGACGGGTCTGACTTATAATAAAAATCATACTATTTTCATAAATGAAGCAGTTTTATATTCAATATGGAATTTCATAGCTCCTGAAAAATTAATTACTCCATGCAAAGGTAGAAACAAAAAGTCCCTATCTTAACTAAAAATAAATTTATATTTAGTAAAAATGTTTTAATAATTTTTGATAAAGAAAATAATCCTTGCTTTAAAGCAAAAGACATCTTTGATATTTTAGGATATGGAAATTCTATATGATGATAAAATAGATTTTAATATTAAAATTTTAAAGACATTGTTAAAGATGAAAATTTTGATATCATTCTATTTTTTGTTAAATCTGCTTTAACATAATTGTTGTCAAATTCACGTTCATTGTTGTCAAATTCATGTTCATTGTTGTCAAATTCACGTTCATTGTTGTCAAATTCACGTTCATTGTTGTCAAATTTATGTTTATTGTTGTTATTGTTGTCAAATTCATGTTTATTTTTGTCAAATTTATGATTATTGTTGTCAAGTTTTTTATTAGTTGTATATAAAAATGTCTTCTGTATGCATTTATACATTGTTTACAATTTGATCTATATTTGTTTAATTGTTTTCCAAATTTATCAATATTTTTAAACATTTTACACTTATTGCAAAATTTAATTTCACCTTCCATTTATTAAAGGTAAATTAAAGGAGTATCTGATGGGTTATATATTTAAAGGGGCTGTTAACACCACTTCCTATATTTTGATATATTTGAAGATTTTATATTTGAAAACTTTCCAAGGCCTTGGAAAGTTACTCCTTTAATTTGAAAACTTTCCAAGGCCTTGGAAAGTTTTCAAATATAAAATCTTCAAATATATCAAAATATAGGAAGTGGTGTTAACAGCCCCTTTAAATATATAACCCATCAGATACTCCTTTAATTTACCTTTAATAAATGGAAGGTGAAATTAAATTTTGCAATAAGTGTAAAATGTTTAAAAATATTGATGAATTTGGAAAACAATTAAACAAATATAGATCAAATTGTAAACAATGTATAAATGCATACAGAAGACATTTATATACAACTAATAAAAAACTTGACAACAATAATCATAAATTTGACAAAAATAAACATGAATTTGACAACAATAACAACAATAAACATAAATTTGACAACAATGAACGTGAATTTGACAACAATGAACGTGAATTTGACAACAATGAACATGAATTTGACAACAATGAACGTGAATTTGACAACAATTATGTTAAAGCAGATTTAACAAAAAATAGAATGATATCAAAATTTTCATCTTTAACAATGTCTTTAACATTTTAATATTAAAATCTATTTTATCATCATATAGAATTTCCATATCCTAAAATATCAAAGATGTCTTTTGCTTTAAAGCAAGGATTATTTTCTTTATCAAAAATTATTAAAACATTTTTACTAAATATAAATTTATTTTTAGTTAAGATAGGGACTTTTTGTTTCTACCTTTGCATGGAGTAATTAATTTTTCAGGAGCTAATAATTTATTTAATATTTAATTTATTTATTAAATAATTTATTTGGTACATTTATTAATTCTTCTTCATTTTTTGCTCTATAACAAATAGGTTTATACATTTTATTAGTTACTCTAGATACTAAATAGATTGTAAATCCATATGGTATATGTTTTTGAATTTTATTTGTATATGAGCAATTTGGATTATTTTTACAATTATCAATCTTTTCTAATATACTTTCAAAATCCATATAAATTACATATGGATGTTCAAACTTTTTATAATAGTTTTTAAAACTTACAGTTTGACCAGGAAATGGCATTATAGGTCTACAAGGTTCTAATGATTTACATATTTCTAAATGATTATTCAAGTCTTTATTTTTATAGAAATGAGTCAAACATCTTCTACAAATATATTTTTTTGTTTTATGTTTTGATAATTGAGAATATACCAATTTATTTAAATCTGTTATTAATATATAATGACAATTATTACCAATTTTATAATATAATAAATCAATTTCTAGTTTTGTATTATAATGTTCAGATATTTGTAATGGCACTATTTTTTCATCTTCATCAATTCTATAAATATTTATTGACATTGATGGATAATTATATTTAGAATCAAATGATCTTTTTTCAAATAATTTAATATCTTTTAATGTTATTGGATAATCAAAACCCTTAAAAATATCATCATTTATATATTTTTGATATTGTTTAACTCTTTCAGCATGTTCATTTGGTTTATCAATAGCACATCTAATTGCATAAATAAAACAATTTATCTTTATTTTTAAAATTCACACAACATTTTTTATTCTTAATTTCATTTGGTAATTCTATACAGGGTGTCCCGGAACTCTCTGGAACCCTTTTGTATATTTGTTCCTTGCATCGAGACAAGAAAAAAACATCATACAAATAGGGGTCTAAAATCCATCGTTTAGCCGCTAGCCGCCATTTTGTTTTTTTCACGTAATAATTTTTATTTCCGTAACGGATGGTTGTATTCAGTTCATATTTGGTATGAATCTTTATCATACTAATGTACATTTTCAGGAAAAAAATTAATTTTCTCCACTGTGTATTTTCAAAATGGCGGCCATTTTTTATTTTCAAACTAAAATATCTCAAATTCGGTAAATTTCAAAAAAATTTTATTAGGGACAAAAAAGTTGCTAAATTAAATTATCTAACCAACGGTACCAAGTTTGTAAGGATCTGATGACAAATAACGGAGTTATTGCGATTTTTCTGTGAAAATGGCCATAATTTGCCTTATTATAATGCAAAATCAATGTTTTTTTGGAGAAAAATCGCAATAACTCCATTATTTGTAATCAGATCCTTACAAACTTGGTACCGTTGGTTAGATAATTAAATTTGGCAACTTTTTTGTCCCAAATAAAATTTTTTTGAAATTTACCGAATTTGAGATATTTTAGTTTGAAAATAAAAAATGGCCGCCATTTTGAAAATACACAGTGGAGAAAATTAATTTTTTTCCTGAAAATGTACATTAGTATGATAAAGATTCATACCAAATATGAACTTAATACAATGATTCGTTACGGAGATAAAAATTATTACGTGAAAAAAACAAAATGGCGCCTAGCGGCTAAACGATGGATTTTAGACCCCTATTTGTATGATGTTTTTTTCTTGTCTCGATGCAAGGAACAAATATACAAAAGGGTTCCAGAGAGTTCCGGGACACCCTGTATATGATCCAGCATTTAATGAATTATTTTTAGATAATTTTAGATTTAATTCAACACATCTTTTTAATGACCAACCAGAGCCTTTTGATGGTTGATTTAGTTGTTCTCTAACTATCAATTTCTTGAATTGATCATCAATAAAATCATCTATATTTAAAATATGTGAACTTTTTATACAAAAATACATATTACTATTTTGAATTTCACCATTTATTAATTTTCTTTCATATTCACATTCTAAAGCCATCTGTCCTTTAATATTTTTGAATTTTTGTTTTTCTATCAATTTTTTTATTTAATTTCTTTGAGTTTCTAAATAATCATTAATATCTAAATCATCATTTGAATTTGTTAAAATATAATCTTGAAAATATCCTTTTAATGATGAAGCTTCTTGAATATTTATTATATTTTCTTTTGGAATTGGTTTTTTTTTTAAATAATCATTTAATAATCCAATCAATTCATTTCTAGTTTTATTAACAATTTTAATACTATTTTTAATTGATAAATTTTGAATATATTTTAATGATCTATATCTTAAATTATTTGGATTTTCTTTAATTTTGTTTAATCTTTTAATTAGTTCATCTCTAGATAAATTTTCATAATTTCTAACAGATAAATTTCATTTAATTTTTCTATATTAAATAATGAATAATTTGTAGGATCATATATATTTTTAATTTCAATTAATTGATCAATATTTTTGTTATTATAATCATAAATATTATTACTTTTAGCCCATAATAATAAGTCATTATATTCTCTAATTTTTATCTCTTTATTTTTTAAATGAAGTTTTGAATTTAAATGTTTTGTAAACATATTAGCAGATATATATTTATTACAGTCATGACAATAATTTTTTTTTTCATTCGCCATTTATTAAGGGAAATTTTTTTATAAAAATCAATAGTCAACTTTTCACAAGTTAATTTAAATTTTCTAGAGTATTTTTTCAATAAAATCAATAGTCAACTTTTCACAAGTTAATTTAAATTTTCTAGAGTATTTTTTCAATAGAATCAATAGTCAACTTTTCACAAGTTAATTTAAATTTTCTAAAGTATTTTTTCAATAAAATCAATAGTCAACTTTTCACAAGTTAATTTAAGTTTTCTAGAGTATTTTTTCAATAAAATCAATAGTCAACTTTTCACAAGTTAATTTAAGTTTTCTAGAGTATTTTTTCAATAAAAATCAATAGTTAACTTTTTATAAGTCAATTTAAGTTTTCTATAGTATTTTTTCAATAAAATTTAAACTTTTTTAAAACAAGTAAAATTATTATTTTTATCATATTTTTAAATTTTCTAGTTTTGTTATATTTTTGTCATGAATTTTAGTTTCTAAATGTCTTAAATAATTATTAGTCCATTTAATATTTCTTCCACATTCACAAAATTGTGGTTTTAAATACATTTCTCTAATACATTGTATACAATTTGTATTTTTTCTATCTTTACTATAATGATAATTATTAAAATTTGAAATATCTTTAATTTCTTTACATTTATGACATTGTTTTTCATTTAATTCAATAACTTTAATACTATCATATAATTTTTCATAATACACATCCTTACATTCTTTACAATAATAATATAACCCATCTTTAGTATTTTTGTCTTTATAAAATTTAGATATATCTTTATATAATTTACACTTTAAACATATCTTTTCCATTTATACAAAATAAAATTTACAAATTGGTTTTTTTTCAATTCATATTCATAAAAACTTAAAAATTACTTGAGTATAATATAATCAAAAATAATATAACTAAAATTAGTTAGAATATAATCAAAATTATTACTATTTTAGTCAAATTTTATTGAAAAAATACTCTAGAAAACCTAAATTGACTTATGAAAAGTCAACTATTGATTTTATTAAAAAATACTTATAAAATGTGATAATTTTACTTGTTTATAAAAAATTTTATTTAGTAGGAAATTTTATGAAAATTTAGGAATATTTGTTAAAAATTTAATTAAAATTGCATATTTTTTATGACAATTTGACAAAAGCTGAAAATTGGCCAAAAAGTGGCAAAAATATTGCATAGTTGTATTAAAAAACTGTGAAAATTGTTTGATTTTCTTTGAGTATCCAAAGTGTCCTAGGAACCCCATATTACTATCTACTTTTATATATATATATGTGTGTGTGTGTGTGTGTGTGTATATGTATGTGTCCCTAGACACGATAACTCTTGTAAAAATGGTCCGATCGACACCAAATTTGGTAGAGATGTGTAATCCTACGTTTATTCGGATGAGTTCGTAAACCAGACATTTCAACCTATCGGACATATCGGAAGGGGCAGTTTTGGGGGGTTTTGTACTCCAAAAATAGGTTTTTTGCGTTTTCACAATTTAGTATCTTGAAGCTTTGCTCTATCTCCATTGGTTACCGAGATATTAAAAAGTCTAAAGACAGTACGTTGTATTTTGAGGCTCCAATGTTATTCTTATGGAGAATAAGGATGTGTTAATATTTCATTTCTTAACCAATGTTTTTGGATGAAACTTGGTATTTAGCTTCATTTGGTTGAGATTCATCCATTTATGGAAAAAATCTTGGTTTTTGTGCTTATCTTGGCAGCAAACCTGCATACTCTTTTCCCATGTTAATCATAAGGAGAATAGGCAAACTCCTTTAGCAATGGACAGAAATTGATGAAACTTAGTATAGGCCTATGGCTTCATATGGTCAAAATAATTTTTTTTATGCTAAAAACCTACTTTTAGTGTTCCCTATGGCAGCATACCTGCATACTCTTTCCCTACATTTATCATGGGGAAAATAGACATTTATTTCCCTATTTATGAGCTTGTGATGATATTTGGTTTACAGGTTTATCTGGTCATAATTAATACTACTAATTTGGAAAATCGCTGAGTACGCAGGTCTGCTGCGACGGGGGTATTTAAGTGTTCCGGTGCATAACTCTAACTAAAACTTGATAAGAGTTGTTAACCCAACATGCCAATTTTTCCAAAATCCTTGTTAACCTGCTCGCTTCAGCATCCATATCTGAATTATTCCTGGCGCTAAGAATAGTCGCTCAATACTTCCGGTGCACTTCCTTCCTACGGTTGACGTTGAGTGACACCATTTTTATGATTTTATTTTAGTCTTACGTCACAACATTTTTAGTTGCTTTAGGCTCTCATGAACGGATTTAATGATATGATGTCCATAAATTATCTTTAATGTTTAACAAAATGGATGAGTACGGTATATTTAGTTATTATGCTAATGCTAGTAACATAACCTAATAAACTGCTGTATACTGTTCTTGAAGTACTTGTACTTTTATACTTCTTTAATTCATGTAAACCAGTAATATTTAAAAAAAATGTTGGTAATGTTGGTTTAAAATGTCTGTTTTTACTCAGAATATATAATTAATTTTAATTAAATAGTTGATTAGAAGGGGATGTGATATAAATTACGATGGTCTCAATGGAGTGTCACAACGCAAACTCATTTCTGTGGATTTATTTGTAGTTTAAGTTTTGGGAAATATGATCAAAAGAACTTTCTAACGATAGATGTAGGTTCTAAGTCGGGAGGTGTACGGCAGCAATGAAATGAAATATTTTAGACTATAGTAGAAGCGTAGTCTTCCTGATTGTCAAGTTACTAAGATGTGAGCACTTGTTTTGTAATTTATCGCGAATCAGAGTAAAAATTTCTATTACAAAGTAGAATACGTAGTCTATCTATGGTATACGAATCCTAGTATTAATCCCGGGATCGTCATTAATCAATCCCAAAATCTCGGGATCGGAATTTAGGCCCGGGATTGACACCCTTACCTGTGTCATGCCTTGCTCGTTAGTTTTAATTCAATTTTTTTTATAGTATCTGCAAATTTTCCCACCCATACACTTACTACGGCGTCTTGTAATAAAAAGAGGAGCTTTTTGCATTTTTTACACTGAAGATTGACTTTAGTTCTTGAGTATTACTAACACTCTCTTATTTCCTATTTCACCATCATTATTCTTAAATTGTTCTCTTTATCACTTTTATTTCTTCTTTTCTTGATAGCTCTTGTTTAGAGTATGGAGGGGAATAACTGAATTAAGGTAGGGAAAAGATCTCTTAATTTTAGGGATGCTAGAAAAAGTAAAAACAACCTTGGAAAAACGAGATTCTTGCAATTTAGCAAACCTGTTGTGGTGAAGGGAGAAATAATTGAATAAGTAAACAAAGTAATATTTTATTTCATTTATAAATGACACGCATATTTTTTGAATTTTAATTAAAATATTTACATTTTGTGAATATAAAAATTAAAAATGTTTACATTCTAAAAGCCTCATTATTTTGTTCTTTTCAATAATTTTATTTTTTTTATTAATTATGTTAAGGAATTAAATCTTTCAGGTCTTTTCATTCCTCTTTTTCAGGTTCTAGTGGCATAAACTCCCCCAAAAACAAAGTAAAATTTACCATTTATTATCTAATTGTGCTAAGCCTTTCACAAATATGTCTTTAACCTTCCGAGGAGGTAGGTAAAAATAATCTCATAAACATATTCACTTATAACTAATACTACTCACAATCAAAGTATATACTGACAGAAAATCACAATGAATACGGTATATATTTACTATATTATAAATGAGACATCAATAACAAAATTAATTCTGAAGATTAGGTATAGTTTCTAGATCACAGCCCTGTTAATAAATTTATATCATCCAGTACCGTAAAAATGAACAGATGATTTTACCTTACCTTTTTAAGGCGACAAAAAATGCCGAATTTACGTCAGCGGACTAACAACAGGACGCAGATCCTCTGTTTTGCATGCAGTATGATGAAAAAGCTTCTTTTTAAGATTCTGTGATTGTCATGAACAGGTAGAGATGGTTTTATTTTTGAATACAGTAGTTTGAAATAAAATATAAAATGTTAATGGTAACTAAAATTAACTCTAGATTCAATTAAAATACAGGCAAAAATTAATTGGCAATGAAGTAAAACAGTCATTAAGACAAATAATGTGAAAGACATTTGAGCATAATTCAAAATACGACTGGCAATTATATGGCTTCGGTGTTGGCAAGTGTCTTGTGGATCACATCGGTTAAATGCAGTCCTAACATTAAAATTTTATTACATCAAAATATATTACTTAATTTAGTACAGATGCAGTCAAATATTTATCATGCTTTAACAATAAGATATATTATTATAACTATACCTAAATACAAATAAAACTATAATACAAAATAATTAAAAAATGTAATATAGGCTAGCTCAAATTACTTTTGGTTGATAATGATAAAAAAATCTATAACTACCAGTAGATCATATTCACAATTTCCATATACTTAGTAGATCAATAATTTTAATACCTTTAATGCTATAATTAGTTTTTATTTTTTTACAAAAATAAATATTAAGACTTTTCTACCTGTATTAAAAACAGGGAGTGGTTTTAACATAATTTGGTCTTCAACAGATGTTGGAAACAAAGAACGGTTTACCTTTAATGAAGCCTTAACTAAATACTGCTCATACAAAAGGTTTGACATGGGCCTGAACAGGGAATTCTACGGTATAAAGTCATTAATAAGTACATACATAACAACACTTGCAATCATAAATTAAAAGTCAATAATTTTTTTTAGTAGAACTCCTCATACTTCTCACTTCAGAGACAAACTCTCGTAAAAACAAAAAGGTTTGAATTTGAATAGCTATTAAATACCTTTTTGAACTACAGTAATCTCTCTTGTGTTGGACTCCCCTGACCAATACCCACTAAACCCACTCCTTTTCCAGACTTTATTCCCCCCGAAACCTTTTATCACATTACTTCAGGGGGAGCCCCTTGTTTTAAGATCACCAGAGTTGGGCCCTTCCGGTTCTATGAAGAGAAGACTAAGTTATTTCATAACCTTCTTTTTAGTCTTAGCTTTTTTCGCTGGTTGCTGCTCGGCTTTTTTAGCCTTTTACAAGGTGAGCTTAAAAACGCGGCACACCTAGGAAACAGCGACATGGTTGAATGCCAGGGCTGCAGTCTCAGACTTCAGTTCACTGCAGAGCAAGCAGTGACATGGTTTGGCACAAGTTTTATCGTGTCCTGCCACATTTGTAGCAAAAAGCAATTCTTTCCTGTATACTCACTGCAACGGTGCCAACAGTCCGGAAACTTGAAGCATCTAAGGACCATGGTCCTCAAACGCACCAAGCATTTGAGGAATCTCACCCGGAGATGGCCAAGTAAAAGAAGCCTTGTTTAGACTTGTTTAGTCTCATAGGTCCAAAAGGAATGCATCCACAAGGATAATATAACATAACAAATAAAACAATATAACATGCATCCAAATAATAACATGCATAACATGCATCCAAAAGGAATGATTAATTAATAGACCTACGACTATTAGTGTTTGAAACTAAAAATAAATAGTCTGGTAATGCTCAACCCTACACTTTCACACACAAACACTCAACATCCTCAAGATTTGACGATTCCCCTGTCTACAAGGACGGCGGAGAAGACATCAATGGTAAATGGTAAATGGAGTCAACTACCGGAGTCTGTGTGTCTCACTGGAGCCACCGAATAACTCGTCCAAGGCCTTGATGACCTCAGGTGTCTCAGTGAGCAAAATGGGATCCCTCTCCTCAGCCCTTGTATAGGGAGACGATGTCTCCGCGACCACTTTTTCGAGCCCACCTGTCGGAGCCTTTCCCCAGTAGGAACATCTCCCTTCGGGGTCAGTCCTGCGCAGACTACCTTAGCAGCGTCCAAGTTGTTATCCCTTGCAGATCTTCCATAGGATGCCGGAGTTTTTTTAGCTACCCGCACTCGCACGAGAACAGACCAGATCTTGGATTTGTCTTTCCGGGCACAACCCTCTAAATGGGAGGCGTGCCGTAATCACCGTAATAATAAAAGAATGATTGACAGGAAAATTCCCTTTATCTTGATTCGTCTAAATAAAGTTTTCATGTCCACAGCATTGCTCATACAATCCTAAATGTATTTTTAAAATTTGTTTTTATAAACTATACGGTAATTACAAACCATAATAAAAATCCCCAAGGATTAATCTGGCTTTAAAAAGTAATATTATAGATACTTGATCTGAGACACCGATGGAATCTGGTGTGTATTTTACAATGAATATGGCTGAAGGATGAGTGTGATGAACATAGGCGTGGCATAACTAAAATCAGTAATATGAGGCACCGGTATTATCTATTTTGAAGGTTAATACCTTCTTAAACACCCTTTCTAAAAGTGGGGGGGGGGGGGGAAGGGGCTGTATCCCCGAGGAGACACCTATAGTGATGAATCAGATGAAGTGTAGTTTTTTAACTGACAAGGCAACTTCATTCATCAGAATTGATACTTAATAGCTCAATGAAATGAAGGCAGCTGAGTCCAGTTTCTAACCTTCAAATAGCTCCTAACTTCTCAAGATCTTTACCTAACAGGTAAAGATCCTTCTTTACCTTCTCAGGATTCAAAAGTACTCACAAAAGTCAAATATAAGTTCTGATACGTTTTAGGGGTAGAAAACTGATATGAGGAGTTCTACTGTACCCTAAACTAATGTATGTACAAATATAAGTAAAAAAAGAGGATAAAAAAGTATAATGAAAAATAGTTCACTGTTTGAGTAAACATGCACTTAATCTTAACATTAAATTCAGGGTTGCCACAGAATTTTTGAGGCCATTTTTCCTGACTTTTCCTGACCAATCTGAGAGATTTTTCCTGACTTTCTGGAACTGCGGGGTTTTACAAATTAAGACTCGTTTTTTGTTTTTAGTGAATTTCCTTTGGAATATTTTTTTAATGCAATCTCCTCCATTCCCTTAGTTGCACAAATTGCTAAAATTTTTATTGAAATACCCCAGTCACAGCGAAATACTCAGCAAATTTCCAATGGTTTAGTTAATTAACTAAAGAAAATGAAAAATTTTATTTACATATAGCGTTAATTAAGCCGATTTTTATTGGGAAATGTAAAAAAATAAGCAATATACCAGGTTTTATTGGTTTTCCATAAAAATAAAATGGAAAACTTGTTTTTTTTAATTTTCTCCCTAACCACTGAAGCTAAGTAAATGATTCAAAATACTAAATTATTTGTTTTTTTAAAGTTCTTTTGAATGGTCTCTTTGAAAATTGATGATTCAAAATGCTTAGGGTGAAAAATACAAAAACCCCTAATTTGACCTTTTTGAAACCCCACAAAACCCTGTTCCGTCTGTCCGATCAACCTGGTTTTCGAACTTAACCTGAAGAACGCTGTTTTACACCTTACCAAATTTCATCGAAATAAAAGGTGTCTTTCAAAATTTTTTGTGTAAACGGACACATATATATACGTAGAGAAATTGGCTAATAAAACAAAGTGTTCCAATAATAAAGTAAAAACTAACATTATAAAAATGAAAAACACAATAGAAATATACATTATTAATGGGTAATTAATGTATAAAATTAATACAATTTACCCACTACTTAGTAATTCTGATTTATGAGAGCGGTCGAAAATCGAGACAGTTGGATTGTGCCACTGCAAAATTTTCCTGACTTTTGGCACTTTACCCCTATTTTTTCCTGACTTTCGGCATTTTTTCAAACTTTTTCCTGACTTTTCCTGACCAAAACCCAAAAATCCTGACTATTCCTGACTTTTCCTGACTTTTAATGTCTGTGGCAACCCTGAAATTGAACTATTAAAAAAATTATAGCTGTCTCCAAGAATCAGCTGTCAAACTAGGTGAATATTAACAATGTATACAGAACCAAATAAGTAGGGGCATCCCATGTTAAAAAATTGTAGTTTTGCCATTGCTGATGCTAGGATTTCTTCTCCTTATTGTAACGGGAAATGCTCTTTCTACCTAGGTGCGCTTTTCCGAAATACGTTTAACTTAAACTTAGTTCAATTCATCATTTATATTGAACATATGGTAAACTTTGGTTAAACTTAGTTTAAAGGTTAAACTGACTTAGGGAAAGCGACCATTTAATGTCAAAATAAATATATTTGTGAACAAAAATTCAAACAATAACAAACTTCTGCAAAATTATTTTAGTCACCTGTTTCCCTCTACCAATCATCATAATCCTTAAATAAAAATTACATCTTTGTGGTGCTATCTATATTTCAAGGGCCGCGTTCTCACTTCCCCATAAGGATGTCCCTACTTATTCGGTTTTGTATACATTGGTATTAAAAGCTGTTTTTTTAGTAGCACTTACATAAAACACAATATGCTTAGGTTAAAAATTCAAGGGGTGAAATAATTACTTTTCAATGAATTTAACAAAATTCAAACCTTTATCTAAAATTAAAAATATATAAATGATTTATTTTAAATCTTTGAGAGTAACTATATAACTTAATATAGTATTAAGAGGTGACCACAAAATTTATTTTACTGTTGCCTTTTAATCAAATTATATAAAGTGTCTTCGAATAAGACTGCAGCAATAATAAATCATCTTATTCCATGCTAACTGAGATAGATTGAGCAACAGAAATAGATAAGTTTAGGGATATAAAAGTTGAGTTTTTTTTCATGTGATAGTAACCTGTTTGTGACTTCAAGCCAAGCGCAGAACAAGTGTTTAACAAGATACAATGCAAGATACAGATGTAATAATTATACAGTTAGCAAATCCTATTACAATGAGCATAATCCTGATCATTACTATAAACCTGTGGGCTGACAAGTTTGTCGGTAAAGATATGATGATTTTGTAGTTGCAGTATTTTTCCATGCCCACAGTATATGGCAAAAAATGTTCTTCATAGACAACATAAAATCAATGTTCCCATTTAGACATTATTATTAATATATTAAAAATTCTGAATAATATAGTTTACTAAAAATATAAAAAATATTCTTAAAGTAAATTTATGAATATATTCATGCTGTTAGTTAATTACTCCTTTGTGCTTGTATACAGCACCCTTAACATAATAAAACGTCTAAACAAACACAATGTTCTGAGTTATTTTACAAACATGATAATATTTATTTACACTAGAGTATCTGATACGTTTAAACTAATACACTTTCATTTTTGGTAATTGATCATACAGTCTATCTCATTCTCTGATGAGTAATACATTTATACAATCTTTTTCTAAAAATCTTAGAACTAAAATCACTTTCAGTGTTCCACTTAAAGGTACGGTAAGTCAGTTAAAAATGTGACTTTTACTAGGGTTATAAAAGCATGTGCATTGAATAAAGTATAAACAATGCTTTCAGACACACATCTCTTGTTTGTTATAATAATGCATACCGTATGCCATTTAAAATTTGTGCTTTGTTCTAATCTAAAGTGAAACAATATTTTCAAACAAATTTTTATACTGAAGGCCTTCTAATTACCCGAGTCCTTTAAAAATAAACTAACCCAAATACTGTATTTAACTGACAAATCTGTTAACTTTTTACAACCTAGTTGTACTTAAATGTTAAAAACTACTAATCTGGTAGATTCAGTAATATTGTGTGAATTAATCATAAAGTGTATGACATTTATAAAACATGAAAATATGTATTTCATTGGTTTTATAAATGGCAAGTATAAAAATTAGGACAGTTTACAACTTTTAAATCAGGGTTTTCTCTTTAAGTAATAAACCATATGCAATATTGAAAATGCATTGAGTTTATAGACCACTTTGTGTTATGCTCTAACTTAACAAAAATTACTTCAATGATTGGTAGTCTCAATTTCTGAATGTTTGTAGGTCTAAATAACAGAAAAACTAGAGTAATTTTGACTAGAATGAAGAAAAAACAAAAACAAAACCTGGGTAACATTGATTGGAAACTACATCATATATTTCGTAATAAGGTGAACCTGGAATGTAGAGTCGACATTCGCTGACACAGTCACTCGAGGAGGTTGAGCTGAGGTTTGGGCAGTAGATCAACGTGCGGAAACTCGCCAACCATCATGGCCGCCATCCAGCGTAACTGCTCGTCCCGCGTCGTCCCTGCGATCGTGTACCCAAAGTACGGATTCTCCTTAGATCTGAGTACAGAATCAAGCCAATTTATTGTTTTTTGGACATCAATAAACAAAAGAAATATCAAAAACAGTAAATTTTTCTAGCTAAAAATAAGTAGGGTCTATACACGCTTCACACTGACTTTCGTCTGATTTGGCTTTTTGTACGATGATTTTAAGTCACAAGGCTTATTTGGTAATAATCTAATCAATTACAAACAAATCTAATTCAAGGAATAAAATAATCACTTATCAATGAACTTATGAAAATTCAAACCCATTTCTTTACGTAAATAAAAAATATAGAAATGAAAAAATATATATATATAAAATGCATTAAGTTTATAGAACACTTTGTGTTTTGCTCTAACTTAACAACAAGCATACAGGGTGTAAAATAAGTACGCCCCTCCTTTAATTATTATTATTATTATTATTATTTTTTTTTGTTGAGATAAACAAATATCATTTGGGAGGTGATAGTAACTTAACACAAAGTACCTCTTGACGTTATCAAACATTTTTAGTAATGTTAGGGGGACGGCCCACCATGAGTCAGAAGAAAATTTTAAATGTAAGCATAAGTTGATATGCACATCATACTAAACGTCTCACTTGGTAGAGTACCCAATGCTGCAAACTAGACTTAAATGGATGACTAGTGATGTGGGCCGGGCAAATGCCCAGTGGGCGGGTCGTTTATAAATGGTCATTTGCCCGGGCATTTGCCCAAAGCGATTTTAAGCGCCCAAAAACTGGGCGTTTATAAAAAGTTCAGTTTAAGGCGCAATACAATAAAACCTGTAATATTTTCAGTGTAGTATTTTAAATGAATATTTTTCTAAATTGTTATATAAAATCTTATTTACTGATTAAGCAGGTTTCTACTCTGTAATTCATGAATATCTGCATAAGATAAATTTATAATGACTAATTAATTAAATTTAAAGTTAAGTATTAAGGTTTTGTTGGTAAAACAAGTGCTTTTTAACCACTATGTAAATTTCCTAACATAAAAAGGCACCTATAAAATTATTTTTATTCATATACAGGGTGGAAAAAAAGTCTGGAGACGATTTAATATTTTTTAAGTATTTAAGTAACAAAACTATAACGTTGCATATTGATTTTGAGTGACTAAGACTACTTCCTAAAGTACTTAGTGTCCTTGGATCTCGAAGGGGGGATGGTCCACAAGGAGTAAGAAGAAAATCTTAAATGTAAGCATATGTCAATATGTACATCAAATTAAAGGTCTTTGGGACTGGAGAACAAGCCGCAAACCCGATCTCAAAAGAATGACCGAGTAAAAAATATGAGGTGACCAAACTTTGTATTAAAATCATATTGCTGAAAACAAAACAAAAAATGCAATAACTCCCAATATACTCTACCTTTTGAGGTCGGGTTTGTGGCAAATTGCTCAGAATGCAATGTACTTAAAAATGATGTATCATATGACGTAGCCTATTGCAGTTTTCCTGACGACCTCCACTAGGGACGTCTCTAAAGAAAGTGGTGGGAAACTGCATTGGCCTACATCATATGTCATCATTTTAAAATGCATCATTTTAAATTGATGACATCATTTTAAATTGCTTTGCATTCTAAGCAATTTGCCACAAACCCAACCAAAACCAAATTACAATCTTACAACCGTTAAGTTAAGACTGATTCATTGTATGTAATAAACAAATGTAAATTAATTCTATTACATTAGCCAGATTTTTTAAATAAAAATAAACCTATGAAGTTATTTTCAGTCTAAATTATTTCCTCTTGTTGACAAAAGAAAAGTGTTGACTCTCTAGTACTGACTTCCTACCAATATAATTAAAATTATACAAGTATTTTTTTTTTATATATATATATATTCTATTATGTTAATATCTAATGTAGAGGTTTAAAAAGTTGACTAGAAGAGTAGTGTTCAATTTAATTTCCATTAATCAGGTTTATTAGCCTTTAACTGGATAAACGCCCGGCACTTATGGATTTTGGGCGGATATTTGGGCAAATGCCCTGGGCATTTGCCCTGAGATTTAAACGCCAGGGCGTTTTACATCACTACAAACGGAAATGGTAGGCACACATTCAAAGTATCCATTAAAATCATATTGGTAAAACTTAAAAATGCAATAACTTTCTTAATACTAGAGGTGTGCGGATATCCGGAAAACCGGATCGGATTCGGATCGGATTCGGATATCCGATCCGATCCGATTGTACAACAGGCGTCGGATACTATCCGAAAAATATCCGATTTTTTCGGATAAATAGTGTATATGAGCAAAAAAACCTTTAAACCCTTCAAAAACTACATTTGGAATGATACTGACGATCGCGTTCATTCTAGGTATGAATACAAAGTTGGATTAAAACACGACTCAATTATTATCATCTCTCTCGAGTCAGTCAACACTAGTATAAGTATTGACACTCAAGATATTAGGATGGCCCCAAGATATAGCGCACTCAAGGCAATGGTTGTCAAAACAAATCTGATATATTAGCGACTCAAGCGGATGGAGTAAAACAACCCATTCTAACAGTGGTCGTGATTGGCTGTAGAGTTAGGTTCCGATTCCAACCACAACGCGCGCTAGTGAACTGTCGCTAGCACTCCACAGCCACCGATTTGGAATTAACTGGTATGGGGGAACACCAGAATTGACCGAGTGTCACGATTTTAGTCTGTGATTATTTGATTCTGTTGTCCTGCGCAGTAGACGACAGTGTTTCCGAGTACACGATAATAAATTGGTTATTGTACTCATTCTCACACGTCACACTGATTTTCCTCCCAAAGATTTGTCGTAATTTTTCAAGATAATTAATGATAGTTTTGGAAAATGATTGATTTTGCGTGCCTAAAATTTTACAAAATCAAATCATTCCCGACATCAATCACTAATTACATTGATAGACACGACATTTTTGTGGCGTGCAATAATTTATTATCGTGTGGTACGATGTTTTGAAGTCTGGGAATACTGCTACAGCTACAGCCGACATCGTACGAGATAAAATTTGAATTGAAATTACGAACTTTTAATGTGATCAACTTAATTTTCTAGAATTGGATAGGCTGGCTACTAGGCTAGTTGTTAACTACTCAGTTATGGAGCCAAGAAGGAAAAAGAGTTTGATTTGGAAATCTTTTGAGAAAAACCAAGAACAGGCGGAATGCCTATTGTGCAAGCTGGTTCTAAAGGTAGGCCTAAGGGTAGGGTAACTAAGACATAATAAAATGTTCTTTGTAGAAAAATAAAATAATGTCGTTTTATTATTACTGAAATTGAGACTTGTGACTTGATTCCACTTCATAAATTCTTTGAGATAGGAAAGTTTTTATTTTAACTGAGCTCATTGTAATAGGCCTAAAACAAATTGGGATGTATGTATAAAACCTAAAGTGTTAAAAGTATTATATGTTACTGCATTATTGAACCTAAGTAAGCTTAGCAATCTACTTTTAATTAAACATCAAACAAGACTGTAGCCTACACGAAGGTGTAGGCCTAGGCCTCTGTTAAACAGTAATGTCATCACAGTGACTCAAAGATATCAAAACTTGCATAAAATATAGCCTAGGCCTAATGAATGAAATAGACCTTTTTGGTCATACCCCTAAGTTATTACTCAAAATATTACTATCAATGTAGTATTCAAACAAAAAATGAGTGTGAAAATTACCTAATTCGGAGAGAGAAAAATTTATCTAGGTTATAATTTAAGCAAATTTGTAAATAAATACCGAAAAAGATGTCTCATCAAAAACAAATAGTTACAAATGTAGCCTGTTGATTGACTGACTTTAGAGTTAATAATAGGCCTACCTTAAGTTAAAACTTGGTTTGATACTGATAGCCTTGTAGTGAATTTATTTTGGATGAGACCTACTGTAGTTAGTAGAATATATGAAACTATATTATATAGGCTATAATATATTATAATAGGCCTATAATACACAAAATCATACAAATATGAAATGGTAGGTATCATACTTAACATAGACAACATTAAACATGCACACTAAACAAAATAAATTTCTTTATATGTCATTGTAAAGTATTTGTCCAAAATGTAAATTATAATTCTAGTTTTGAACAAATACAAAAAAAAATCAATATATGCCTACATTTATATATTAAACAAAAAAAAAATACATTTTTCATGCATTCCTAGGAATAAATTGCTAAGATTTTACTGTTAATTAATTTGTATTTTAAAGTTCATTCTGTCCGTGCGAGTATCCGAATCCGAATAATATCCAATCCGAACCCCTTACTATCCGATCCGAATCCGATCCGAAGTCAAATTTCACTATCCGCACACCTCTACTTAATACTCAACCTTTTGACATCGAGTTTGTGGCTAATAACTCCAAATGCAACAAAAAAAAATGATTAAAGGGGGATGGACTTTTTTACACCCAGTATAATTTAAGCATATTACTGAATTAACAAATTAAACACAGAAACATATTTTAATTGATGAGGTTGAAATTTTATCATATATTTTAAGTTGGACTGTTAAATTTAATAACAAATTGTAAAATTTACCTTTTACTTCTGTTATTTTTGTTGATGAATGTTATTGACCACCTGGAACAATAAATAATCTTGTTGACTAATATACAGTTAAACCATGTTCACTAAAATAAGAATAACTCGGTTTTGAAATAGAGGGAAGATAACTATTTTACCCCACCTGGTGGTTTGGTCATAGAACAGTGTTTAAATTGTTGAAGTGTGGTTTGGGTCTGTAAACAGTGTAAGAACCCGCCAAAAAAGTGACAATTTTCATGCATCTGTGGCAAAGAAATCAATATAATGAATTCTATTAAGAATTCTATTATTTTTTTTTTTAATTTCACTTGAAGTTTGCAATTATAATCTGTTGTCTAAGCCATTCTCAAAAATATTATTCACCGCTCAATCATCCAATCTCAAACTAGAGTGATGCGACAGTGTAGCGCCGTACCACAGTCTAACCTATACAGCCACGACGCTCAAATTGAAACTAGATGTATTAGGGTGTCACCAAGGTCAAAGTTATTGGCCTTAACAAGAAAGCTAACAAATATATTTTCCAATCAAATCTGATATAGAAGTGACACAAGCGGATGGACTAGAAACAACCGGATTTTAAGTGTCGTTATTGGCTATAGAGTGAACTCGGATGCCAATTACATCGAGCGCTTCGCGCTTGTCATTCCTTCTCTAGTTTGCCAGTTTCTTAAGGGACGCCAAGTGTTACCAAGTACGTAAGTAACCAAGTGTTATGAATGACTCAAGTATCCTTAATTAGACCGTGGCCTGACTGCCCCGCAGGTTAGCTTACTACGTCACTCACCCAATCGAACTGGGCATTTGCACAATGTGTATCACGAACCCCAATTACATCAATCCCACAGCTGTGGCTGCTCGCTGTTCACTCTCTCCTATTGTGATCACATTTTGCACACACCACAAAATGAGGGTGTGTTCATGTTTAACTCTTTAGTCCTTCGTTATCCAATATTCAAAATGATATCAGAATAAGAACTATAGTAATGTAAAACAGATAGGTTTGTGCCTGTAGTAAAATAGAGCCCCCAACAAAATTAAAAATGTAAGCTCTTTCGATTTTTGTTTAGCACTGTTGGCTAGTGCATTAGCAGTAAATGTATCGCTGATTGGTATTATGGGTAGTAAGAGCCAAAGACTCTTAAGGGGCTTATAGACGGGGAAAGTAGAGACGGCAGGTTGCTGGCTGTAAGTACTTGCCAATTGCACTTACTGCAAACTTACCTTGTCTATAGGTTTTAATAAGGTTTAATAAAGGTTTAAATTTAGGAAAACAGACGGCAAGTGACGTAATGGACAGTATACTTGCAGACAACTTGCCTTCTCTACTTTCCCCGTCTACAAGGAGCTTTAATGAATTCGGGTCTAATGATAACAAATGTTTATGCTGCAGTAAAACTCTGCTAAAGTCGATGCTCAAACAAAATTAATTGCCTACATTAATATGCTAATGTTTTGGTAAGGTTTTATGGTTTGGCTTCACTGAACTTGAATGATTTATTTAAGATAGTAAATTAGTAAATTGGTAATACAATTCACCAAATTAGGCCCTCTTTGGCATTAACTTATCATATTACGGTACTGTAAACATTCATATTACTTTACATATTTAGCATTTTATACATATTCAGCATTTTAGGCATATTCTAAGGCATATTCTAAAACAGAAACTTCAATAAAATTTCATATTACTTGCAGCAACATTAAAAAATTGAAATACTTTAATTCTTTAAGATAACTGGTAATAGCAGGCAGTATATGATGAAATGCTAAATAAATTTTATTTTTGCAACAAGTCTCCAAGAGCCTATAGTATTTTTGGTCCAAAAGTTTTTTTTCCCAACTTAAAACCCTGTCAAAGAGCATTCAAAAATCAAAGTTTTTCTCCACCCAAACTGAATGAGGTGTATTTAAATCACTGAATTAACAAATTAAACACAGAAACATAATATTTTAATTGATGAGGTTGTAAAATTAATTCAAAAGAACCATCATATCAAGTGGAGATTTAGGGAAATGTTTACTCACCGAGTATGGGGGTTCCTTTTTGGTTCATGGCCGATGTACCACACAATGTCTTCTATTTTCCACTCTCCCAGCTTGATGGAGCCCTAGAAAAAGAAATGAATGAGCGACTAAATCTCAAGGAAGAGACTTAAGCTTAATAATGAGCATCTAAATTATTGGTGTTTAGTGATGGGCAGATTCCGATTTTTGATTCCTCGATACCGCCGGTATCGTCGACACTTGGGATCTTTTATTCAATACCAATTCTGGCCTAAAATGTTCAAAATTGTGTGGTTTTGTTGCTCACATAATGCTGAAAGAGCAAGATCATAGCCTCTTGAAACAAATCATTACCATCAAGAACATAATAACTCCAACCTTCACTGTCAAAACTTCCTTGAGTAGATGACTCAGTCGAGATGTTATTTGGGAGACAGTCATGAGTAGTTTGTCTTGTTGCTACAGTAATTTACATAAACATGTGCATATGAAAATATTATATATCATTTGTGTTGTGTTTTATTTCAACCTCAATACAATTCAATTATTAAGTCAATGCATCCAGCCTACTTCTAACTTTTGTCATCGTGACAACGCGATGTAATGTCTAAAACAAAGACCAAAGGAATGAAGCAGATTAAGTCGGATCATAAACTAAACGGAAAATAGTCATAAGTTTTATTACATGGTTCAATAATGAATTAATAGATTGTTAAAATGATTACTATTTAAATGAACTAACCTAAATATGTGAGGCGGTAAGGAAAAAGGGACCTGTTCGCCGCAATTTTCGATATTGAGTTATTCATATTTTTTAATTCCTCATTTAATTCCTAACAATTTGGCACAAGTCCCGCGAGTCTACGAATTTTTTTGATAAAGATATAGGACTGAAATTACGTGAGAAAAAAGAGCCATTTTCAGAAAAATCTATTTGAAAATTCAAATTAGCATAAAACATTTATTTTAAGAAACGATTTTGGTACCAAAATAAAGCTGTAAATGTCCTCTTTAATGGGAACACATATTTTTGTCTCAACTCACAGTAGTTTTCAAGAAAATAATGTTTTTATCAAAGCATGTCGTGAAAAGTGGATATTTCAGAAAAGGGATCTCTTCGCGGTCCTATGTTATTTCTCCATAACGAATTGCAATACTGCCGAAAGCGACCTCTGGACGGCATTTTCTGGTTTTATTTATTGTAAGATGTTCTATATTTACAGTTAACTCGTTGTAGTTCACCTTGTCGCCGATAGAATTCGTCAGAATGCAGGTTTCAAAGTGTAGCATAGCTTTTAGATTGGTTTTAAAAAGGGACCTGTTTGCGGCAATGTTATTTCTCCATAAACGCGAAGAGGTACCTTTTCTCAAGCTAGACATCGACTACTTTAATCATTATTTTGAATGTTTTATTCGATTACAAGTGTTTTGTAATGTATTTCAACCGGTAAAGGACGAAATGGAGCATATTAAAATACAAACAACCGAAAATCGATATTTTTTACCTCAATCGATAAAACTGTCCATAATGTAAATTTTACTTTGCCGCGAAGAGGTCCCTTTTTCCTTTCTCCCTCACATATTTTGTGTTATTGTTATTTTACTAATTTGATAAAATATAACTACTTCAGGGCAAGGTTGTTGTTGTTTTACTTTTTTTCTAAGAAGGTTTTCAGTATTTTAAAAACTACACTAGCCAAAAGTAATATAACAGACAGAAAATACATACCGCTTTATCCTTGTAGTAACAAAGCTTTGCTTGGCTGAATTCAAATAAGTGAAGTTTAAAGTTTTTTGATTTTAAGTCGGCGAATCGAAGCTCACCACATTGTGCTACAGGGGGTTTTGCCTGGAATAAAATTTTTATTTTATTAAGTACAAAAAGATTACTATAATTACAAACAATAATAATATTGGTAGTACCGTATAGACAACCAATACTGTCTTCAATATACAGGGTGAATCTCGTAAGGTGTCCTAAATGGATTACAGACAAACGCTTTGCCCTACATGCTTCAAACAAAATTATTTCCCACTAGGTTGACCCCAAGGAATAATTTAAAAATATTTTTAACGTTGTATAAATACAGGGTGTACCAAAAACTGGGGGTCACAGGTACGAATCTTGGTAATTTCAAATACAAACATATGTCATATTATACATCATTAGAAAGGTCTATTTAATAGAAACATTTTGGTGAAAACAGAATTTAGTTATCTTTATTCGTTTCAAAATGGCGTCCATTTTTGTAGTCGAAATCAAAATTTATGGAATACCCTGTAATTCTTTTATTATTAGTCATAAATGACTTCTGATTCAAAATATTTATTTGAAATAAGCTAAGCTTTACAATGATATGCCACAAGATCACATTTATTTAAAAATTAAAATTTCCAAAATTTTATATTTTTGAAAATGTTTACATAAACAAAACTAAAAAATTTCAAATGCCAACCCATGTCATTTTGTATATCAACTTGAAGCTCTTGTTGAACTGAGCAACTCTTTGTAATTTACACTAATGCCGTATCTCTTTTGGTTTTGTAGTAATAGCTTAAAAATGTCATTTTCCCATATGATTTGTATGTTAATTAATCAGGACATGATAGTATGTCAGTCCTTCTTCCATTGTTGAAATACCATTAAATTATCATGCAAGTTATATGGGGAAATAACATTTTTCCGTTATTACTACAAAACCAAAAGAGATACGGCATAAGTGTAATTACAAAGTTGCTCAGTTCAACGAGAGCTTTAAGATGATATACAAAATGACATGGGTTAGCATTTGAAATTTTTGAGTTTTGTTTATGTAAACATTTTCAAAAATATTAAATTTTGGGAATTTTAGTTTTTAAACAAATGTGATCTTGTATATCTTGTATATCATTGTGATGTAGCATATCATTGTAAAGCTTAGCTTATTTCAAATAAGTATTTTGAATCAGAAGTCGTTTATGATTAATAATAAAAGAATTACAGGGTATTCAGTAAATTTTTATTTTGGCTACAAAAATGGATGCCATTTTGAAATGAATAAATATAACTAAATTCTGTTTTCACCAAAATGTTCCTATTAAATAGACCTTTCTAATGATGTATAATATGACATATGTTTGTATTTGAAATTTCCAAGATTCGAACCTGTGACCCCCAGTTTTTGGTACACCCTGTATTTATACAACGTTAAAAATATTTTTAAATTATTCCTTGGGGTCAATTTAGTGGGAAATAATTTTGTTTGAAGGTTGTAGGGCAAAGCGTTTGTCTGTAATCCATTTAGGACACCTTATGAGATTCACCCTGTATGTTCAGCAACTTGCATAACCAAATATGCCGATAAAAAAAAACATTATAATTATTTATAAATTAGTGAGCAATTACATAAAAAAGAAAATAACCTTAAATATTACTTAAAAATTAAAATTAATTCGTATTTAAAGAGCTTACTATTGTGGAATATTTCTATATAGCCTAATGCTCAATTTATGTGATTTTGGGTAAATCTACTTACAGTAGAAGCGCTCTTAACAGCCCTTGCATTAATTGCCCGTTGGATTAAATGACCTTCTTGTAGGAAAGATTTGTGTCCGCTGTTGCAGCGAATTTCCTGTTGTCAAACCGGAAATAAACGCTCATGTAACTAAAAGTAGATAACATCCTTCTCATAAAATTTCAAAAATTAAAGAAAAAGTAAGATAAATATTTAATTGCTATTTATGTTTCGTCCCATTGATAAACACTGGTAAACATTCAAATTTTGGGAAACACACAAGGTACTGTCAAATATTTATTCGGCTACTGGATATTTGGACTCTTTAATCAAAATGACAAGCTTTAACGTTTATTGTGCGTAGTAATTTTATCTATAACCTTTACAATAATCTACAATAATGATATTACAAGTACCATCACAAAGAGCTAAATTATTAAATCAAATTCAAACCTGCTGCTTAATGAGGTCTTCAACATATAGGTGTCACATTAAAGTACAGGTTCTAGACGAAAGAGAGCTCAGCATTTGACAAAAGTAGGGTTTTAATAGAAATTACGCAATTCGCACATAAGCTGATTGTTCCATTCAATTCAGGTTTTAGGTGTTATGCTCCAAACCTCAAAAGAGTATGATCGTGAGTGAGAACCACGACGATTTGGTTAAGGTTGATCGCCTATATCCCATAAATTTTTGACATGTTGATTAAAGTAATTTACCAAATTGAAGTTGGTCGTAGATAAAGTAGTGCATGTAACGACTGTATCCAGGCTTTAAGCCACTCGTGAGACATTTAAAACACTCGCTTCTGCAACCAATTCTTACAACCAACTTATTATGACAATTCCGGGTCGCCCCACAGTCTGACCCCTTGAAGGGCAGTTAAGAGGGCTTCTTTTGTAATTTTTTATGTCACAGCTGAATTCTATTCTTTTCCTTATACAGTAGTTACTATTCTTAGGACATAGTTACTAGCCAAACATAGACTGGTCACTCACGATGGGCGCTAGGTCACGTAGCATGGTGTTGATCACCAGTATGAGGCAGTTGTCCCGGCAGTCGCGGTCGTCCCAGTAGCCCCAACGCAGCACAGTGTCCAGCACCCGCTCCGTGTGGTGCAGCGGCCGGATCAGCGCTCCCCCCACCACCGACTCCAACAGGCACAGCTCGTGCGCATACACGTTCATGCGGGGACACAGCTCTACACACACGTCCAGGGCCTCCCGTTGCGGCGACAGCTGCCAGCAAACAAAGGTCAAATGACACTTAGGTGACACCAGTTGTTTCAAAAGGTACTTAAAAACTTTGAAAACTGCTGTAGATTAATTGATGAAACCTACAGAGGTAATTGTTGGGTCAATTTGTAAAGAAAAACATCAAGTATGTTGTTCGGTAGTTCAGAATCCTACTGACACGAGCGTTATTGACAGTTACATTATTCATCATACAATTGCCTTCATTGGATTTGAGCATGATAAATGTTTGGCAAAAACATTTCGCCGAACTTTGATTCTTGAATTCATGTGCTCCAAAACTTGAAGTATTTACCTACAAATTCACACTACAATCACTATTGTTTTCTCAAAAAATTTATATCATATGCATAAAAAAAACAAAAAAAAACAGTATAACAAACCATCCTTAAAAATATGTTATACTGACTGAGCTGACTTAGCTCAATATCATCACTCTTCGGTCTTGAGTAATCAAAACATATTGCCATTAATAACATTCCATAACCTCTTATTCAGTGTGAAAATGAACACTCTTTAAATTCAGAATATTTTCATCCAGTATTGTTGTTAAACAATCTTTAGGTCTTCTACTAAAAATCTAATAACTTTTTGGTCCAAAAAGGAAAACCCATTTCAGCAATTTAGTTTGAAGGAAGCAACCACAATAAAACCAATATTATCATAACTACTAGGGATAAATGGGAAAGACTTGCGCTCCTTTCACACATCACGTTTTTAGCCGTGCGGGAAAAAAACCGCACGATTTAAAACCGTCCAAGTACACCGTACAAGTAATTGGCAGCCGGTTAAAAACAGTCGCCGTGCCTGTGTGAAAGGTCTCATAAGATTCTATTGGAATGTCCGCCGTACGATTTTTAATCGTACGGGCAAAACCGTGATGTGTGAAAGGAGCGTTATTGGTTCGACGGGACAGAACGGGAATTTGTATGTTCCATTCACATTCCGGACGGCATTGCTCTTCTCTCAGTTATTGGGAAATATTAGTTTAGACTCTTATCTGAGTGTTGTTAAAGAGAAAATTAATGTTGATTAATGAAGAAAATGTTTCAGTGGAACCTCGATGTATCGAACCTGAAGGGGAATGTAAAAACATCGTAATATTCGTAAAGGTCTTTGATATAGCCTAATGAGGTTTCTTTATATGGAGGTTATTTTTTACAAACTTTTATATAGGCCTACTGAGGTTCACGATGACCTCATAATCCAATAACTTATTTCCAATAGGCCTAGCAATTGAGTAATAAATACGGGTTTACTGAGATTATCATTAGCACCACCGATTAGTAATCATGTGATTAGTAAAACAGCATAATCGAATTATGGGCATGGGTTTCTAAAGGGTTTTAAAAGGGTCAAAAATCTGTTTTCAGCATTTTCCTTCATCAGTTTTTAAAATTCAACAATCTTAACTAAAAGCATTTAGATGGAAAAAATAAACAATTTTTTATTTTTGGCTAGGCCAATTGATTATGAAGAAAGACCAAAAATGTTTCCTAAGTATTCTTGTAGAAAATTAACACAACCCTTTATCTCACTTATTTACAGCATAAATCTATAAAATTCAGTATGTACACTCACTGAGCAAGAGTTTAACTTTAACTGGTATTAGGTTAACACCATTGTGTTTTACAAATTGTAGAATGATAGGATTGAAAGAGTTTTACAGATGTTTGTTCCAAAGACAAGGGAAAACAGCAACATGCCCAAAACCTTTCAAATAAATGAGAAAGAAAGAGGAAAATACACCATAGGGATTAAAAAATTTTACATTGTTTTTAAAATAAGTAACATATTTTTATGAGGAGAGCCGAAAATCAACAGTTAGCGAAAAGTGTCTACTTTGAGGTGGCGTGTTAAAATTTTGTTAAAGAAAATTTAAAAGAACAAAAAATTTTCATATTATGGATAAACAAGATAACCAAATAGTTGAACAAGGATGGTGTCTAATGAACACTATTGAACGTAAATTAATCTTGAAATGGGTGCTGAGCATTCGGCACTTTTTTTCTCATTACCACTTTTCTACATTATGTTAATTTTTTAGTACTAGCTCAAGTACTATAATTTCCTTAAAAAACATTTTAAAAATCTATATCGATTTTAACAATAGAAAAAATTAAGCAGTCATTATTGACGTGTGTCTTAAGATTGTATGAGTGCTTTAGAAATGAATGGTATATGCAAACAATATTGCCAAAATTTTATCGATAAAAAATTAAATCTTCTGGCAACTTTCTTAGCAAAGTACAGGATCCACTAAGGTCTACATTATTTCAAATTTTATGATTAAGGGATTTTGCAGCCATAAGCCACTAGTTAACCTATATTTGCTTGCAACACTCCCGTGGTAGCACACCAA
This sequence comes from Neoaliturus tenellus, assembly GCA_030545055.2. Taxonomy (NCBI): domain Eukaryota; kingdom Metazoa; phylum Arthropoda; class Insecta; order Hemiptera; family Cicadellidae; genus Neoaliturus; species Neoaliturus tenellus. The sequence continues at coordinate 236,645,290 of CM061531.1, forward strand.
CCACGTACTCCCCATACTCATTCCCATACTTCCCCATACTCATTCCCATGTAGTTTATGGGGGAGGTACAAAAAATACTGAATCCCGTTCAAAATTCGCTTAGTACGGAGGTCTGCTGCAACAAGGATATTTTTACTCCCATCTTTGCCCTGTGCATACCCTCGCTTGTTTTTTGTTACAGGCTGCACATTTGTCCACTGACCGTGACGGCGACACAGTCGCTCTCCCGGCTGCCGATGTAGACCCACACCTTGATGTCGCCGGAGGGCCGAGCGGTCTGCGGACTCTGCTGACTGCTCTGGTGGTAGCGCTCCAGAACCTGGCAAACAAAATACTGAGTATACAGTTGACTCTCGATAACTCTTACCTAAATAACTGTAAATATTCGGTATCTCAAAGTATTTTCAGTCATCTTGAAAATACCTGACTTTTTATCTGAATAAGTAACAAAATTAAATGAGACATTGAATAACAAAATATTTCTCAAGCAATTATTTTAGGGCGTTTCTTAACTTGTTTTAATTGGTTGGATTTTATTACCAACATTTTTATTCTATCCTGCCACATATTTCAATTTCATCAATTCCTAACAAAATACAATAGTCAAAACTTTTTATCTTTTAGTTTTTGATTTTGTTTAAAATTGCAAATTAACCCACTAAAATGGTTGTATTTCTTTTTGACTACTTTCAGAAAAATATAAGCCAGTATTATAGTAGGATAAACATTTAATATTTTATTTTCTTGCAATGACTAACTGGTCTATTTAAAAAGCATAAATGTGTAAAAGGCAGAAAATAGGGTTCGGCCTGATTTTAGATGGTAACCTTGAGTTGTTTCATGTTTAGGCCTAATATATAAAATAAAAAGAAAAAAACCAACCACAGACAACAACAGGTGCCAGTAAAAAACCAAACCGAAACTGAAACAATAAATTTTGCAACCGACCCATCATCATTTTTTATCAGTTTAAAGCGTTGAGGAAGGGTGGGGAAAAGCACAGAAATGAGTAATAGTCATAAAATAATTATATGTAGTAAAAATGAAAGTTTAAATAACTTTCATACATTTTATGTTACTTGAAAACTTAGGGTGAAAACTATTTATGAAGTTATTGTTTGACTTTAATTTGCATTGTGAAAATTAACAAAGTTTATTAAAGCAGAGAGTAGTTGAAGAATTAATAATAAAGAATAAAAATAATTTTAAGGCCAACTCGCTTTTGGTCTGAGACAATGATCTGAGGTAATGATTTTTTTACCAGACCCGACCCGAAGGGTGAGAGTTAAAAGCTGGCCTGCGGACCACTAGATCTGTTACTGTATATAGGCCTAAAAAAGTTATTCTAAAATAAGGGATGGACGAAATTGGATTTTTAGTTTGTGACGAGACGGGATTATTTAATGTGAGTGACAATTATCAGCACTCAATTCAAAGCACTCATACATTTACATCTTAATTCTTTTACTTGCATGTGTTGGTTAGTTCAATCCCTAAATTCTCTTATTAAAAAACGAATACTTAGTCCTGGTACCGATGGTGCCGGTACTGAGAACCGAGAACCAGTCCTTTACAAGAACTGGTACCAGTACAGACTGAAATTTTGGTACTGACACATCACTACTTTCCTGTCTGTGTTTTTTTGAGAGATCCAATCCTTTCTGTGTTGCGCTAATACCTTTATTATCTGTGTTGTTTTGTGAGATCCATTCTTGTCTGTGTTGCGCTGATACCTTTAGTATCTGTGTTTTGTAAGATCCATTCCTGTCTGTGTTGCGCTAATACCTTTAGTATCTGTGTTGTTTTGTGAGATCCATTCTTGTCTGTGTTGCGCTGATACCTTTAGTATCTGTGTTGTTTCGTGAGATCCATTCCTGTCTGTGTTGCGCTGATACCTTTAGTATCTGTGTTGTTTTGTGAGATCTAATCCTGTCTGTGTTGCGCTGATATTTTTAGTATCTGTGTTGTTTTGTGAGATCCATTCCTGTCTGTGTTGCGCTGACACCTTTAGTATCTGTGTTTTGTGAGATCCAATCCTGTCTGTGCTGCGCTGATACCTTTAGTATCTGTGTTGTTTGGTAAGATCCATTCCTGTCTGTGTTGCGCTGATACCCTTAGTAGCTGTGTTGTTTTGTGAGATCTAATCCTGACAGTGTTGCGCTGATACCTTTAGTATCTGTGTTGTTTTGTGAGATTTATTCCTGTCTGTGTTGCGCTGACACCTTTAGTATCTCTGTGTTTTGTGAGATCCAATCCTGTCTGTGTTGCGCTGATACTTATTGGCTACAAGTGGAGCAAGATCCACTAACATATCGAAAGCAGTACAGAGCAATACTTTTGGCTTCCTCGCATTCCACATGGTAAGAAACTCACTATTTATGACACTTCATCAGTGTGTTCAAATATGAAGAATTCTCTGTAAATTATCTTGTGTGTAGATAAAAATCGTACACACTTTCACTCTGGTAATATTTATCCGTTTGTCAGATTATTGGTAATATTCATACAGTACTATCTGTCTGTATTGTAAAAAACCTACAACCGACAACAGGTGCCAGTAAAAAACCGAACCGAAACTGAAACAATAAATTTTGCAACCGACCCATCACTATTTTTTATCAGTTTAACCTTACTTTTTCTTAGCTTTGGGGTCTACTGATCTGGGTCCACATAAGGGTCACTATCTAGGGGGGTTAATCTAGGTAGACTGAAACTTTGACTGGCAAATGTGAGCTGTAGGGGTGGGCGAGTACTCGAGTTTCGAGTAGTAGCTCGGGTAATTAGTCCTACTCGAACTCGAGTCGAGTAGTGGTCGTCGTCACTCCTGGCGGCGCGCCGGCGGCGCGCGCCCCCAGCCGTGACAATAGTTGTTTACGTCTGGCGGCCGGCGATCTCGCTAACGAGCACAAAAACACGGCCGGCCGCCAAGACGATCTATTGTTCAGCTTATCTATTGTTCGACGCCCGGCAGTAATTTATTCAAGAGGGGTGTTTTTGGCTCCTAGTACCAAATGCTACTTTCTGAACCAATTGTCGTAGAAAACTAAGGGATGGCTCGTTTAATTCGTCTAATTCTTACAAATTAAACAAAACCTCAACCAAAGTTGTGTGACTTTCCTAAAGGAAAGTGGCAAAGTGTTGTTAAATAAATCAATCTTTAATTGAATTACTGTTTTATAAAGTTAAAAGTATCTTATTATAATTTAATATAATTTTTAAATAAAAAACTTCAAATTCCATTAAATATATTTTTTTCATTAAACATTACAAATACATTTATTAGATTTTGAGGTTCATAACTTAAAACCTTCATTGTTTTTTATTGATTTTTTCATCATACACTCCTTTTTTAATATAGCAAAAAATAGCTAAATGAATACATAGAAATAAAAATAAAAATAATTAGGTCTAAGTGTATATTTTCAAAGTTCAATTTTTATGATAATCTCTAAGTAAGAACCTGTCTCAGTTAAATCAATCAGTAAAAAAAGGACATTTCTTGGGGTTATAAATGGCGCTGGTTTGTTGAACCACTTCATTCCTTAGTGTTAATATTTATTATAATTTCAATTTCTTGTTTTTTTGTTTATTATACTGGGCAGGCCTTAGGCCTATTTATGTAATACATTTTTGTTTTCTTTACAATTTTTCCATTTGTTTTAATCTATATTTTGATCTATATAATTTTTCTGTTAATTCTTTGTACAAAACGTTTAATATTTCATTCAACAAAACTTTTATAAAATTTTAATGGACATTCTTATATGTATGTTGTTTAGTGATTTGATTTTAATTTTTTTGGCTACAAGAAAATTTGTACTGTATCCTTATCTTATTGTATACTGCAAATATAAAAATTAGATATTTAAAATCTTTTCAACTAAAGGAGGTTCATTGTAACTTATACAAAAACAAGTGGAACAGTTTGGAAACAGAACCAGTTGATATTTAACATTCATTTTTCTTTATACAACACTCAGATAAAAGTCAAAACAAATATTTCCTGATAGCGTCGAGGAGAGCAATCCTGTCCCGAAATTGGACGGGAAATAAAAATTCCCGTCCCGAACTAAAAATCCATTCCCGTCCATCCCTAATTTTGTTGTTGATGAAATTTTTTACTTCGGCCTAATTCTCAGAAATTGATTTGTACTACACATTGTAAGAGGAAAACTGTAAATAAATATACTTACTTTTTTATCAACTTTTATCTAAGTAGTTCTTATTGTCGTACCCTAAATTGATGTTATCTTTCAGTGTTCTCATGCATAAAGATGAATTTAATAATACTTTTACTTTTATTATTTAACTAGCTGTTACCCGTCACGGCTTCGCCCGTGATTGAATTAATTTTTTAGGTAATAAAATCTATAAAAGAGCAAAAAAATCTTCTTTTTTAAGAATTACATTGAAACAACAAATTACTGTGTGTTGAGCTCTGAAGGAATTTTGCAAAACATTTTCATAATGAGAACCATTGAGCAAAAAATAACAACCATGTCAAATTTCAACCCCGTAGGCCCTACAGTCATATTAAAATCATGTAGGGCGGAGCCCTAAAGAACATAAAAAACTATATTTCTAAAAACGGTTTCTTAGTAAACACCTATTAGCAAAACGGAACATAAATGTTTAATTTCAACACCGTAGGATTTATGGTAATTTTGAGGATTTGTGGGGGATTCCCCTGGAATAATTTTGAAGTCCTATGGGGTGGAGCCCTATAGAACTTCGAAAACTATATTTGCAAAACAGTGTCTAAGAGAGCACCTATTTGCAAAACGGAGCATCCACGTTAGATTTCAATCCCTTAGCATATATGGTAATTTTGATGTTCTGTGAGGTGGAGCCCTAAAGTAAATTTGTTAAATTGTTTCTTAGTGAGCAACTATCGGCAAAGAGGGAATCCATGTCCATGTCAACTTTCAACCCCCGGGCCCAGAGTAATTTTCAAGACTTGTGGGACGGAGCCCTAAAGAATTTCAAAATATATATTTGAAAAACCTTTTTTTTAGTAACGACCTACCTATGAGCTAAGGGGAACATGTCAAATTTCAACCCCGTAGGCCCTAAAATGTTTTTGAAGTCCTGTTGGGAAGAGCCCTAATGAACTTCAAAAATTATATTTGCAAAACCGTTTCTTAGTAAGCACCCATGAGCAAAGAGGAATGTCCATTTCAAATTACAACCCCGTGAAGGCCCTAATGTAATTCTGATATTCAGTGGGGTAGAGCCCTAAAGTGCTTTAAAAACTATATTTGCAAACCCTTGTCTTAGTGAGTACCCATGAGCAAAGGGAATCCTCCATCATATTTCAACCCCGTGGGCCCTAGAGTAATTTGAAAGTTCAGTTTGATGCAGACCTAAAGGGCTTCAAAACTATATTTGCAAAACGTTTCTTAGATTAGATAGATAGTACCTATGAGCTAAGAGAATCGTCCTTGTCAAATTTCAACACGTAGGCTATACAATAATTGTCAGCTTCTTTGAGGTAGAGCCCTAAACAATTTAGAAAACTATAATGGTAAAACAGCATCTTAGTGAGCACCCATAAGCAAAGAGGAACGTCCATGTCAAAAATTTCAACCCCGCAATGCCCTAAAGTAATTTTTAGAGGTGTGCGGATAGTGAAATTTGACTTCGGATCGGATTCGGATCGGATAGTTTAAGTTCGGATCGGATTCGGATCGGATAGTAAGAGGTTCGGATTGGATATTATTCGGATTCGGATACTCGCACGGACAGAATGAACTTTAAAATACAAATTAATTAACAGTAAAATCTTAGCAATTTATTCCTAGGAATGCATGAAAAATGTATTTTTTTTTTGTTTAATATATAAATGTAGGCATATATTGATTTTTTTTTTGTATTTGTTCAAAACTAGAATTATAATTTACATTTTGGACAAATACTTTACAATGACATATAAAGAAATTTATTTTGTTTAGTGTGCATGTTTAATGTTGTCTATGTTAAGTATGATACCTACCATTTCATATTTGTATGATTTTGTGTATTATAGGCCTATTATAATATATTATAGCCTATATAATATAGTTTCATATATTCTACTAACTACAGTAGGTCTCATCCAAAATAAATTCACTACAAGGCTATCAGTATCAAACCAAGTTTTAACTTAAGGTAGGCCTATTATTAACTCTAAAGTCAGTCAATCAACAGGCTACATTTGTAACTATTTGTTTTTGATGAGACATCTTTTTCGGTATTTATTTACAAATTTGCTTAAATTATAACCTAGATAAATTTTTCTCTCTCCGAATTAGGTAATTTTCACACTCATTTTTTGTTTGAATACTACATTGATAGTAATATTTTGAGTAATAACTTAGGGGTATGACCAAAAAGGTCTATTTCATTCATTAGGCCTAGGCTATATTTTATGCAAGTTTTGATATCTTTGAGTCACTGTGATGACATTACTGTTTAACAGAGGCCTAGGCCTACACCTTCGTGTAGGCTACAGTCTTGTTTGATGTTTAATTAAAAGTAGATTGCTAAGCTTACTTAGGTTCAATAATGCAGTAACATATAATACTTTTAACACTTTAGGTTTTATACATACATCCCAATTTGTTTTAGGCCTATTACAATGAGCTCAGTTAAAATAAAAACTTTCCTATCTCAAAGAATTTATGAAGTGGAATCAAGTCACAAGTCTCAATTTCAGTAATAATAAAACGACATTATTTTATTTTTCTACAAAGAACATTTTATTATGTCTTAGTTACCCTACCCTTAGGCCTACCTTTAGAACCAGCTTGCACAATAGGCATTCCGCCTGTTCTTGGTTTTTCTCAAAAGATTTCCAAATCAAACTCTTTTTCCTTCTTGGCTCCATAACTGAGTAGTTAACAACTAGCCTAGTAGCCAGCCTATCCAATTCTAGAAAATTAAGTTGATCACATTAAAAGTTCGTAATTTCAATTCAAATTTTATCTCGTACGATGTCGGCTGTAGCTGTAGCAGTATTCCCAGACTTCAAAACATCGTACCACACGATAATAAATTATTGCACGCCACAAAAATGTCGTGTCTATCAATGTAATTAGTGATTGATGTCGGGAATGATTTGATTTTGTAAAATTTTAGGCACGCAAAATCAATCATTTTCCAAAACTATCATTAATTATCTTGAAAAATTACGACAAATCTTTGGGAGGAAAATCAGTGTGACGTGTGAGAATGAGTACAATAACCAATTTATTATCGTGTACTCGGAAACACTGTCGTCTACTGCGCAGGACAACAGAATCAAATAATCACAGACTAAAATCGTGACACTCGGTCAATTCTGGTGTTCCCCCATACCAGTTAATTCCAAATCGGTGGCTGTGGAGTGCTAGCGACAGTTCACTAGCGCGCGTTGTGGTTGGAATCGGAACCTAACTCTACAGCCAATCACGACCACTGTTAGAATGGGTTGTTTTACTCCATCCGCTTGAGTCGCTAATATATCAGATTTGTTTTGACAACCATTGCCTTGAGTGCGCTATATCTTGGGGCCATCCTAATATCTTGAGTGTCAATACTTATACTAGTGTTGACTGACTCGAGAGAGATGATAATAATTGAGTCGTGTTTTAATCCAACTTTGTATTCATACCTAGAACGAACGCGATCGTCAGTATCATTCCAAATGTAGTTTTTGAAGGGTTTAAAGGTTTTTTTGCTCATATACACTATTTATCCGAAAAAATCGGATATTTTTCGGATAGTATCCGACGCCTGTTGTACAATCGGATCGGATCGGATATCCGAATCCGATCCGAATCCGATCCGGTTTTCCGGATATCCGCACACCTCTAGTAATTTTGAAATCCAGTGAGGCGGAACCCTAAAGTGCTTCAAAAACTATGTTTGCAAAACAGTTTGTTAGTACCTATGAACAGTAAAAAAAGTATATAGCAATAAAATACAAAATAAAGTAAACTGCACTTAATACAACCAAAGTACACCAGACTAAAAGTAATAGTACATCACTATAATCTTAAAAATGTCAAACATAAATAAACATTATATCTCACACCTGGTTAATTCTATGCTTATAAGCATTTTCTTGCATGAATCATCATGTGGCAGATGTAAACAAACCCAATTCAATTTCCATAATCATATGTTTGAATTAAAAAATGTTGCTTCCATAAGAATAACATGGTAACTTTGAGGACGTCTAGGGCGTAGCCCTTTGTGAGTATTAATATGAAAATAGTCAGACTTTCCTATTTTGAGCCTAAAGAATGAGTATACCAAATTTCAGCACTCTAGCTAGTCGGGAAGTTGGAGAATTAGTGATGAGTGAGTGAGTGAGTGAGGGCTTTGCCTTTTATAGATATAGATATTATTTTTAAAAACTCATTTTAAACTTTTTCACACTACTACTCGACTCGACTCGACTCGATACCCGAGTAGTTGATGCAATACTCGACTCGACTTGACTCGAATCGTAAAACCACTACTCGCCCACCCCTAGTGAGCTGATAGTTTTCCGTTATAGTTTGATTAGATTTTTGTGACAGTATGAGAGTTTTGTGAGATCCAATCCTGTCTGTGTTGCGCTGATACTTATTGGCTACAAGTGGAGCAAGATCCACTAACATATCGAAAGCAGTACAGAGCAATACTTTTGGCTTCCTCGCATTCCACATGGTAAGAAACTCACTATTTATGACACTTCATCAGTGTGTTCAAATATGAAGAATTCTCTGTAAATTATCTTGTGTGTAGATAAAAATCGTACACACTTTCACTCTGGTAATATTTATCCGTTTGTCAGATTATTGGTAATATTCATACAGTACTATCTGTCTGTATTGTAAAAAACCTACAACCGACAACAGGTGCCAGTAAAAAACCGAACCGAAACTGAAACAATAAATTTTGCAACCGACCCATCACTATTTTTTATCAGTTTAACCTTACTTTTTCTTAGCTTTGGGGTCTACTGATCTGGGTCCACATAAGGGTCTGTCATCTAGGTAGACTGAAACTTTGACTGGCAAATGTGAGCTGATGAGCTGATAGTTTTCCGTTATAGTTTGATTAGATTTTTGTGACAGTTATTTCCAATCTGTTATTTAAGGACTTTAATTTTTTCAATAAACAGGATAGGATAATCTCTGAGGGCTATTGGCCTATAAGATTAACTGTGACTTATTTCCAATGGCAAAATTATCCTAAATCAAAAATATTTCTTGTTCATAGTTAAAATATGCTAACCTTCTTCCCTTCCATCCTGATGTCGTAAGATTTCTTACAAAGGATTAAATTTTAAAAGCAAGCTATAAACAATACACAAGAGAAAATACACCACATTGCCAACCTCTTGTATCTTTGCCTCCCTGGCGAGCTCGGCCCCACCGACATGGAACAGCCGAGGATAGAGGGCGATGAGATCACATATCACCTGCGACTCGGCCCGCGACCAGCCTCCGTCAACTCCCGTCTGTAAAACAACACATAACAATGAGACCGTAAAACTTAGTGTTGCATTAGGTTGATTAAAACCAGTGAACAACACAAAGGCAGACTCACTAAAAGGAAAAACAATGACTTAAAATATTTCTAGAACATTTGCGAAGATTTTGGATCTTGGAAAAAGTTAATTAACAGATAGAAAATACAAAGAATACATTTATATTTTTATAAAATAAAGCAACTTATATTAATTTCAAGAAATTACAGAATTTGCTAGCCATGTTCTCCGGTAATGTTGGCTAGCACAGGTTGACTAAACAATATCATTGATTTGTAGAAAGTCTGAATAAACATTAACATATATGCGAAACAGTTCCTTTCAATGATTATCATCTGTACTTGATCTTATCATTGTACTAGGAATAGCAATGGACAATTAAACTGATGAAAAAAATGTTAATCAAGAAAACTGTTTGTTCCATTACAATTAAATTATTTTCCTCCAAATTAAACTTAAAGAAATTTGTAATTAACACCATATTTCAATAATCAATTCTAAAGAGGTTTTTTGTAAAGTTAGAATGATAAAATGTTCATTTTAAATTACAGTAGAGAGTGGATTATATCAACTCAGTAATTGGGACCAGGGGTGGTTCAAGTTAACCAATGCATATAATATTAATAACATATTGTATAGAAATATTCCATCTGAAATACGGGACTTTCAGGTTAAACCTCTCATCCAGTCCCTGCCAGCTACTAGATACTAGCTACTAAACATCTCTTTACACTTCAATGTCAGTTAGAAACTACTCAGATCTACTTTACTTAACACCCCAAGTACCTGCCACATTCCATAATTGTTTGAACATTAACTCAACTTAACATAGGTGCTATTAAATTGCACGAACTGCATGACAGTTAAATAAATTGAAATAATTATAAGAAGTTTATATTAAATTATTCTCATAATATTTCCTAATCCACCTCTACCTGTCCAGTTGGATGCTTTTTTTATTATTTAAATTATTTACAGGTTAATTATTTGTAATATACATCTCACAAACTGTTAATGGTTTTAAGTAAGTACAAATGGCAGCCTGGATTCTGAACTCGGCGTCACACACATGCCACAAGACACAGTATTTCACTTATTTGTTTATGTATAATCTTTTAAAATAAAATTATTTAATTTTATTTTATTAGGTTCCGATAATCAAATTGTTTGGGTAATAAAGCAGAAAATTATTTACCATTTATAATCACTAAACAACAGTTCATTGACTGCTTTAAAATAAAAAAATACCTCCAAAAAATCTATATCCTATACTATAATACGAGGAATGTCTGAAGGGATGTGTGTTCCACGATCTCGAAATCTAGCTGTCAGATTTTGCTTAAACTTTGCAATTAAAAGTGTATTGGCCCAAAAATAAGTTTAGAAAAGGCCTCCATCCCAGGAAAAATCGAATTTTGTCAGAATTTAAGTTTAAAAAACGTAATTTTTAACATTGGTCTTATGGGTTGCTATTTTGGTAACGAAATAACAACAAAAGGTATACAAAAATAAAGGAACATTAATATTAAGCAGACTTTTTGAAACAGCTGTTAACTGTGAAGAGGTATAGTTGGTTGTTGGGGGAAATTTAATAGCTCTAATGACACTATATCAAAACTGAATTAAAACCAACGAGCAAGGCTCGGTTAACCTGGTACTTTTTTAATAAAAAGAGATCAAAAAATTAGAAGACATTTCTTTATATGTAGAAAACTTGCGCTATGTTTGACATTTCGCCATAGGTTTTTTTTTTTTTTAATACTGGACACTGCATTAGTAAGCCATTTAGGAGTTTGGATAGTTTGACTGTTTATATAATTAGCGTTGGGATAGTCGACTCTCTTCTGTATTGATCTTAAAAACCATGTGGTAGCCTAAAAGGATACCAATCTTGGATCATATTGACGGAACCGAGATGATTTAAACTCTTTTTATAGTTTATAAAATGTTCACTATCACATAGTAAACAAATTAAACATCATTGGGTGATTAATCAATAATTATAATAAATTTTAATACTTACAATTAGCCCTTTACTCCGTAAGACTAAGCATGAAATACAGCAAGAAAATATATTTAAAATGTCAGGCTATATACTACTTTATGTGAACAGTACCAGAAAGAAATTCTACCTTCATACATGTGGTAAAATAGTTTAGAAATAAAAAAAATATACCATCAACTAATGTATGAGTATGAGAACATAAGTAACTTTGGGGGGATTTATCTTTAACTTTCACAACAAGGCTATAACAAAACAAAAAATACAGGAGAGTCCAGCTAATCCGAATTAATTGGGACTGGGCAGCAATACTTTTGGTTTAGCAAATTTTTTGGATAGGCGGAATTCATAAATAATGAAAAATTTTGACTTGGTTACACCAAACTTCCTCTATTCGGGCATAATACGATCCGGCACACTTGATAATTAGACACAACTTTCATAATAATTTTTGATGGATAGGTATAAAAATAATAATTAGTGTTCAAGTTCCTTTGCAATCGGAAGTCTCAAGGGGATAACACTGTGCCATACAAAACACTTTGCAATGTGTGGAGGGGCGACGAGTCGTATTCATCTGCCATCGGGTGACATTGTATAATTCTCCTTTTAGTTTCATAATCATGTAGGCCTAGAGTATTTTTCATTACAGTAAGTTTTCAATGTTTTTATACTGTAGGAGTAAAGCATATTTTAAATTAAATTTTCTTTCATGACTTTCAACCTGAACCTGGAATATTTTGTAATCCGGCATGTGCCAAGTGCCAGAACTACCTGATCAGAGAAGTATTATGTACTTCCACCATTTACTTGAACAGGGCAGTAACACAGTAGCTCAATGACAATTGGACAGTGGGAACGGAAAGTGTTTGCTGGCGATTGAACCATGTTAAATAGTGCTAAATACCGAAGTAACATGTAATAAAGATTGCCAACAACAATTGAACCACACAAAAATGGCCGCAATAGCAACGCAATTACGTCTAATACGGTAACTGTAAATTCCATGTAATATTAACAATCAGGATTTTCCATCATTTTTTTCCAAGTAAAGAAAAAATCGTTATATTTTAAGGCAATCATTATATTTTAGGGGTCTTTGGATTAAGGGGATATGCAAAATAGGGGGACTCTAATGTAGTAATAAAAGAAGTGAGATCCATCATTAAGCAAATAAAATTTTAGTTTTAGATAAAGATTTAGTTTGTTCAACGGATTGAAGTTTTTTATTTGCTACATCCTCCTAATGCAGAGAGTAACTAAAATCCATTGTATCATTTCATGATATTTTCTTATAATTTCATAATATTTCCTCGGTGAAGTTCCACACTAGGTAAGTCTTGATTTCATGTTAATTAACTGATGAACATTTCTATGGCAGTTAATGTCTGGTTTAGAAAATGTTGAGTCATAGTAAAGAAAGGATAAAGAAAGTAACGTAAGTAGATAACTTTAAATCAATGGTGCACAAACTGTTTTGGCCAATAAAATGTTCTCTGATTATCATGTATGTTGTGGGGGACATTTTACCAATTGCTGTAAATATTTTATAGTTCACATATTTTATTGGTTTTTTAAATTTATAATGCCTGGGTTCTAGAAACCCTTCAATCATTGACTACAATTAACTTGAATAAATTTCTTGTAGCGAGAAGCTTTAAGCATCAATGCTCAATCAATTAATGTTTTTTCATTAATAAATCTGACCTGTTGGGTTTTAGTTTCACATTCTACATTTTAATCCTTGATACCTCAATCACAAAATTTTACAACCTCAAAGGTTTTACAAATTTAATTTTAAAATTAAATTTAACCATTACACACACAATTTTACTTTCCAAGAGAACTACAATGAAAATGTGCCAAATCATTTGTAATCTATTTTAAATTTATTTACTTTAATTTTATTGAGAATGCAACACAAATACTAGTTTAAAAGATGAGTCATTGATTGTAAAGCCTCGCCCAGAGCGACAATCAATCTTTAGTAAAGTCTATATATTTAATAAATCAGCACTTAATCGTTAGATCATCACCTTATCTATATCCCTGTCACCCCCTCTGCACCTCACCACCACCGCCCCGTGCTCGAGCGACCTAGCCTAAAGAGTGGATAAGTGAGCCTACATGGTGCCGGGGTACCTCAACGTGCATCAACGTGGGGCCCCATATCGCGGCCAAGTTCTCCACAGGCATGAGGTTGCGCTCGCACTGCCGGCTCACATGGTACAGGTGGCCCATCAGCCGTCGCGTCGTCACGTAGTTCACCGGCGGAAGCTTCTCCAGCTGGCTGCGGTAGAGTGTCACTTTTTCCTCCTCGCTGCATTCCAGTGCTGAGAGATTTAAATCAATCAATTATCTATTTGCATAGAGCACGGTGTCAAAAAAGAATATAATTTCATGATGTTAGTCAACCGAATCACTGTAGATAAATAAATGGTTTAAATACCTCAACTGTCGTGTGATTCCAACTTAGTTAAATACTACTGCAGTTTTGGTTCCACTTGTTAAGGACTATCAGATATGAATTTATGTTCTCTGATTTTTAATGACTTTGACGAATTCAGTTGAATTAAATTTTGATAGTCACTGACACCTGAAGAAGATTCCCCTGGAATCAAAACTGCAGTAGTATTTAACTAGGTTGGAATCACATGACAGTTGAGGTATTTAAACCATTTAAAGAATATAAACTAATACTTTGTAACATGTATCCAAGTATCTGTCAGAACTAAAACTATTTAGCTCCCTCCTTAGACTCAATATCATAATTCAAATGAATTTTACTTGACAATGACCAATTCCCATACAGTAAAACCCCACACACTCGACTCAAGAGGACTCGGGTACTGTCAAGTTTGGTGGAAGTTGAATTTCCCTCGTTCGATATTACTCCTGCCGTTTACTCTATCAGACCTTTTAACATGTTTGACAGCATGGTTACTCAGATGCTGAAATTTGTTTTTACGGATATTTATCTTATTTTACAGGTAAATAAATTGAATATAATGAAAAAGTGCATTTTAGGTAAAAAAGTACAAAAAAATGAGGCTGTCCCGCCATTTTCGTACCCGATCGGGCACGGCCGCATCAGGCAGAAACGGGCATGCAAAAAATCGTATTGGCGTCCAAACCACAACACTAAATACCCCCCGTCGCAGCAGACCTGCGTACTCAGCGAATTTCCAAATTAGTAATATTAATTTTGACCAAATAAACCCTTAAATCAAATAACATCACATGCTCATAAAAATAGGGAAATAAATATCTATTCTCCTTATGATAAATATAGGGAAAGAGTATGCAGGTATGCTGCCATGGGGAACACTAAAAGTAGGTTTTTAGCATACAAAAAATTTATTTCGACCATATGAAGCTATATACTATGTTTCATTAATATCTACCCATTGCTAAAGGAGTTTTCCTATTCTCCATATGATTAACATGAGAAAAGAGTATGCAGGTTTGCTGCCATGATAAGCTCAAAAACCCAGATTTTTTACCATAAATGGATGAATCTCAACCAAATGAAGCTGGAAACCAAGTTTCATCCAAAAATATTGCTTAATAAGTGAAATATTAACACATCCTTATTCTCCATAAGATTAACATTGGAGCCTCAAAATACAATGTACTGTCTTTAGACTTTTTAATATCTCAGTAACCAATGGAGATAGAGCAAAGCTTCAAAATACTAAATTGTGTGTTTTTTTGAGCTAAATCCAATGGTTCAAGTAAAAATTTAAAAATTTTTTAAATTACACATGAAAAATGCAAAAAACCCATTTTTGGGGTACAAAACCCCCCAAAACTACCCCTTCCGGAAGGTCGATATGTCTGGTTTACAAACTCGTCCGAATAAACGTAGGATTACACATCTCTACCAAATTTGGTGTCGATCGGACCGTTTTTACGAGAGTTATCGTGCCTAGGGACACATACATATATAAATATATACATATATATATAAAAATTTTAATGACTATTATTTTTGGTCTCTGGGCACCTTAAAACAAAAAAGTAACATGGTCCCGGGCTTAGGTCTTACCATGAGACCTATGGTAATAGCTTATTCCCTATGGGAAATTCGCTAAAATCTATAGAAAACTAATAAATTACATGTATTACACATATATATTTTTATACATGTATATGTGTATAAATATACATGTACACAACATAGATATATACATGTACACATATTTCATTGTTGCTACAGTCTGACTCGGCGTACTCCTCACCCACCTTAGAAATATCATTCTATCAAAAGAGTCTGTTTCATCTAATACTATCGATATAAGTCCCAGGAACAACCTCCATGATTAGAAACAATAATTCACACACTCGACATAGCGACTCACAAGGACTGTCACTACTCCGAAGAAAATGGCGGAAAACGGAAACTGACACAAAACGAGAACAAAAGGTCCTCTCCCTCCACACGGCACTTTGCAACAGAAGTGCACAATGCAGTAAACAGAAGTGGTACTGACAGAAACTACTGTAAGTGAAATTGCTGTCTTGGTTTCTCAAGTCTGACGTATAAGCAAAGACTCACCGAAATATAAGTGACATCCCACAAATTAATTAAATACAATTCTGTGGTAATTGTTCATGAACTTTCACATCTCCTGCCACGGTTACCGTACATCTACATATTGTCACACTCACCGCCAGCGTTGCACAGCACTTTGTGTAGCTCCGTGGTCAGCAGTGGTTCGGGCAGATCTCGGAAGAACCGTTTGAGCACGCTGGCGACGTCGTGCTCTGTATAATCGTTCCGTGTAATCTGAACGGCCCAAGCGTCCTTCTGGAACGCTGTCAACAACTTGGACACATTTGTGTTGCTGCCACTGCGTCTGTAGATGCCTTCTGACATGCTACCTGGATCGGGCAGAGTAAAACGAGTTGAATAACAGTTTTGACATTTTAATTTTGACAGGATATTATACTAAATTATTTATTACTAACCAGCAACCTCGACAAGCACACACTGCCAATCCCATTTTGTGGCAAATAATGGTGGCCAGAAAACAACAGCGCTCAAGTAGTTTCATGGTTTTCCTGGTAGAAAGCGAACCATTCAGGCAAACTGCCCTATCTAATTCCATTACTCAAAGTACGCTCATACCTTGCGTCTGTGGTTATACAAGAAAAATATTTAAAAAAATTTAATTACTGTTTCATTCAAGATGCTTGATCCTGCTAAATAATACTTTTCAAATACTTTCAACTAAAATCAGGTACATTTAGTCTAGTAAAAAATTTTTTTTGATTATATATTATAGTACAAGTTGCAGTCTTTACCCATATCACTGTTAAGCTTCGTAAACTTTTAATTTGTTTACATTTTTTTATATAAAAAACATGGTAAGCTTTTTTGAAGAAAAAGGATGGGCAAAACTCATCCCTGGCCATTAACCAAACCTTGCCTGAGAATATGCTAACTATGCATAGTACCATTGACTTTGTACACTACGTGAGTAGACTTCTCATAGCATAGGCGTGTTTGAAGCATATTGACGGTAATGCGATCTCGTGCGGCGTCCATCGAAGTACACGTAACGTATAATAGATAAATCAGTATAACCACTCTTCTAAACCAAGGATGAAACATTTTATAACTGGAAGTTATGTTTATGTTTTGGTAAAATGTGTTGGCAGCACTGTAAATTCAGCTGAATAACAACAACATCGATGGCAGCGACTCTGGTGAGCCGTCCACGGAAATTCCAAATTTTTGCCTCAAACTAAATGCATTGGATGAGAGGTCTATTCACGTTAGTACATAGTCAATGATAGTACAATTATTTGTATTAATGGTATAAAATTTGGAATAGTAGATTTCAAGAAAACATATGAATGTAGACCCTCCTCATTAAAATTTTTGAGACTTACTCCACCCAAAATTAATCCGGTTAATAGAACTAACAGTAACATATACAAAGTCTAAAGTTAGATTCAGAGGGGAACTTTCTCACTCATTTCTAATAATATCTTGTCTAGGAGACGGTTTATCACCTCTTCTTTTTAATCGTGCTCTAGAATACATAATGACGGAATGGTACAAAGACAATCCAAAGAATATCAAGATTGGAACATATAAAGATGACATCAATCTAAACTGTCTAAGTTTTGCTGTTGACCTCACCCTTTTGGCAACAAAATTCAAGAAATGAAACAACGGTAAAATGATTAAATAGAATAGCACAGAGTAATGGCCTAAAAATATCTTAGGAAAGAAATCAGAAATAATGTTAACTGAACCACCACTGGCAAACAAAATTAAAACTGGAGAACATGGCAAACAAATTTTAAGAAGTTTTAATGCCTAAGAGATTTAAAACTGGTAAAAAAAAATTTGACTGATAAACTAATATGCCAAAAAAGAATTATAAATTTTTTAATGCAAGCAACCTTATCAAGAACACATATAGGCCTAGCAAAAAATGTCTCAAAAAATGTTAATTGGATGGAAATAGAAATTTGTAAATTTTATGAATGTTTCATACCATCTGCCTATCGCTCCATTCAACATAACTGGAGCTGTATCGGTCGAGTATCGACGGTCAACAACTCGTAATCTTAAAATTAATTAACAGTATCATTAAGAAAATTCATTTAAGGCCAAACTTGGGCAAATAACTTAAGTGGTATGATGGAACTTGTAGGCTACTAAGGTTTATCACTATTTATTCACTCTAGTTATAGACCTACATCTGTCATTTAAGCATACTCTATTAAATATAGTACTTAGCAAAGACTCTCGCCACGTTTTACTCAGGTACTAAGACGTCAATAACTTCTGTTTTGTCACCCCAAATTAGTAGAGAAGGCCTTCACCAACTTCCCACAATACTTAATTTGACTACTTAAATCTATTTAGGAACTATCTAATTGAAAAACAAAATTTGGTTTGGTTTACTGTATTGGCAAATTTACAGTTAGCCTTTCTGAGCTGATCTTTTGATTATAATTTCCATTTACATTTCTTTAAAAAAAAAAGTAAAATATTAAAGTTTAAGAAATAAAAAAAACCCCTATTCTTATGTAGTTTATGATTTACTGCTCGCAAATGGTAAAATTTAATACAAAAATATAGTTACGGCAATACTAACAAAAATTTACAACCTCTGATTGTTAATTCAGTCTTTCTGCACATTGGTGCGGTCGAGACTTACCGTGTGCAGAAACAAAGTTGATGCACTTGTCGATGATGGTGGGCAAGTCGTCCTTGGTGAGCTGCTGATCGCGCAGTGTCGGGCCGTTGTCTACCGCAGCCTCGTGTAGTACCCGGCACCAGGCTCGTGACTCCCGCGGCTCGTTCATCTGCAGGTAGTATGAGCAGGCTGGCCCGTCTACACGTATCTGGGGCCCCCTCACGGCCACTCGCGGACACCCGTCGCCACTGTCGCCGTCTTGCAGCACTGCAACAAGGGTGGTTGAAAAAGCATAGGAGTGGATAATGTTTTGTAAACAAGAAATAAAAGAACTGCAAAAGGATTCAGACTTTAAAGGTAAAAGAGATACACTAATGCTATTTACAGAAAAGCTTTCTTACTAACCCATGCTTAAACCACTTTCTTCCAAAAAAAAATACTCATGTCCCGCATCACAGTAAATGTTTCGATTTTATACACAAAATGAACACTCAGGTAATGACAAGAAACTTACATTAGTCTTTGGTTGTGTTTCAACTTCAACTAAAGTAATTTAAATTTTGTAGCACATGTATCATTTTGAGTTTAAATTTTATTTTAAGAATATTTTTCAGAATGCATTATGAATGTTTATAAGATACAGACTGTTTAGTGTTTTTATTGGTTTTTATCTTTAAGGCAAGTGGAATGAAAAAAATGGGTGTTTCTGTTCTTAACCCGGGATCACTCGCGCTATTAGATTGATTCTAACATTTTTAGTTCCTCTGAAGAAATTTTTTTTAATAATGATTTCTTGCGACTGAGCTTTCAAGAATGCTTTCCTCAGTATTCTGTCCACCCGCTACAGCAGTTTGGGGTGGGTAGTGTGGTGGGGAGGGTAGTTTTGGAGGGGAGAAGGCTCGCACCTCCACCCTTGTTAATGCCCGCCTAACTGCGCGAGCGTTCGCGTGACTCTCCTTGTTAGTATAGTTCTAACGGCGCGAGTGATCGCGGAACTGCCTGAGTCTTACTTTTTGAGTTAAAAAAAGTTGTAAATTACAATAAATATGTTATTATTTCATTTTAAATGTGTAACGATTTATTTATTTCATCTACCAAACAAATATATGATATTTACTTTGAAGTGTAAGCTGCTGTAAAATGTTAGGAGCGCTCTAACGGCGCGAGTGACCGCGGGACTTTCGATAGCGCGAGTTGTCCCGGGTTAACAACCTTTGTAAATTTGTAGCTTTTAAAATGTTAATACAGCTTTTTCTGGTTAAGTTAACTTAAACTTGCTGAAAATTTATTCAAACTTGTAATCTAAAATTGGTTGTGTAAGGCCAGTTTTCACTAGTGTTTGGTAGGGAAGAATACTAGTGATAAGTTCAAAGAATAGTGAAATATAAAACAAAGACATTAAGTTTTAAACCACTGAAAGAAATTAATAAATGGATTAGCACACAATACTGGCATTCCATGGTAGGCCTACATCATTTGTCACATTTAACAACCAAGCACACTCTAATAACAGTATGTGACTATGTCTAAAACTATTTTCATGGCCATTAGTCATACCTAATGGAATTCCCCACTTCCAGACTTTTTTTTAACCCAGCTATGAGCCATTGAAAATCCATTACTTATACAAAAAATTGCAAAGTGTAAATTTTATTAAAAAGTTGTAAACTATTTATTTAGTTTGATAAATAAAACTAGAGATGAATGAGTAAAGCACGATGAGTCAAGTTTCAACAATTGTGGCCATGACCTCAATTGAAAACTGATCAACTATTGTAGCTATTGAACACTTAAACAATTATCAGCCTGCACTCAACACAGCTATCGTCAATGGACTTATGGACTTAGGAGTAGGTCAATAAACAATAATAACTAGATATAAAAAATTGTAGAACTAAAACTTTTCCAAGCTATCTATTGAAAATAAATAAAAAATATCTATATCTTACAAGACACACAATTTATAGCTAATTGAATTTTAAGAGGAAACAGTCACAAAATATGTGATAGATCATGTAATTTTTATTTTACCTAGCTTTTATTTTAGCTTGTATTTACTGTTTACCCTTACAATAATTTTAATGGCCTGTAAGGAAGAGCAATTCTTTTTTCACAAAAACCCTGGTGTCCTATTCAGTAAATTATATCAACTGAAAATAATTAATTTTAAATTGATTATCAGATTAGCAGCACAGTTGCCTATCCATTAGTTATTGAAAAATTCAAAACTTAACTGGAATAATATGTTTTATGTAACTGTTTACAATTTGCTTGAACACAAATTAAGATATCAATTGGAAATTTGGGGTTGACTTATGTACTCAGCGAATTTCCAAATTAGTAATATTAATTTTGACCAGAATTAATTTAATATTATTTTTGAAACTGTAAACAAACTTTCATCGTGTGCTCAAAAAAAAAAAAAAAAGGAAATTAATGTCTATTCTACATATGATAAATATAGGGAAAGGGTATGCAGGTATGATGCCGTAAAACACTGAAGTAGGTATTTTTAAGATTAAAAATATATTTTTAAGATAAAAAAAAAATATTTTTACCATTTAAACCAAAATATTAAAAAATATTTTAAGTTTCGTTAATATCTGTCCATGAATAAAAAAGAGTTTGTATATTTTCCATATGACTAACATGGCAGGTTTGCTGCCATGATAATTACAAAAACCAAAATTTGTTACTATAAATAGATGGGTCTAAACCAAATGAAGCTAAATACCAAGTTTCGTCCAAAAATATATGTTAATAAGCGAAATATTAACACATTCCTATTCTCCGGAAGAAACACTGGAGCCCCAAAATACAATGTACTGTCTTTAGACTTTTTAATATCTCGTAACCAATGGAAATAGAGCAAAGCTTCAATAAAATTGTGGTTTTTTTTAGCTGATACCAGTGGTAAAAATAAAAATTACACATGATAAACGCATAAAACCCATTTTTGGTGTACAAAATCCCCAAATCTACACCTTCCGGTAGGTCAATATATCTGGTTTACAAATTCATCCAAATAAAGGTAGAATTACACATCTCTACCAAATTTGGTCTCGATCGGACCATTTTTACGACGAGTTATCTTGTCTAGGGACACACACATACATACATATATATACATATATATATATATATATATATATACGTACATGTATATATATAAATTTTAATGACTATTATTTTTTGTCTCTGGGCACTTCAAAACGAAAAAGTAACGTGGTCATGGGCTTAGGTTTTTACCATGAGACCTATGGTTATAGCTTCCTCCCTATGAGAAATTCACTAAAAGAGAAATAAAAATAGAAACAATACATTGTATGGTTCATTTAGAGTCTGATCTTTGCTAGGAAACTACTGAGATAATGCAGTGCAATCTGAGTGAGTCACACTCGTGAGCCTGTGCGCATCCTTATCTACCAGATAACAATAAACTGCTGCCCTGCAGTATTTACAGTACAGAGACTGGTGTTCCAGCTTGAAATTGTTTTAAATTTACGTAACAAAAGAATTACAGTTTTTAACTATGCCACGTTTAAGTCCATAGCTGGATGATAATTTAAGTATACGACTGCTTAAAGTATTGAATATTTCCGACTTCAGTATTTTTATTAGAAAATAGTTATGTAATAGACCATATTTAATAAATCCAAGTATGGAAAAACATTTATCATGGCAGTGTTTTATAATATTAAATAAGCATTGTTATCATTTAACCAAGTTATGAAGAAACATATTTTCAATATGTTTTAATGTTTTGTCAAAACAATTAAACCACAGAGCAGTTGATTAATCATAAAAAATTCTTTAATCTGGTTTGATTATTTCATCTAGATTACATAATTCACTAATTACAACATCAGATATGCCTAGTAGTAACTTGACTCATCGTAAAATGAGCAATTACAATTCAAATCATAATTTCCCCAGCAAAATTTCAATATAATAATATTAACAATTCATTTTTGCTATCTTAATTTTCATGGTTCAAGGTTTACTTTATTTCACTTGATAATAAATGAATAAAAGGTGCCCTCAAAACCCAGGACGATGTGTAAGACCCCACCCCTCAAATTGAAAAGAAACACACCGAATATAAAACTTGAAGAAATACATTTTCTCAGAAATATTAAAAGCAAACTCTGATCTCTGATCTAAGTATATCCAAAGGTCATTATTTTTATTTTCCAGAATAACCATTTATTAAACAAAGGAGGAAGTAAAGACACATATTATGCTTTGATTTAGTTATTTTAAGTAGCAAAGAAACAGCTCTGACAACCTTGCCTTTAAATATAAAATCTCATA
The DNA here is from genome assembly GCA_030545055.2 of Neoaliturus tenellus. Lineage (NCBI taxonomy): Eukaryota > Metazoa > Arthropoda > Insecta > Hemiptera > Cicadellidae > Neoaliturus > Neoaliturus tenellus. The sequence continues at coordinate 236,668,265 of CM061531.1, forward strand.
TTAATTAGGAACTGAAACATAAGAATCTAAATTGTAATTTCAATTTTTTTAAAACTATTCTCTTTAAACCTTTTCAAACTGTTTTTGCCAAAAAAAAAAAAAACCATTTGAAACCGATGGAGTGTTAAACTCACCAACACATCTTGCTTTACGTAGATCAATTTCAGACATTTTCCCCTTGCTTGGATTGAAGAACAGGGTTCGTTTATGGAGTAAAACCCAAGCTGCATCCCATGCACCACTGATTCCCTCCTGAAAAGTGTTACTTAATTAGGTAAACTGTAACAAGTTTTATTTTTTAATATAAGTATTTAATTTTCGTTATAAAATGGAAATGTAAATTATTTTATTTCAATAAGAAAACAGTTTTGAGTTGTTTTTATTTAATGTTATTATCCTATACTACAATATATAAGTTTCAAATCGAGCGGCAAATATTTACATTCTCCCGCGCATCCACTTGCCTGCGCGGCAGGACAGCTCGCCCGCGCACCCGCTTGCCTGCGGGGCAGGACAGGTCGGCCGCGCGGTGCGCGATAAGCCGGGAGCGGCAGGACACAGTACAGTGTGTCGCTAGGCTACCTGAAGGACCTGCTATCTCTCTTCATAAAGGTACTGCTTCCGCTCTTTCAATATATTCTAGTTTATTACTATTCTGAAATCTACTCTATTCCATAGTTTGATTAGACTCATTTATACTGGGATAGTAATATAAATAATTACTTTGTATTTTTACAACAAGATATATTTTTATAATCAGTTCTTTTTAAATTGAATAAATACTAATTTATTCCGAGTCATTTAATTGAATAAAATCAATTTGGAAATTTATTTTACCAATCAAATACTCATCACTCTCAATTAAATTGCTTCATCTTTTACTTGAGTTTTGGTAACTCAAAACCTTTTAAATTAAAACTAAGTAAAAGGGGGACCGAGCTTAAGCTCGGTAAAAATTATTACTTTCGTTCTCACACAAAGCTCGTTCGCTCCACTCACTCGCCCTCTTCCATTTTAAAGACGAGCTCGTTCGCTTCGCTCACTCGCCTAGCCGACGGGTTCTGCACTTTGGTATAATTGTCTTAAACTGCAGGTTAAAGATGTAACACATTGGTTTATTTCTACAGTTATCAGCTGATTTTTGTTCAATTAATTACATCTCCATAAGGATAACATGGAACCTTTGAAGGGCTCTAGCGCGAAAACCGGATTTTTCCCAGCTATGGGACCAGCTCCAATCGATTTCTGGTGGCCAAAACCCCCATATTCAAAAAAAAAAATCAAAAATCCTTGGAGCGAAAAATAACTTTGCCCGGACAAACGGAGCTTGTTCTAGAGTATTTAAGATATTTTATACTGCATCAGCTTGCTTTGCATCAAGCTATATTTCTCCAAACACCTGATTAAATTATACAGGATTTAATTCTTTGTGGAGTTCCTAACTGCTGTTCAGTAATTAAAAACATTATTATTATTGTTGGATTTTGCACCTTGCTTTTGTAGATATTTACATGCTTGGACTTGTTTTGCAGCTTAAATATATTGATTAATTGCTAATTAGTGTGACATTGCTTGCTATAATCGCACCTGCAACTATAATAATACTGAACTAGTTGTTATCAGTATTTAATATTTTTGCGAAAATTTTGCATTAGTAGTGGAGAATTGTCGCCTCTAAGACACATTTGATATATGCTCGCTTTCTCAATTGACTCCACTAACTCGTTTACCTGCTCACTGTGCTAATATCTTCTAATGAAAAACTAACATCCTAACCCACATTTCACACCTGTCGGGGTGACATTCTTTCCTGTCACCTACCGAACTCCTCACATCCTTTGGCAGTGATCCACCTCTCGTTCCAACCACTTGCCATAAAATAAATCCTACCACAACTACTTAATCTAATAGGCGACCACACACTAGATCTTTTCACTAAACTACCACCCACTACGTCACACTTCAACACGTACATCTCTACATTTACTTTACTGGGATATCCAAACACCCATTATCTTTAAATTTTTAGAGGAATCTATCAAACGTTAAATAATCCGATACCAAATTAAATTATTCCTGCACAAATAAATTAACCGATTATTAAAACTGAGTTAAGGGACTCCACATCTGTACCTCCACTCATCCTACCTAACTCCTTTCGGCGTGACACCTCTCCCGGTGTCATCCGACCTAACTCCTTTCGGCGTGACACCTCTCCCGGCGTCACCCGACTTAACTCCTTTCAGCGTGACACCTCTCCCGGCGTCACCCGACTTACCTCCTTTCGGCGTGACACCTCTCCCGGTGTCATCCGACCAAACTCCTTTCGGCGTGACACCTCTCCCGGCGTCACCCGACTTAACTCCTTTCGGCGTGACACCTCTCCCGGCGTCACCCGACTTACCTCCTTTCGGCGTGACACCTCTCCCGGTGTCATCCGACCTAACTCCTTTCGGCGTGACACCTCTCCCGGCGTCACCCGACTTAACTCCTTTCGGCGTGACACCTCTCCCGGTGTCATCCGACCTAACTCCTTTCGGCGTGACACCTCTCCCGGCATCACCCGACTCAACTCCTTTCGGCGTGACACTTCTCCCGGTGTCATCCGACCAAACTCCTTTCGGCGTGACACCTCTCCCGGTGTCATCCGACTTAACTCCTTTCGGCGTGACACCTCTCCCGGCGTCACCCGACCTAACTCCTTTCGGCGTGACATCTCTCCCGGCGTCACCCGACTACCTAGTTAGTCTTTACGTGGCTGGACTTTTCTCTTAAGGACATCTTATATATTCTGGTAGGCAAAATTAAAATTGATCCGTCCGTTCAAAATTCTCATCATATCCGGCTCTTGGTGTTTGACGATGATGAGCCCTCAACCTTGGCTGTATTTGTTCAGTGGCTGAGTCAACACCAAATAAAATTGAGGGTTTTGTTTTATCCAGAACTGACCCAAAGGGCAGTAACCCGACCCCTGGAAAAATCCCAGCCTTAAGCTATTCGGGAATTCTCTTTTCTTTCAAAATTTCACTAACGTCACGAAGTGACGTCACAAAACATAAATTAAAATAATGTCCCTTCTCGGAATATAGTAAATTATGGGTTATTTTTAGTGTAGTAGACACTCTCTTGATCGGTCACTTTGGGAATGAGACCATCATTTGCCAATTATTTTTCACTATTAAATTACAGTTTTCTATAGAATAAAACCTGATAGTAAAGACTAATTACATACCGTGTCGTACAGTTATTGTATCCACGACACGTGTTGAACACATAAATGTTTCATCCTGGAGGATTCTAAAGATACAATGCATTATGAACCATTTCATAACATTGAAGAACACAAAACAGTCACATTAAATAAATAAAACATACAGTTAACGTTCCTGGTAGGCTTACAAAAACCTTCAATGACTCAATTTATTCTTCAGCGATATATTAATTTATCAATTTCTTTATCTTCTGTTGATTTAGTTTTGTGGGGTCCTTGCTATTTCCTAAGATCTAAGATAATGTTATAAGATATCTAGGATAATATTTTCTGAAGAAGAAATTAAGTAATTAAAGGTTAGGAATCCCTCGGCACTCACTTTTTAAGAGTTACTTGTATTTCATAATAAAGGTAAGCCCATTAGGCCCTAGTCAACTATATTTCTGCTCCTACCTGCAAAGAGAGAGAAAGAGAGAAATCTTTATTGACAATCTTCAAGATTGCAATAGTGTCAACATAACGACACATGACTGAAACCATTAGAATGCTAAAAGTCTTTTGGATTTGAGGAAGTTCTGATTATGAGTTAGCTGCTCCGCCATTCGATGAACTCGGTGATGCTGTAGAAGGGTTGACTCAGCAGCCATTCGTTCAATTTCAACTTGAGTAGCTTCGATCTTGTGGTCTTAATATCAATCGGCAATAGGTTGAATTACTTGGCTCCATTGTATGATGGCTTCAACACGTACCGCTTGCTAAGATGCGTAGGAAGATTAAAATTTCCACCATGTCAGGTGTTGTAGTGGTGTGCATTTTCATTTTTCGGAAGACCCTTCGAGCAGGCTAGTGAGATCACTTCCAATAGGTTAACCACAGTAAGTATATGCCACTGCTTGTCTCGGCAGCTCTCCCTCCAGCTCAGACCTGCCATTACCTTCAGCGCTTTCTTCTGCAGGGTCAGCACATGGTTGATGTTGGAGAGGGAGGTGCTACCCCAGAGCTGAATCCCGTATCGCAGATGACTTTCAAAAAGGACGTGATATATTATTTTAAGAGGTCAAAAACCTAGAAAATATACCTCGGGATGAAATAAAACTCACACAAAACTATAGGTAGCCTAAAAAACTCATACGATTTCATTCAGAAAATCAAAGATTTAAATATTCAGAGGCACCAAACTATGGCTTCTTTTGTCTTAGTTAATTTATACATCAACATCTTTTCACATATCTTTTTTCTCTTGTATAATTTGCATCAGCTAAAACCTTGCAAATTATACAACTCCACACTACTATCAGACGCCATTCATTACTGAATTTTCTTACAAAAAAATTAAAACAAGACTATTTTACTTTCCTTGAAAAATTATATACACAGCCAGACAGAGTAGCTATGGACTCAGTCTCATCAGACATTATATCTGACATCTACTTTAATTACATAAAAAAAGTTAATATTCTCTTAGGGCGACAAATATAGGAATACAATATCCCTGCACAATAGATATGTGGATGATGCTATCGATTTATACAGTGGCAATGTCTGACAGTTCAATTAATTTTGACTCCCAAACTCAGATTCACTTTAGAAATAAAAAAAGACAATTAAAAAAAAAAAAAAAAAAACTGTACAATACAATCACAACAACCAGCTAGACAACGTTCGCCTTGTCTCATCCCATATCATAGCCTGGTAAATAGAATGTTTACTTTCCACCGCTAACTGAGAACCACAATAAGTAAACAAAAATTGTCAAACAAATAGTGATGTCTAATGTTTGTAACCCTGGTTTAATTGGCAAACTCATATCTTAATATAGTAACAATCTTAGGAATTCTGTAACTGATAAAAACATTCCAAACAAATAAAATACATTTGCATAGAACATAGTAATTTGAAACATAGTTTCATCAATGAAAAAGTCTGAAAAACACGACATATCTTTTAGCTTTTAGGACAAATAACGGAATAAAGAATAGTATATCTCAGAAATTCCATAAAAATAGTATCAAAAAGTCTAAATCAATCTATTAATCAATTATGTCTATATATAATTTTATATAGCATCAATAAATCTTATAAATAGTATCAATGAATCTAATGGACTAGATTAAAAGTTAGAAAAAAGCACAAAACTATAATAATAATTAATGACAGAAATCTACTTGAATAACGTCTTACATACAAAAACCGAATGAAAATCGTTATGGCTATGAAAAATGTAACCATCTAAATCAGATGTTCCTTAAAAAAATTTATTCAGACTATATTATGGATTTTTGTTAAGTACTTCTTCAGTTTATTGAAAAAGGATTTACTATTAGTATTTGCAATTAGTTCCCCAGGTAGGTTTATGAAACATTTTACCTCCATATCAGTAAGTTGTTCTATTTTTTTACAACTCTAATCTATGGTGTTAAACTGAAGAGTGGTTTGTGGTGTTGTAGGAATGAGATTTGTCTTGAAATATCTGAAATATTGAATTAAAATGTGCCCTCAATTTAGAGTGGCATTTCAATATATGAATAGTACAAACGTTGAAATGTGAAACCTTTAAGTGAAAGTGTTATAAGCGGATAGTTCGGATCAGGAGATAGGCCAACTCCGAAGCATATTCACATTGAAGAAAACTAACACTTTTACGACTGATACTCCAAATATCCAAGAAAAAAAATATATAACTAAAAGTACTTCTAACAATCTAAAATTTAATTTATATGATGCAATACATTATTTAACGCCAAAACTGATAACGTAATTAGAAACTTATCCAAAACATTTGATATTTGGGAAATATTATTTCCTTCTGCTTGCGCCCCAAACAAATATAAAAACTCTTGGGTCCCTGGGCCCGGGACCATTTAAAAAGTCAGCCCTGGATTCTGGCCCATTCATTAAATTTGATAGGCATCCACGCAGCAAACTGCTATTTAACTTGCAAGTCACGAAACTGTTCATGTTCATCCAAGAAATATACGTCTTTCTGAGTGCTTTGATATCAAGGTGGGCAGTGATAAAGAGTACAGTAAAGAAAGTGAAACAAAACATAAGCTTCTTCCAAAGAGACTGAATGCCACAAAATGGGCATCAAATCAAATCAAATCAAATCAAATCAAAGGGGCATGCAGTAAGAGCCCTCGTTAATAACTAACTATTGCTAACTATTGGAGCTATCACGACGCTTTCAGAAGAATAGCTGAGTACCCCGAAGAATGCAATACTACTAGAGCTAAAGCAAACAGTATATGCAAAGAATTCTTAAAGCTCGAAACCGCTATATTATTGCTCTGTCTGTGGCATGGCATCTTACAACCTTTTGACAAAAGCAGTAAAACTTTGCAACACTCAAATAATAACTTGAGTCTAACGTGCAGCATATACAACTAACTCAAGGAATATGTTCTACTAATGGGCTTGAGGGTAGAGAAGACATGAAGATTAACCCTTTTTACATTGTAATTGATAAACTCACAATGGAGCTAGACAAACGGTTTGAAGTATGCTTTACCCTTAATGATAAATGTGGATTTTTTTTACAACTTGTTATCACTTTGAAACGAAGACATAGAATGAAAGCACCTGCTTTGGCAAACAACCACCAAAGAGATGTAAGTGATAACGTAGTGGAAGAATGTGTTCAAGAGTTCATTAAAGACTTTGGCATTTTTTCAATAGACAAAACCAACACTTGCACCATAAACAAGAAAAAATTATAAGATTTTCCTCCGGAATTTTAAAACTCATTTGTGACAAGCAACTGACAACAATGTTCCCAAACTTTGATAGTCAAAGTCACATAATCTTTATTCATATAATAAATACAGTATGTACATTGAATAAGCGCCATTGTTGAAAACTAAAACTAAAAATCTTATGCTAAATATATATACATTTCAAGAAGAATTAAATAAAATTTTAATTGTTAGAGGAGGTGGAAAAATACTCGTCAAGGGAGTAAAGAGCTTTCTCTGTTAAAAAGCATTTTAAAATTTTTTTGAACCAACGTATATTATTTTTATTTTTTATGACTGATGGTAAGTGTCTTAAAAATTTTAGTCCTATGTATGAGGGTTTTTTTTCTAAAAAAATGTTAGTTTGTGTTTAGTTTTGGTAATGAACCTTTTGTGTCTGGTGTTATAAGGGTGACTATCAATTTCAGTGATTTCTAGAAGATTTTAGACAATAATAACTGTATTGAAAATATATTGATATAGTTCTAAAACTTAAAGACTTTAATAACCTAGTCAAAGATGTTGCTTCACAGAAAGCTCCAAAAGTTGATCTGTAGATGCTAATTAAAAGTCATATTGGGTTATTGTAACGTAATTTATGTTACTTTGTGTAAGGCTGTAATTTAGGTTTGGTTGATGACAGGCATACAAGTTTTTAAGAAGACTATTATGTAGGCTGTAGTTTGAAGATTATTATTGTCATGGATATACAATAGGTAAATCAATTTTTAACAATTATTTTGGTACTTAAAGTGGTGTAAATATCTGCATCAAGTAATCCAAGAGTTGCAATATGGCAACTAGTTTTGACCCCTATTCATGGGGTCATCTTCAGACCACACAAGGATTAAAATCAGATCTTCATTTGAAGATTGTCGTCAAAATAAAAACTCAACACATAACACAAACACACGATACGAATAACAAACAATGAAAATTTAAAACACAGAAAAAAATCGGGAAAGGATGTGACGACGTATACATTGTGGAAGTACAGTCTAGACTGCCAGTGGAGAGTTCATTATCAATGGCATCGCTCCTTATCTTTGTACACCTGGGGTCGCATTCCTTTCACCCTCCCTCCAGTAACTTAATCACAGTGTTGTAAATAAAATTAGATCTGAATGAAAGTTTGACGTTGAGTACGATTTGTTAATTGATCTTCACTGCTCTATATATATATATTTCAAATTCTTCTAACATGGTTCTGTGAGAATATCCTCATGAAAAATGAAGGATGACCTTGTTATTTTACATATTAGTGTAATTATGATTATTTGTAATTAAATGTTCATCAAGCAAAGTTAGATGATTGGGGCAAAGTTGTTTTTCTTGGCAGATGTTCATTAAAGCGTTTTTTTAAATGAACATGATCGGGAAGTCCGGGCAATATAATATTTCTGACAATTGTCTGGTGACAATTGGAATCAATGGTGACAATCATCCACCACAGCTAAGTTTGTAAACACCATTTTTATTGTACACATGAGGACTCTGTTGGGGGCGTTCCTTCAATAAAGAATTGAGTTGGTTGTTGGTTTAAACAAAACACTTACATTGTTTTTTGTCATTAAATTATTAAGTTATTACTTACGGTTTTGCCATAAATTGTGGGAATATTGGTTTTTTGTTCTTTTTCTTTGTCTTGTACTTTATTTTTGTTCTTGAAAATTAACTTATCCACCAGGCAGCTACTATAACTATTGGATACAGCAATGCGTTTGATGATATTTAACTCATCGTCATATTCGTGTAAATCCATTGGAAAAGAAAACAATCTATGTACAAAACTATTGTATGTGGAAAGTTTTTGATAATGTGGGTGATGTGAATCAGCATATATGGCCTGGTTTGTGCATGTTGGCTTTCTGTAAATTTTAAATTTTAAATTGTTGTCCTTCTTAGTTATGGTGAGGTCCAGAAAATTTATTGAATCATTTTCTTCTAAGTCTAAAGTAAACTTTAAGTTCGGATGGATATTAGACAAGTAATTATTCAAAAAAGACAACTGTCTGTTATTCCCATCAAACAAAACTATTGTGTCGTCCAAGTATCAGTACCAAAATATAATTAGCGAATTTCCCTATAGGGAATACGCTATTACGGTAGTAGCCATGGTAAGACCTAAGCCTGGGACCATGTTACTTTTTCGAGTTCCCCAGAGCCCAAAAACACCGTTCGTTCGCTGTGTGTGTCCGTGGTACTGATTACTTTTGACAGGGACCTCCGATTTTGATAAAATTTGGTATGAAGGTGTAGGACCAGGTCTATTTTCATGAGTTCCAGCATTATCGGGTTATGGGAACGGGGTTCAAAAGGGTTAAAAATGGGTTTTTTGGACATAAGTTTTAAAATTCCACAATTTTAAATAAAACCATTTAAAAGAAAAACAATTTAGTATTTTGAATTTTTAACATGTCTTAACAGGTTATGGAGAAAATCCAAAAAAAGTTTTCCATGTTAGTCTTACAGGGAAGTAACAAAACCCTGTATCTCATTTATTGACATAACTTGATCAAATTTGTATGTACATTCACTAGGTAGGGTTTAACTTATATTTACTTACAGCACCCATATGGCGGCAAACCTACCTACTCAACCCCAAGACCCTATGGGGTTTATGGGGAAAATGAAAAATATCAGAATTTGATGCAATTTAGTTACATGCACTGGGAACAGGTTTTCCTTTATCTTCTTGCAATACCCCAAGGCAACAAACCTACATCCTTGTTCCCTTGATGTTTACGGGAATATTTAAAATAAATTGAATGCTATTTTAAATTCGCTGAGTACGCAGGTCTGTTGTGACAGGGGTATTTTATCTTTGTATCAGTTCATTTTCAATGCTATTTAAAAATAGTTCAGCCAGAATACTGGAGAGAAGAGAGCCCATCGCCAAGCCTTCTTTCTGGATATAAAATTCATTTTCAAATCTGAAATAATTTTTCTTTAAAACGGTTTTAGTGAGTGTGATAAGTTCAGTAGTTGCTTCTGTTGACAAACTAGAATTTTCCTGAAGATAGAATAATTTGATTTTCAACATGTATGCCTAATAACTGATTGGTTTATTAGCAAATACAGTACACTCTCGTTCATCGGAACTAATGTGGCGGACGGCCGGTTCGGATGTCAAAAAATTCCGATGAAGCGGAGTCCGTCGTGAGTCATCATTTCTGCCCGCACGGTGACCTATCGTGATTGTATTCACTCTTATTTTTAAGATAACACAAGAGATTTTATGAAAATAAGACACTCAAACTTTGAACATCGTAACAATGAACCTATAGGAATAAAAACAACGCAGGAAATAAATATCCAAAATCTTTATTCTCATATTTCATATTCATATTTCAGCAGTCAACTGACTTCCACGTAACACAGGTGCAGTCGCGACGCGAGACAGACGAAATGACAGTTTGGGAAGCGGTCGAAGCGCATGTATTGTTCACTTCCTGCCCCCTTCCTCTTTCTATTTTTGTCCGCATACTCCACGGCCTCGTAAATCACATCGATGGGTACAGATTATGTAAAACGCCTGATGACTTTTGATGCAAAATGTGATACTTCGCTGTTATGCGGATAAAACAAATGGAAATAGAAGGCGCTAAAATGAAAAATTATTTATTTCGTAAGAAATAAAAAATTAATAATGTCCAGATTTTCAGTTCCGATGAAGCGGAGTTCCGATGTCACCGAGTCCGATGAACGAGAGTGTACTGTATACCTATAAGTGTTAAATGAACCAGTTATATTTTATCATAATTTATTGTAGATTTTTAAGTACACAAATCATTTCTGATGGAGAGTGGAAAAAGTCAATCATTTGTAAGTTATGAATTTAATTAAAAGTAGTTTTTCACAGGTATGAATTGGGAATACATGAAAAAACAGAAATTCTTCTTGGAAGGGCAGCTTTCAGAATGATCTAAGGATATGGAATAAGGAATGTTGAGGTATGTTTGAAATAAACAGTTTCACCGTTTAGAGTTGCAGTTGTTATGTGAGTGCGCAGTAAAACACAACTGTGTAGAGGTGAGTCAGACACCTGAACTGCTGTACTCGTGCACTCAAACACACGTGTAATTCTGTATCCGTAATCACCGTATGGTAGTAAGGGAGGTGGATTATAATAACCAACAATTAACATTTTCAATGGAAAACAATTGTTACAAATTTAATTATTGTTTATTCTGAAACTTGCGTCATTCGTGAAATAATAATTGCTCCTTCTAATTAATTGTAGTTAGAAGTATGTTACCATTGTTGTTTTGCTTTAGGTTTTTTTTTTTACATTTTGGAATGAGATATCACACTCTCAAGACATTGAGTATTTCCATTCCAATTTTTGGAGAATAACTTGTGTCTTTGGTGTGGTTCTTATTTTGCACAGAAGGAATTTATTATTTAAAAAAAAAGCCCAGAGAGCCATGTTTGTTTTACCGGAAATGAATCATGTAGAGGATTTTTCACATTTTCAAATTTTAACAGTGTTTTACATGTACAGTACTAGGTTAACCGAGCCTTTCTCATTCGTTTTAATTCACTTTTGTTGTAGTGTCATGGTAATCAAGCTATTAAATTTACAAAAGACTCTCTAAAGTTAACAGCTGTTTTAAAAAAAACTGCTTTAAATTAATGTTCCTTTATTTTTGTTTAGGCCTACTTTTCGTTGTTATTTCATTAGCAAGGGGTCGTCCATAAATTACGTCATCTGAAAATAGGGGGGGGAGGGTCCAGATTGAAAATGACGGTAAGGTGATGTGCAAGGGGGGGGGGGGGTCGGCTTTGATATGACGTCATTTTAAGTATGATGTTTTATATCAAATTTTAACAGTAAAACAATGATAAATTCGAACACAACTCAACTATTGTAAAATAATTACCTATAAAATACATTTGACTATTTTAAGGCGGTGTTTTATAGATTATTTTTCCATTGAGAAAGTCATTTTGGCTTTATTTCTGAAGCTAAATTCAGATTTTATTGGTCATTTTTTTTAGTTTATCATGTAGCGTTTAAAAAGCATTATTTTTTACTTAAAACGGAGGTTTGTTAAAAATGACGTCATTTTTCCAAGAGGGGGAGGGGGGTCAGACAAATTATGATGGTAGAATGATATTAGGGAGGGGGGGTCCAAAAATGGCCAAAAAGCGATGACGTAATTTATGGACGGCCCCCAACACATAAGAACAATGTTATAAATTACGATATTTAAACTTAATTTTCGACAAAATTTGATTTTTTCTGGGTTTGAGGCTGTTTCTAAACTTATGTTTGGGCCAAAACACTCTTAAATGCAAATCCGCTGCAAAATCCGCTGGATTTCGAGATTGTGGAACACACATCCCTTCAGACACTCCTGAATTATAGTATAGGATTCTATACAATTTAATTCACATAAAAAAGAATTTTTATTGTTTTGTCACTCATGTACAATACTATACACAAAAGAAACCCTGTCACTTATAAAATTAGGCTTTCAAATTCTCTGGACCCATATGTCATTTTTAATAACACTGTTTCAACGTAATGCTAAATTGCCTTTTTAATTAGGAGAACTAACAATGAGAACATTCAAAAGAAAGTTTTAAGTCTCATAAACAGAGGGAATTTTATTTTACAGAGAAATTTACGAATTAATACATCATTTTAAGGTTTTAATTAATTATAAGTTGTCATCAATATTTTGATTTGTATAACGGTGAATATACATAGTTGTATGACTCATGACGATCCCTATTGCAACATTTGTGTTGCTTAATGGCTAAATAAATATAACATCAATAATTTTTTTGTCCTTTAAGTATATACTTTTTAGTTTGTTGGAGGAACAATTAGTTTTTAAAAGTTACTATGAATACATTAAAAAATCAATGTACATTAGCATGTACACTGTTGTGAGTCCCTTGCCCACAGTTATTATACGATTCAAGAGTTTTTTAACTATGTTTTTTTACTTACAAGTTGTGTCAACATTTTTTTTCTAATCATCTTTCATAAAAGTGTTAATAACTTTTGGCTTTATTTATTTGGCCGCCAAACATTATGTTGCACTGTGACGAAAGCTTATGGAATTGTATAATAACTCATTAAAATATAATAGTGAAAACAATGTTAAGAACAAATTTAAGGAGCCACTAAAGGACCAATTAATTTAGTAAGCTTGACTAGATTCTTTAGATTTGAAAAAATTATATTTAAGCTTAAATAAGATACACGCTTAAAAATAAATATTTTATTCAAGTATAATTATTACAACAAATACTAAAGATTTTAAAATTTGTACCTTTGAGTACGGTAACTTTGAAAGTAAGTAACTTCTTATTAAGTTAAAAAAAGTTTTGTTCTCACTAGTCTAAATATTTTTTTTTGTCTATCTACGCCATTGGCATTTTTTACGTTTTGACGGGGAACGGTAAAAACCCCAGTCTTGTTACTATCTAACATCGACCAGTTGTTAGAAAGCATCATTAATTAATAGCCCAATGACAAATGGCAACTGGGTCCGGTATCGAACCCTTAAAAAGCTACTAACTTTTCTCAGGATCGAACCGGCAACCTTTGGATTCAAAGGCGAGCACTTTAACCACTCAGCTACCCAGCCAGTTGAAATATTGAAAGAAAGAAAGAATCATAACCTTTGCAGTAGGATGTTTTCAAAAACATGATGACTAAGAGAAACAACATACTGTATGTTAGTAATTTATTAACAAAGAAGCAAATTAAGGTTAAGAGGATTTATAAACAGAAAAAAAATCTGTTGGTACCAGATCTATGAGATTAATGAATATGGGTCAATCTCAAGAGACTGACCTGGGTAGGTAGGATTTTAGAGAAGTACGGTATTCATTTTGTGTTTTTTTCTATCACTCTCACTTAACGCAACTTTCTTCTTACCGTTTTCAAAATTTAAAAATTTCTGTAGAAAAACAATTTTTACAACAAAAATTTTAGGACAAAGTAATGATTTGCCTAAACACATGCAAATTTAAACAAAAGTAATTTTTAGATTTTAACAGTTGATTGTTAGAATTTGTAAAAGTTTATGATGTTTGATAACTAGATTCAAGGATTGAAATTTCTTAGACACCATTAACAATCTTGAGGCATATCAAGCCCTAAAAATTCAAAAGTCGATTAGCAGGAGCTAGACAAAAATCATTAAGGTCTTACTAATATGTTGTGTTTTTAATTTACACAGCTAAAGCTGTGGGTGGTGCTTACGTGTTGAATTATCTTTTACTGCATTTTACCCTTTAAAACAGGGAGTGTTATTATTAATTATGAATATCAGTGTCTACGTTATAAATACTTTTTTACATATTTTAAATGTAAGACTACAAAATTTAAATGATAGTATGGAGTTTCCCCTTTACAAAAGGTGGGATTAAACTTTCATGGACTCACCTTCAAGTAGCACCAGCCGGCCCGCGTGTAATCCGCCGTGAGTCTTGGTGGGAACACAAGAGTTAGACTCTCCAGAAGTTTCTGCATCCAGATCCTGCGCTCTGTGGTTCCTGGCGACCCCACCAGGTGGGGTTTGTCCCTTTGAGAACAGCTTATCTCCATGCAGTATATGTCCTCTCCATCATTGCTACAGAAAACATAATGTTGAATTTAATGCCGAAAAACCTTTATGTCACAAAAGTTACGTAACTATCACTACGCTATCTGAGCCAACTTTTAACTCATTTAAATAAACACATATTTAAGAATTATTCTAGGATACAGTGTCCATTTATAAAATAAATAAAGATATATTTGAGACTATAAAATGTACAATGAAATCAAGACAAATTACTAACTATCATGAATACAATACAAGAAGCAAAATTATCAACAAAATTGCACAGAAATACTAAAAAAAAGCCTACATACATTGGAATTAAATTTCTATCAAGATTACAAAAAGAAATAACATCAATTTCAAACATAAACAAATTTAATATCAAGTTGAAGAATCATTTATTGGAAAATCCTTATTATAATTTTAAAGAATACTAGTTGTTGCCCGTCGATACTCGACGGATATAAGTTAGCTCCATTAGTGGTAAATGAAACGCTATAATAGTACAAACATGTAAGGTAGTCCATAAAATGTACTTCTTTGAACTGCCATACCAAGAACGGCAAGAACAAAAATATATTTTACAGAAAATACTACGATTTTAGTTGGAGCGTCGGAAAAGTAGGAATATTCCGTAAAACCAATAATGTTGCACCCTTGTACTTATAGGCCCTACTCTTTAGTATTTTATAAACATGTCAATTTGATTGTTTAGGTAGGCGCAAACCTAATTAGCCTAAGGAAACCGTTCTATTAGGTTCAACAACATCAGAAATAAGTAGACCAATATCCACTTGTAGGCCTATTGGATAAATTGTTCTTAACAGTTTTTTCAAGAATTAGGAAAGGCCTCTAGAGTGTTGTAACTTATGATGGTTGGCTTTAACAAATATTGGTGTATTAGGGTATAGAACGTAGAGAAACCATTTATAACCACTTTCATATCGCAATATTTATGCTGTAGTGTGCAAGTTTCAATAAAATTTAAAGAATACAAATTTATTTAACAGAAAATTGCATAATTTTAGTTGGAGTGTCTGTCAAAGTAGGCCTATGGGCATATTCCTTAAAAACAATAATGCTGCACCCTTACTATGTAACACAGACACTCTTTAGTATTTTATAAACATAAAAAATCGATTGTTTGCTTAGGCCTAAACCTTAGTAGCCTAATCAAAGCGTTATATTAGTTAAAAACATAAAAAAATAAGCAAGCCTAAACTATCAATTTGTAAACTTGTTAGTTTAATAAATAAGTTTGTTGAGAGTTTGAACAGGCCTATAAATATTTTAATGTATCTATTTTGCTTAAAATAAATATCGGTACCATCAGTAAAACATTTATTAGTGACGCCGTTATTGGACACATTACAAAAAGTATAATTGTGAATTCGGTCTGGAACCCGGGCCGTCTGATTTGGAGTGAGTCACGCTACCGACTGCGCCACAAATACTGTTGTTTGCGGTAGTACTCGTAAATGTAAAGCATTACAACGCTTCAAACGACAAATTGATTGCACAAAGAATTTCCGATACATCCGTTTCTTTTAATACAAATGTGAGCAATTTATTTTAACTAAACCTTTACAATTTAGTCTTAATTTTAAAGCAATCAGCTATTTTACATAATTAAGCAACTTTCTTTCCATTTAAAGGATAATACATCATAATAATTGTAAACGTTTTTAGGTACTGACCATAATAAACCAAATCCTTCATGAACTTTTGTTCATCCACTCTGTATTTAGACAAAATACCTCGTGTGTTTACAATCAGCTGATTGAAATCGTGTAAAATAAATAAATTGTTAAGGTTTGAAAATGTTGACATTTTTAATTTAAGGTAGTAAGATAACGTTAATTATATGATTAAGCAACTTTCTTTTCATAAATGACAATACATCATAATAATTGTAAACGTTTTTAGGTACTGGCCATAATAAACCAAATCCTTCATGAGCTTTTGCTCATCCACTGTATTTAGACTAAATACCTCGTGTGTTTACAATCAGCTGATTGAAAGCGTGTAAAATAAATAAATTGTAAAGGTTTGAAAATGTCGATATTTTTAATTTAAGGAAGTAAGATAACGTTAAAGTAAATAAAATCTGCTAATATACAAAGGTTTACGTTTTATTTGGTACAAACTGCGTGTAAATTGGTCCAGTGGAAGTCTCAGACGAACTGTCCAAAGGATTGGAAATGTTGGCTTTTTTCCCCCATGTTAAATCTCCATAAGAAAAGTTTATTTTTAATTTTTGACCGATTTAACGTAAATATTTTTGAAATACGAATAAAACCTGCTAATATAGAACCGAAAACGTTTATTTTGGTACAACCCGCATGTAAATCGGTCCAGTAGAAGTCTCAGACGAACTGTCCAAAGGATTTAAAATGTTGGCTTTTTTCCCCATGTTAAATCTCCATAAGAAAAGTTTATTTTTCATTTTTGACAGATTTAACGTAAATATTTTTGAAATACAAATAAAACCTGATAATATAGAACTGAAAACGTTTATTTTCGTACAACCCGCATGTAAATTGGTCCAGTAGAAGTCACAGACGAAGTGTCCAAAGGTTTTTTAACTTTGTGTTTTAAATATATAGATTTGAAAGAGAAAATGAAAAACCAAGAAAAATTTGATGTAGTTTTATATATATTTAGCTGTAATGTATATCAACTTAAAAATTCGTGCCTTGGCATGTAGTTGATGTTTTATTAAATAAATAAATAAGAATTTGAAACCATGCTGCATCAGCTGAAGAAAACTTTAAAATTTTCAAAAATAAAATATAATTACTGTTCAATTAACCATTTACGAGAATTACCTGTTAGTAATTAGAAATTAGTAAATTTAGTTATGCAAATAATTAAAATTATTAAGGGTCATACTATTAAGGGGATATACCATTCATTAGTCATCCATTACACTAGACCTCAGAGAATATTTGACTTTTTTGCATAATTTTCCAGACTGAGAAATTGAAAAAAAAATCTTGCAGAATCTCCCAAACTTTTAATAGGTATCAGCTAAAATACCCCCGTCGCAGCCAACCTGCATACCCAGCGAATTTCCATTTCTCAGCTGAATTTTTGTATTTTATTATTTCCTCATAAATATGATGGGATAGAGTATGTAGGTTTGCCAAAATATGGATTTAATAAGCAAATATAAGTTAAACCACCTAGTCGATGGACAAACCAAATTTTATTACGTTCTGGTAATTTTTCCATTTTACACATAAAAACCATGGGGTGAGAATTAAAATTGGCAGCCATACAGTAAGCAAATATAAGTTCAACTCTTCATAGTGAATCTTAATACCAAACTTTATCAATCTATGTCAATAGATAAGCAGAGGGTTTTGTTAATTCCCCATAAGAATAACATGGGAAATACATTTTTTTTATTTTCTCTGTACAGTAAGCATTTAAGCTAAGTCAAAAATTCAAAATACTAAATTGTTTGTTTTTTAAGCTCTTTCCAATAGTCTAAGTTAAAATTGTAAAATTTTAAAATCTATGGTCAAAAAAGCAATAACCACATCTTTGACCTTCTTGTAACTTCATAAAAACCCCCTTCCTATAACCCGTTTATGCTGGTTTGCGAACTCACCTGGTCCCACACCTCTATACCAAATTTCATGAAAAATCGGAGATCTTTATCAGAAGTTATCAGTACCACAGGAATATATATATATATATATATATATATATATATATATATATATATATATATATATAGAGAGAGAGAGAGAGAGAGAGAGAGAGAGAGAGAGAGAGAGAAGGGGGGAGAAAGAGGATAGGATGATTAAAGTTTATCTATGCAGGTGATAGTGCATTGGCATATCACAGCATTTTCGACAGGCTGAGGAAACAGTAACAAATGACCTCATGACTCTCGGTGAATACTTTGAAGCCTGTAAGCTAAATCCGAACCCAACAAATCTGAGGTTGCTTGCTTCCTTTTGAATAATAAACTAGCCAACCAAACAATTAAAATCGTATTCAACGGTGTTGAGCTAAATCACAATGACCACCAACAGTATCTGGGAGTCACTTTAGATCGGTCTCTGACGTATAAAAGCCACTAACAAAAAACGGCAACTAAGGTGAAAACCAGGACTAACATTGTCCATCACCTTGGCTCCACGTGGGGAGCTAAAGCACAAGTTCTGCGAACCACTGCTCTGTCATTGGTATATTCAACTACTGAGTACTGTGCTCGCTAGTGGTTAAACAGTGTGCATGTTGGAGAGATCAACGTCCAGCTAAACATAAACAGAACCATGAGAGCCATTAGTGGTACACTCATGGCAACTTCTGTACCCTGGCTCCCGTGGCTGTATAATATTGCTCCACCTGAAATATGAGGTAGGGATGCACTCGTTAGGAAATACACTAAGATTTTATCTGCTCCACAGCTGCCCATCCATGATTACATACTCCAAAATGTGGGCCGATTGAGGTCCCGAAAACCACCTCTACAAACAGCCTCCCAGTTGATGGACACAAACTTCACCATCCATAACAACTGGACTTCCTCCTGGGATGCTTTACAAGGTCGGAACCACTTTTTGATAGCGGACTCGACTGTAGCGGTAGGTGGTATGAATCTTCCTCGGAAGCAGAGGACTATACTCAATCGTTTCTGCACTGGAGTGGGAAGATGTAATTATTTGAAGTACGCGGAGCGGAGTATCAAACTAGGGAGCACATAGTCACAGAGTACCCACTGAGTGCTTTACCGGAAGGATTGACCGGTCTGCATAGCTTAAGTGAAGCTGGGCTGCAATGGCTTAGCGCCCTGGATTTAGCTCTATAAAGAGAGATCTAATTTTGATTTTAGTGTTTAGTTTTATACATATACCGACAGTATAAAAGTGCTCTGCACCACAGAATTTATTTTATTACTCTTTAAACTATTTACTGATATTGTTCCGCCGTGTCCACTATTAAATGGTGACTTGAGTCACCTACTCCAAAAATGAATACAGATTAAGTTACGTTCCAGGAAAACCACACAAAATGGTGACATTTGTAATTTCTATTTTAAATTAATACTGATAACGTTCCGCTGCGACCAAACCAAACTATTTGGGCCTGGTTTTTAGCTAACCAGTCTGCTGAGTTAGTATTTGAAACGTTCCAAGATGGCAAAGGCAAATTTTTTAGCACAAATTAAAAAAATAGTTGGTTTTGCCCTGAAATTTAACTATTAAAAAATAAATAGGGTAAACCGAGTAACATAATTATCGATTAGTAGGCAGCAGTTTGGTAATAGTATTATTTAACCTATTACGTTAAATAACGCACACCTCTAATGGCTAGTACTGTAATAGCATATTCCCTATAGGAAAATTCTCTAAAAATAAAATTAGCCTATGCATAATAAAAACAAATTTAATGAAAAAATTTTGGTTCATTTCCGGCAAAATCCATAACTTACAAGAATACTCTATAAAACTCCATTATATTAGTAACTAATATAATCCTTATCTAACACTTCAAAAGGGAAAGTAGGAATGAATATATATTTTGTAAACCTCACCTTTGTCTGGTTTCCCTGACGATTTGTAGGCTGTAAATGTGTTCTACCAGGATTACATCCTTATTAGAACTGTTTCGTTCAGCAGAAAACATCAATCGCCCTTCTGCTAGCTGACACCACTTTTGAGCAAAGTCCTTTTGTTTCTCGCCACCTGAAGGTGATCTGAAGAGGAAACCGCTGTGCAGAGGCCCTGAAGAGCTGATTATTGGCCGTTCGATCTCTTTAGCTGAAGAAATGTCCTCATTGGGAACAACACTGCAATCTTCCTTTTCTTTCGCTTCTGATTTTCTTTTCATCCCCGGAGACCATTGTGAGCTGTCAGTAACCTTTTTAAACACTCGCTTCATACTTGTCCATCGAACAATATTTGATGATCTTTTCTTTTCAGTGTTTAGTTCCCTATCAGGGGAACCAGATGGAGTAGTCTCCATTGTTACACATTCTTCTGGGGTCCTATTTTCTTTACTGTCACCACTTGATGTTTCACTATTTACAGGAACAGCAGTGACTGGTCTCTGATACAAAATGTATTCTACATCATTTGGAATTTCAGGGGTTTCTTTTGTCTCATTAGATATTGAATCATATCTGGTAGGTGGTACTGGAAGAGAAACTGTTTCAAAATCATCACTAAATTCGTCATCATTACTAAACACTGGAAGACTTTCTGTTTCCATTTTTTCTCCAAGCTTTGAATCAACCTTCAAGGCCTCAAACAATGGATCGAACTCTGAGAAAAATGAATTAGTTGGAAACAAATTGCTTTTGATTTGATTTTTTGCCAGATGGTCCTCTTGCTTAAACTTATTCATCATCAGAGGTTGCCAATTTAAGTAAAGTTCATTGGGAACTGACATTGAACTTCCTTCACTCCCAGCACTTGATGCTATAGATTGCTGCCTTTGAACTGAAGAGTTTGGAACGGATTCATTTTCTAGCTTAAATGGTTGTAGGGGTTTCAGAGCAGTAATTTTATGTTCTTTCTCCACGGATTTTGTTTGAGAATTTTTAGCCGTTTTTTCATTTCCAGTTCCATGAATAGTAAAATTCACATACTGTTCACATTTTGGTATGACATTAACATACTGTTCAACTTTTTTGGGAACATGAACTGTGTCGTAGAAACTCCATGATTCTGATCTGGAAACTGCAATTCTCTTATGATTGGGTAGAGTATCCCAATTCGGAATTGGTCCACAATCACTTTCACAAATACTTTGTCTTTTCATTTGACTTTCACTTGGAATATTGCTTTGTGAAGAGTTTGAATCACTTCCTCCTCCACATAAACTGAGATGCTTTAAGTCTTGTAAATCTTCATATGTTCCAATACTTTCCATATCTGGAAGAGAACTCTTTAAACTCTTACAAGTGTAATAATCACCAAAGCTGCCTGAGTGGCTTGATCTATTTGAGAGCTCATCGTACAATGACTCATCAGGAAGGGGGGGAGGGGGGTATTCGGGTGGTGGTAAACTCATTTCACTGTCTGAATCATAAGCATTATCAAATTTATCATTTTGTATAGGAGATCCAAACTTGATTGAGCCAAAAATATCTTCCGTTGGTAAAGACTGACATCTGTCTAATCTGGGTTTTACAGCATCAACTTCAGTCTTTGCATTTGTGTGAGGCAAAGCTGACTGACGCTTATTTAGGATACCTCTCACAGATCTTTCAGTTTTCAACCCAACATTTTTGGTAGTTTCTATAACAGCCTTTCCTTTACCATGAACATTATCACTTGCTGATTTCAAACGATTTTTTAGGCTTTTTGTTAAGGTATTGTAACTTTTTGTAATGACATCCTCAAAAGAGCTAGGTGTGCTCTCAGAGCTACCTTTATCATCTTCATCCTTGACTGAATTTGAATGAGAAGTCATTGTAACTGCTGATGATCTGGGCAATGGGACTGGTTTTTTTAACTGCTGGGTGCAATTGGTATTTGATTGTGGATGGCTTACAGGACTTGTTCTTGGTAGAGGAGTAGGTTTAACTTGGAGTTCTTCCATTTTCCAACTTGAATGCCTATAGAAATGATAAGAAAACTTTAAACAATAATTCTTATAGGCCTTACTGTTAATAAAAGTTTACTGTAACAACTAAAATTTAGAGTTTTGCATTCCAAGCAAGGTATGTGTGTTCACAGATAAAGCATTGTCTTTTGTATTGTCTTTGGTGTGTTGCACTTAAATGTAGCCTATAATTTAGGCCTAGGAAATTAGTGCATATAGTATAGATGCCTGTGATAAAAAGAATAGAAATAGGCCTGACCTGAATTGGATTGAAATTACAAATGATTGGTGCACCTCTGATAGACCTCACGAGTAACCGCTTACAGGGGGAGATGTTCTATTAGTAACTTAAGCCTAACTCTTGAATCGCTTTTTTATCATTTTGTTTACAGCTTTCCCCGAAAGCATTTAAGTTATTCTGTTTTTGTAGTACACACTTCCATTTCAACAATATAAATTTGAATGATATTAAAAACATAATTAAATCTTTGAAAAAAATCACTTCACCTGCTGGGATGAAATACTCACTTTTGTTATAAAAGACTGTTCAGATTTAATAGCTTGGCCATTACATAAAATAATTAATTAGTCTTTTGAAACGGTGAAATTTCAAGAAAAACAAAAAATTTTCATTATCGTAATCAAACCAATTTAAAGAAATGGAAATAAACATAAAAAAAAAAAAACGATATACCTGTTTCAATATTACTGTACCAAGTTTTTCAAAAATTGTAAATATTAAAAGAATTTATTAAGTTGTTTCCAAGTCCGTCTGGCGGTTCTATTAGACATGGTTTGTGTCTTAAATTAAAGATATTCACATGCAGATGATGCATTGAACATCACAATACTTTAAAATTTCGCATACTCAACATTTAACTCAACTTATACATAAAAAAAATTCCTCACTATGTATTCCTTATGGCTTTCCTTTCGTAAAGATGTTTATAAGATTTTTTTTTGTTTTTTTTTTTGTATGGGTCTAATTAAGATACGGTAGGCCTATATGCCTATATAGGCCTTTCTTTTTTATAAAGAGGTTCTTTCATGGTCAAAGAACACTCAGTGAAATACGCTCTATCATTTGAGATATAAATCGTTAAAATTGGATGAGTTTGAGACAAATTATAAATACAACCAACGTTAATTTTAATCTATTTTGAGAGGGTAGAAGGTTGAAGGAAACTGTGAACATATTTGTTTCTATTTAACATATGTGTAATGTACATGTGTATAAAGATTTGATGGATTATATATAACTTTTATCTGCTCCTATCATTACTTTGTAATATAATGTTTATTTATTTTGCAGTTTTTTGTTTAGTAACGTATCTGCTACAGTACGATCAATGACGATTGTGTAGATGTATATTTATTTTACATTATTTATTATATATATATTTAGTATTTACACTTAATGTATAACTTACAAATTTATTACATACAATTTAATTTAATATAAATTTTAATATATTCAAAAGTGTTTGTTGGGTCAGCTCCAACATGCGACAACTTTGCTAAATGCAGCGGGCGGGGCTGCCCAAACATACGAGCAGAAAGGGTTAGGTAAAGGTTTTGTGGTACTTTTAAATCAAAATTAGTAAATATTTTATGACCTGTAGTACTATAAATGTATGACTATATAAAAATAGATGAATGGACTATTTAACAATACAAAAATTGTTACGGTAGAAAAATTAGGCTATAAAACTTAGGTTAAAAATAAAAAAGTACAAAAGAAAATATTTTAGGTGCCATAACTTTGCTCTCCCCGAAAAAAATTTTAGATGATATACATAAATCAAAATTCGAATATACCTGTACTGTATAGCTTACATTTTGTTTAGAATTTTATGGAGAAGAAGCAAATATATAATTAACCCTAGAAAGGTATCGTGTTTCAGTTTGACGCTAAAGGTATCGATAAGTATATTTGACGTGTTTATAGTTTAATTTTTTTAGCTATATAATTACGATATAAAATATTCTAAGAATAAAGTTTGCTTATTATAATTGTATTTAAAATATCTTAGGATATTTTAAATATATATACATTTTTTTACTTATATACTTTTTTTTATATATACATATATATATATATATATATATATATATATATATATATATATGTATTTTTTTTCCTTTAAGTAAAAAAATATAAATACACATATCAAAATTTTGTGTTTCTTGACTCTAAATGTTGAGGATGCCAACTGATTACCGGTATTAAAAAAAAAAAATCTGTAGACCAGCTTTTTTATTCTTTACCGGTACTATATATACATGAATGTGTTTATATAAATATATATGTACGTATATACACATAAACATATATATAATATCTATAAATACATTATAAGGTTTTGTTTTACTTATACTCAAGGACAAGAATAAGACAATTCAAAAAAATATAATTCAAGGAAAAATCTTTATTGTCATATAGGTATTTTACAGCTAAAAACAAAAAATAATTGTTGAACTTGAATCATTGATTAACCCTTCCCGCGCTACATTAAATCACAGGCTGAGACGGAATTATTTTAAGCAAAAATTCAAAACATGATGTTGTAATTTGTTGTCATTAATTTGTTCCAAATAATTCATACGTTATAAAAACCCCGTTTTTAGTGCTGAAATAGTTTTTTTGCACATGTTATAAAGAAAAGAAAATTGGAGAAGACGGATATATCCGTCTTTGGCCCGCAAGAAAACATAAGTAAACGTATATATCCGCCGCCGCCCGGAGCAACAATCTAGAAATATGAAAACTGCTGATAATTTGGAGTATTTTTGCGGGCGGGGGATATCCGTTTATGTCATTTTGTTATTTTATTTACTACCTTTCATAATAGGCTATAACTTTAAAAACAGTTTCTCTTAAAAACAGTAAAAAAAAAACAAAAGCTAAAAATGCAAAGAATTACAATACATCGTGCTTCTGGTTCATCGCTTTATTCGCCAGAATCATTTTTCATATTAAAGTTATTTTCACTGCCAATTATTAAATCCTCTTCAGATGCACTTCTTATTTTGTATTTTGTAACATCTTCAGCAAAATTTGGGTCATTAGGAATAATTATTTTGAAATAAAACTCATAGTACGTCATTACAAAAACGTAAACAAACACTCACTGTAAGGTCCCAGCGCAAACCAACAGTTTCGCGCTACACATGTGTTGTTTTGGCATGAAACAGGTGAAAAAGTCACGGGACATAATCTTGCCAACTGCAAAAACTTAATTACCCATCAATATAATGTTTATAAACGAAATATATACAACATATATGTTTGTGTACTTTTGGACAGATATATCCGTCTTTATCCCGGAAAAGAAAATTTCTAAAACGGATATATCCGTTTTCAGCCCAGAATAGAAATGAAGTTTAACGGATATATCCGTCAATAGCCCGGGAAGGGTTAACATAAAAAACAAATTTAGCTTCAGCTTTTAGTAAATGTTTGTATTTTTGTTGCTCTTCTTCTTCTTTTTGTTTGTAAATAATCCTCCATTGTTTAATAAACAACTGCCAGCTGAGTTCACCAGTGTGTAACCTTCAATTGCCAGTCCTTATGCCATATGACAACCCGGAATTGCCAGGACCAAAACATGTGATTTTACAATGTTTTTCTTTAAAAATCATAACTTCCCTCATAATACAGTTAGAACCTTATATTTTTTTTTTGTTTTGAAGGTAAATATATGCTCTAAATACCGATATATAATTACATGAATACGGGTTCATATTTTCAGTAAAAAACTAAAAATAAATATAAAATTTTATATAAAAAATTTTTTTAATGTATTTAAAAAACTAAACATTTGTCAAAATTACATTTTACTCAAAAACCCACATGATAATTGGATTTAGCATGTTTTCTTGGTCATAGCTCACAAATTTTCATCAACTTTTGCCAATAAATAGTATATAAAAGAATAAATATACCTATATAAGAAAATGTAGTGATATAGCAAAAATCTACTATTTTGAATTACACTCTAAAATAATTATCAAATCAATATTTTATTTAAATATTAATTGTAAATATTATTGTAAATGTTTTATTTATATATTTTTACTGAAATATAATAGACAGTAAATAAAAAATAAAAATTCAGCAAACAAAAATAATATGAAAAAAGAATTTTACGGTAATTACAAATTACAGAAACTCATGAGGAAGGCTAGTTGGAAATCTTGATAAACACTTAACTAAAATGAATTCACAAAGATAGGGTATGAAATCAATTAAAAAGTTTTTTGAATACAGTAACTACTATTTACATATATGTACATCATTTGGTTTCTTACACTTTCCTTCTTTGGTTATGCCACAGATTTTAACCTGTAAGTATTGTGCATGGTTTGCTGTGTGCGTTTGCAGTGATTTTTGATTTTTATTTCTTGTTTTGAAGTGTATTTTAGTTTTAGTTAGCATTTAAATGTTAGACGTAGCCTATTGTTGTAAAACTGAATGGCTTAATAAAATCTTTGAATCTTTGAATCTTTCTTCTTTCTGTTAAAACCTGCAGTCTGGGAGCGGTCGCCAATGCCTGTATAACCTCAACAGTCATGGTGTTACGTAATTGAATCACTTGTTTTTCTTTTAACAAAGCATATTTATCAAATACTGCAACTCTTTAGCTTTAATTTGAGTTGAAATATAAACGTTTACTGCTAAATTTGCGTCCGCTAACTTACAAAGAGTTTGTGAGATGCCGATTAGATCGGCAGCGGGCATTTCTCGCGCAGACGATAGGCGCCGATGTCGTCGGCTGCTGGCATTTCTCGCGACGATAGGCGAAGCCGATCACATCGGCAGCTGGCAGTTCTCGCGATGTAATAAAATGCCAATCTAGTCAGCTCTTGGCACCCAAAGGGTTATTTTAAAGCAGTTCCTAATAGACCATCCCTTTTACAAACTCTCTGATTTCCATGACTTAACCGCTTATCAGCCTAACCCTGACCTGAGTCTTTGACTCATGACATTTTTCTTTGACCAACCCCCAGTCTGTTATCATGTTGACGGACACTTAACTAAACCTTTCGATTGACCGATATAGGTTAAATACAGGTAGGCCTAGACCTAAATGTGAAGGAACGTTGTTTTTAGCTCAAAACAAAAAAAGGACCATGGTCCCAGGCTTCTTAGAACAAGGAGGGGAAGTAACAGTGTCATTATATTCTATGAACTTTGAGCGCAAACTAGCTTTTCCCTGCAAACGAGTATGCACTAATTCAGCAGGGCCCACCCTGAGAACTAACCAGGTAAGCTTAAACAGAGGCAAATGCTTTCATTGAAGGAGTTAATTACGGTAGGCTATACAATTTTTATTACAGGTACTTACAAAGAATGTAGGCCTGGATTAGAGAATCTTCACAGTTGTTAGCACCAATAAAATGTTTTTTACGATATGAGAAGGTCCTAATGACATTAGGCCTAGCTAAGCAAATTCTGCATCAATTACAATTAAGCACAGAGATATACCTCTACTTACATTACAGGAAAAGTTTTAAAACTTTTAACATACCACGTTTAGTAAAGTATTTCTAAACAGTAAACACTTGTGTACATTAGAATATTAATACTTTATATACATTGTCCAATGTAACATCGCGTTTTACTTGACTCCAGATTCAGAAAGAAATTATTAACACTGTAGTGTATTGTTTGACATAACGATAATGTAAATAGTAAATTGATGACTCACAGCTGTTGAGCTATGAACTGTTTTAAAACCATTTTATTTGATTTCGCTAGAAACTCTTTTTTACTGGCTAACTGTTCATTCGGTTCAATTCCAGTGTGTCCGTGTCCGTATATCCAGCTGACGAGCTAACAAACGTTACAACATAGCAAGGTCTGTAAAGGAAGAAGCATTACACCATTACACCTTGACCGTGGGGTCTCATAATAGCTACGCTCATAGCAACTACAATTTCAATGTTGACATAGGTACTAAAATGGCAGTGTGAATTAGCGCCTACACTCGTAGGCGCTGGTAGAACATTTCAAATTTGTGTAGGCGTTAACGAGAATATGACCTATACTTTTTAGAACATTGATTTAGACTGTTCGATTTGTAAAATATATTTAAATTGTAGCAACTAAAAGTGAAAAAAGCTTTTAGGTCCGACAAATTTCTGAATATCTCGATTAGCAACTACTCTACATAGCCACTAAAATTGAATTTGTAACATAGCGCCTACAGAGTCGTTCGGAGTGAACAGCTCTTTTACAGAGCAGCTCTTTTGAACGACTTCCCTGCCATGACATCTGCAACAGTGTTGCCACTTTTGGGGATTTTACGCCAAATTGGGGATTTTTCTTGGCTTTGGGGATTTTTTTGGCGGATTGAGTCTGATGGGGGATTTTTGGCGGATTTCCGGGATTTTGTCCAATTCATTGGAGGATTTTTCTGATCTTGGGGATAATTAAGAGATCATTAAATTTCACTTGAAAAAACGTCAAAAGATGTGAAAATTACGTTTATTTACTTAATTTTTACCTTTTTTAATTTATGTTTTACTGAACACTTTACAATTTTTTTCAACCAAATTTGTAAATGAATGCTTTTTTTCTAACCAATACATTAAAGAAATGTAAATAAAGTCGAACAAAATTTTTCCATCTGTACCAGGATTTGAACCTTACAATTTCAATCTGAGGTGCGGCTGTATCTGAGGTGGATTTAAATTACATTTATACATTTAATACTCAACCTTCCTTGCACTTCAGCAAATCAAAATTAACTTTGACCCAATTTGAAATAACAATGTGTTTGTTAACAGTAATTATTTCTAAATCTTTTATGAATATATTTATTATTGCTTATCCTATACTATAATACGAGCAATGTCTGAAGGGATGTGTGTTCCACAATCTCCAAATCCAGCGGATAGATTTTGCTTATAAACTTTGCATTTAAGATCGAGTGTTTTGGTCCAAAAATAAGTTTAGAAACATAGCCTCAATCCCAGGAAAAATCAAATTTGGTCTAAATTTAAGTTTAAAAATCGCAATTTTTAACATTGGTCTTATGGTTTGCTATTTTGGTAATGAAATAAAAACGAAAGGTATATAAAAATAAAGAACTAAAGGTAAGCAGACCTTTTGAAACAGCTGTTAACTGTGAAGAGTTGGTTGTTGGTGGAAATTTAATAGCTTTATTTCCATGACACTATATTAAAAGTGAATTAAAACCAACAAGCAAGGCTCGGTTAACCTGGTACTTAAATATTTAAAGTGTTATTAAAAGTAGTATAAGGAATGCATGAAATTAAACACTGTGTTTCCATTATAAATTGTTGATAAATTCAAATTGTTATTTCTAAGGCTATAATTAGACAATATCTTTACATATGTAAATGTGATTGTTTGACAATAAAATAAAATTATCAGTAACTAAAAAGTAAAGTAAAATTTAAAAATCAATTTTTTTTTTTAATTTTAATTTTTTAAATATACATTTTTTACATAATGTCTTAATTATCTGGACATTCTTTGGTGTGGAATAACGTTGACCCTCAGAGAAGCTCAGAGGCTTTGTCGGGTGGTCTGTCCCCAATGTTTAAGCCATGTGCAGTCACTCATTTATTTTTTTATTTTATTATTTTTATTTTTTATTTTGGATGTATCTACCTACGCCAGTGGCATTTTTTTAACGTTTTGACGGGGAACAGTCCAAACGCCAGTCTTGTTACTATCTAACATTGACCAGTTGTTATAAAGCATCATTAATTAATAGCCCAATGACAAATGGCAACTGGATCCGGAATCGAACCTTTAAGAAGCTACCAACTTTTCTCAGGATCGAACCGACAACCTTTTGAATTCAAAGGTGAGCACTATATAAGCACTCATCTACCCAGCCAGTTATTTCTTCAGACATACACAATGCAGATAACATACCGAGGCAATAGTATTTGAATTAAAAATATAAATTCAGTCTAGGTACAGTACCATTTTTTTTTAATGTGTCATAATGTGGAATATTTGTGTGAGGGATAAAGTATTTACAAAGTGAAGAAAACATACACAAGGCGATTAAAGTCCGTTACATGTTTTACCTTGCAGGAAAATTTTTAAATTAATTGATGGGTAAACAACTATAGCCTACTCTGATGAAGAGACAACTAAAAGTGAACAATTGAATATAAGTTCAACAAATTTATAACACCAGTTTGTCACAATAAATTTTGGCCTTTTATGAACTTGCAGGATAAAGAACAAAAGGGGAGGTAAAAGTAGAAAACCCCTTGTGGCAGGTTGCGGATTTTCATATTGTTATGGCATCCGGTCCCGGCCGGCTGGCCCTGGAGCGGAGTTTCATGTTTTTTTTTTATTTTATTTTTTTTTTACAAATAAGAACGTAAGAACTTGTGTGGAGTTTCATGGTCCCGTTTTACCCACATATTTACAATTATAGGTATGAAATTGGGGATATTTGGCTGTAGAAAGGGATTTTTGTTTAATTTGGCTGTTTGATGGGGAAAAATTGGGGATTTTTTTCGTTTTCTATAGCTTGGCGGATTATTGGAGGATTTTTACTTCGGCTGGGGATAAAATGGGGATTTTTTACTGGAAAGTTGGGGAAATTTCCTCGGTCTATGGTGGCAACACTGATCTGCAACCAGCAGGGTTGCCAAGAGATGGGTATTTTCCCTGCGTTTGGGGATTTTATGGGGCTTGCTGGGATAAGCGGGAATAATTATGATGTTTTATGGGATTTTTATGTAGGATGATGAAATTTCCAATTTGAGCTGTTGCTCTCTAGAAGGAATGTGAAGATAATGAACGAACCATTAAAGATTCGTTCTTTTACCTACCGCTCATTATTGTAGGCGCTATCGAGAAACTGAGATGTTCGGTGCTATCGAGGATTTAAGAAATCTAACAACAACTACGTAAAAACGAAATAGTCTACTAGCAACTACACTTTAGCGGCTGCGATATCGTAGGCACTAACGAGAAATTTTAATAATTGTGTAGGCGCTAATCGAATATTTAAATTTTCATTTTTCCCGCCTTTTCGTAGTTGCTCTGAGAACATTCAGTTTTAGTTGCTACGTTTATTTTCACTTTGTAGTTGCTACGTGCGTAGCTACTATGATACCCCGTCACCTTGACAACATAGAGCACTATTATCATTGCCTTAGACACTATAGTCATCTAGTATCAATAGTCAATGCTATTATACACACGATTTTATGATTATTTTGTTTATTTATGCGTTTATGTATTTTGATAGAGTGTCTTACATCTTACATCTTACATATATGTCCTCTTCATCGCAGTCCTAGACACTGGAGAATCGTCAGCTTCGGGGTTAGTGTATGCGAGGTTGTGAGCATGTCATGATAGCCTATGGGTGTGGTCATCAATATATTCTTTTAGGCTATAGTATGTTTTATTTAGTAGGTAGTTTTTTAGTGTCTTTGCAAACTTTTTGTCATTGTTTATGTATTTGATTGTTACAGGTAGCAGGTTAAAAAGTTTGACCCCCATGTGAGAGGGTGTTTTAGCTGTTTTTTTTGGAGCATATGCGATTGTATATTGAAATTTGTACCTGATATTGTATTATATTGGTGGCATTCCTGTCTTATAGTAGGATTCACGAAAATAGTCCGATGAGAGGCGATACATTGTTGCCAAATTTATTCTGAAGCACATTTTTTATACTGCATTACACATGGTAAACATAATCACAAATGAAAACATTGCAGGGCGAGAGGGGGTGAGGGGGGACACAGCTGTTTAAATTTCCATCGGACTATTTTCGTGCATCTTACTTATAGTTGAGGTGGGTTTTGCTTAATGAACAATATGGTGTCCAGGATGTACTGGGAGGTCAGGGTTAGGATGTTGAGGCGGGTAAAGAGCGGCCTGCAGTGATCCCGATGGTGGGCTTGGGCAATAATCCGAACAGCCTTTTTCTGAATTATAAAGATGTTTTGTATTTGCGTTTCACCTGCTCCTCCCCAGGCAATGATGCCAAACTTTAGATGTGAGGCAAACAATGCATGATAGGCCATAATTAATTGCTGTTTTTTTCATTCGTAATTTCTCTAATTCTTCTCAAGGCATAGAGTGCTGATGAAAGTTTCTTATGCAAGTTTTCCAAGTGCAGATGCCAGTTAAGCTTTTCATCCAGGATTACTCCAAGAAATTTTGTTGATTTTGACGCTGTGATACTACAATTGGAGTCTTGTTTTGATGGAGCCTCTGAATTTGTGGAGTTATCGATGTTAAATATGATGTGAGTTGATTTAGATTGGTTGATGGACAATATTGGTAGATTGATTGAGTGATAATATAGAGGTCATATTATCACTCCACATTCATTTGGTTCGACAATATCTCTTACGTACCGGATACGGATACAGGTGGTATCTAACAGTGGTGCACTTTCTTGTGAATGGAGAGTGAAACGTGGGGTACCCCAGGGCTCTGTGCTCGGGCGTTTCCTCTTCTTGGTAGCATTGACTCAAAGGCTCAAAGTCAATGTTGGTAGCTATTAGCATTGACTTTACATACTAAAGTAAAGTCATTTTAGTATGTAAAGTCAATACTGTTAGTATTTACACTCATCCTTCATTCATTTCCTTCTTAACTCATTGCAGCACGGAATTATTCCACATTCTGTAACCCCAAGTTGCACGAAACTGTGAAAATGAAAATAACGTCAATATTTTTTTGTTTTCTTTTTTCTTGGGTCACAAAATAACATGTGGTTATGCATTTGATATTTTTTGTTTATATATACATATAAATAACGGGTGTTACATTTTCTGTAACACTATGCAATACGATGCTAAAGGGTGTTACACATTTTGCATCTCTATGCAGCATGAAATCCTAGTAATTTCCACTGAAACACAAAGTATAATGTTGTATATTTGCTAGGACATTGTGGTGTGAATGAAAATGCACATGACTAGGTAAAAATGTGGATTTATTATTATAAGACACAATACGTATGACAACTTTCAGAAGAAAATATAAAAATGACTTACTGCCATATAATGAAAATAGTCCAATGGAAAATGATGAATTTTTGCTAAAATATACAGTACACAGAAATTATTATTCTGTATTACAAATTGTGGACAAAACCTTGAATGGAATCACTGCGGGGAGCGAGGGAGGACACATACCTGTAAAAATTATTTCCATATCGGACTATTTCATGATATTTAATCCTTTGAGTGATACTTTTGAAAGCAGTCCTTATTTTTCCCCAAGCACAGTGGTACACAGCAAATACAACACATCCAGAATGTTGACACTTGTTTCTTTTTTGTACTACATAAGGCACACCGCCGTCTTGTAGCTCTTTTAGGTTGATGCGAAGAGCCAGACCGTCTTATTTCGACAGGCACATTTGGTTTGCTGCAAGCTACCTGAAGTTTTTTACTGGGCCCAGGGCTACTGTTAGTTTGTGTAACAAACTGGTCCCCGACAAGTCCAAACACGATTTTCCGTCGAAATGTCTTGAGGTCCAATCTTTCAATAGGAAGGCAGTTGTGAATCGCAAACGCATTTACGATAGCAGCGTCGACAAAGAAAAAGAAAATCCTGTGCCACCACTTACGACTTTTTCGGCTTATTTCATAAGCGGCTTTTCTTTGGTCAAACTTATCGACGCAGTTCATATGCAAATTATAGTCCAAAATGGCAGATGGGCAGGTAACATTGATGCGCTCCTCATTTGGTTGCTTCCTCTTGACTGTAGTGGATTCACGTGGGTCATGGAAATTAGATACCATGTAAACAGCTTTGTTGTCGATCCACTTCACCGCAGACACCCCTTTGTCACTAACGTACCAGTCATAGTCTCCACGGGTCATGTCTGCTGTAGCCTTGAACTTTGGCAGATTTACTCTATCGACATTTATCGTTCCACACGCATTTATACCTACGTCTTTTAGATCTTCCATCAAAAAAACACTGACAAAGTAGTTGTCAATATACACACTGCGGTTCTTTTGTTGTAAGCATTCTGTTATTCTTCTCACTACTGATGGGCCTAGATCATATTGTCTTCCTTCAGCAACTTTTCCTGTGTAGATTTCAAATTTGATGATGTATCCCGACTTGTCAGCTAACATCCACAACTTGTATCCGCGCTTTATTGGTTTTTTGGGGAGATACTGCTTTAATGTGCTTCTTCCTTTGAATTTAATCATAGACTCGTCGACTGCTAACACTTGTCCAGGTTTGAAGTTTTCTTCAAAATTTTTTCCAATACTATCTAAGAAAGGTCGAAGTTTATAAAGTTTGTCATACTTTTCATCTCCTCTTGGTGGCATGATACTATTGTCATTTAGGTGAAGGTTACCTAGTAGCCAGCTAAATCTGTTTACAGGCATAACTCTGCTAATGAAAGGATCATTAAGATCGATGTCATTAGACCAGTAGTCTCTGTAGCTTGGCAACCTTTTTATTCCCATAAGTATGTTGATACCAAGGAATGCCTTTACTTCCTGTGCTGTTGTCGGAATATACCTTTTGCCTGACTGCTGAGCGTATAAATTGGTTTGGAAGACGATATTATCAACTATATCATCTGAAATCATTGTTTCAAAAATATTTTTTGGCGATGGATCTTCCATTGACTTGATTTTTTCTGATACACCGACAGGGCCGCCTACTATTCCTGATTGATTTGGGACGATATTTACCTCTTTACTCCATTTAGGAGCGGGCCTTACTTCAGGACCAAACTTAACAGGTTTTTGCTTTTTTGTTTTAGTCCCTCCTTTTCTCTTTATCCCCCGTGTTATTATAGGCTCTGATATCCTTGTATCATGATTTACAATCTCAAAATTATTATCATCAGCTTTTGTCGAATCATCAAGCAATTCGGAGTCTTGGCATACTGTTTCTTCTACTACTGCCAAATCTTCATCTGGATCGCGAGCTTCTGTCCAGTTTAAAGATATCGGCTCATTCTGGATACCATCGTCATGAAAGTCAAGATTTGGTTCAGTCATTTTCCAATAATCATGATCGATAAGTGGCATGAGGCAATCAACTTGTTCATAACTTGTCCATAAAACGCAGATTGTCCGATTTCTGTATCATCTTCATCTTGTTCAAGGTCATCTTCCGATTCGCCACCTGAAGGTATCGGTTGAAGAAGAAGATATTCTTCAATTTCTTTCTCATCGAGAATTTCTCGTGACATTGTGCCACCTAGAAAAAATCGAAAGACATGGTAAATAAATTGGAGTCTACAGTAAAAATTATTATGTTCAGCACAAAACATTTATGCAGAAGTTGTGGATACAAAAATATTAAGTGTACTTGTGCTGAATAAATAAATTGCAGCTAGGAGAAAAAAATTAAGATCTGCAAATGGGATTCCATGTTACATGGTGTTACACTTTTTGAAAAAGGGGTAGACCCCGCTTGCATGGTGTTACATAATTTGTACTAAATAAAACCTATTACCTAGCAACGTCTAACTGAAATAAACCATGGGAATACAACATTATAATGTGTAACAGAACCTTAAGTTTATTTTCTATTAAGAGTAATTAGAATCAATCATAAACTTACCTCAATAATCATAAAAATATGAAGAGCAACAGAAAACACGAACAGGATCACACGTGAGCATCTCTGAAGACAACAACAGAATGAGTTCCCTCCAAATATCCACCTAACCTATCTAGCGGTGATGTGTTGAACTACAGGAGAATAGTTACAAAGTAGTAGCGCTGTGTGTCTGGTTGAAAAAAAATCAAACATATGGTGTTACACAAAATGTAACACTGTGAAACAATGGACGAAAATTTGGTGTTACACTTTCTGTAACACTATGCTGCAATGAGTTAAATATGCTCTGGTAGTGTCACACACGTCTACAGCGTGACAGCCAAATATTGCACAAAAAGTGGCCAGGGAATAAGGAGAAGAAGGAACTCGGCCAAAGGCTCCGTCCAGCCTGGACGTGTTGGACGCGGATAGACTAAAATCGGGAAGGACGCGGACATGCGGGTAAATTGGTTTTCTGCTTCCTACTTTATCCAAAGCCAAAGGGGAAACTCCCGCTTTTCCACCGTATAGGGGAATTCTGGTACTCTTTAACATAGGTTATCTTGCCAATGTCCTCCACGTACCTTTGAGTTCCATAAAGAGGAAGAAAAGTCGCACTAGTGCTATAAATAAAGAAAGTACTGAAATGTTCTTACAAAAACTTTTTTTACGTCAAGTGAATTATTTATAGTTGGACGTGCAACACACTTGAAATTTTAAATAACTAAATACAAAAATTGCTCTATTAAAAAAACTTTAACACAATTATATTACATGTTAGAAAAATGTTTTAGTTACAATATGGAAGTCATCATAATCTACATAGAGGTGCTGAAAAGTCTAGAAACTGTAACATATTTTTAGTAAGTGTTGCTAAATCAAATCAAATCATTTATTGAGATTGATCAGGTTTTTGGGTTTTTGGCATTTTTGGACCTCAATTTTGAAAATTTATCAATTTTAACTCAAACCATTTAAAAGAGCTCAAAAAACAAACAATTTGGTAATTTGAATTTTTATATTAGCATAACTGGTTACGGAGAAAATCCAAAAATATGTCTTCCATGTTATTCTTACAGAAAATCAAGAAAACCATTCGCTGCCACCGAAATGGGTCACTGCGACGCACTAATGTGAAAGGCTCCATAAAGCTCAATGCATTTTCAACAGGTCAAGTGGCCGACGGGTGGCTGCCACTCGTTCGCAGCGACAGAATGTGAAAGCGGCCGAACCTATTTTGACTGGGCTATTTTGATCTCCAGCTTGAAGAACCGTCCATGTGGGTAGCAATGAGGAATGTAGATGATATATAAAATGAGGAATATAGATTTATAGATGGTCAATTAACTGGCTGGGCAGCTGAGTGGTTATAAGGGCTCAGCCTTTAAATCCAAAGGTTGCCAGTTCGATCCTGAGAAAGGTTAGTAGCTTTTTAAAGGTTCGATTACGGACAAAGTTGCAATTTGTCATTGGGTTATTAATTAATGATGCTTTCTAACAACTGGTTGAAGTTAGATAGTAACAAGACTGGGGTTTGGACCGTTCCCCGTCAAAACTTTAAGAAATGCCACATGCGTAGATAGACACAAAATCTATATATTAATACGCAAGCATGTTTCATTTCCTCCTTTTTTCTCAGCTTGTGTACATCTTAGGAGAAATCCGAGCATACCGTTAGAAAGGTATAGTCCTGTAGATGAGCGGAATCACATTCTAATTCACATCGGACTCAAGGGCTACGCCCCACAGGCTTTCAAAGTTTCAATGTTAATCTTATGGAGAAAGGAGAATTGAATGAATCATTAGTTAGCTGTTGTAAAAACAACTGCTGGAAAATTAGGAAGAACAGATGTTTTAGTTCTAAAATGTTTTTAAGCTTCTTGGGTCCAGATCAACTGAAATTTTGATCGAATTTCGATCAGGAGGCGATCTCTAGTAAAAATAAAAATGCTAAGAGTAGCCTCAGGCAAGGTAAGTTTCAGTGTTCGAAGGTTCGAAGTCTATTTAAGTACAAAATTAATTTTACTAGAGATGGCCGTGACAAAATATGTATTATTATAAACATAAGTGTTTTATAACCTGTAATGGTTGTAGTTTGAGCTTAAAAGTTAATCACAATTTTGAAGATTTTTGAAAGGGTAAATTCTGATGTTGGTGCACTGGACCTTCAAAACTCCCTAAACAGTATTGACATTTGGTGCAGCGAAAATGCTATGGATCTTAACGGTTCAAAATGTGTTGTTATCTCCTTCAAACGTGGCACTAATATAACACTCTACGATTACATGCTAAAAAACAACATCCTGAGAAGAGTTGATAGTGTTCGAGATCTTGGTGTGATAATGACACCTTCACTGTCTCCTGCTGAGCATATTCATCAGATCACTGCTCGAGCCAACTCACTTCTTGGCTTCATCTTTCGGTCAACAAGAGACTTCACATCTCCTCAAACACTTGTAGTCCTGTTTAAGATGCTTGTGCGTCCTATTTTGGAATATGGATCCGTTATTTGGGCGCCCTACCAAATGAATCACATAGAACTACTCGAAGGAGCTCAACTGAGATTCATCAGGAGGCTGGGTATCAAGTTGGGATATGCCTATAGGACTGCTCCTGTGGAAGAGATTGAGGCAGTGTTCGATCTTTCACCATTGCAGCTGAGACGTCGACATGTAGATCTTGTAACCCTCTACAAGCTGGTCAATGGCCTCCTGGACTGCCCAGGACTACTGAGCAATATCGACTTCATCTCATCGAAAGGGACCAGATCTAGGACCATCTTCAGAAGGCGCTATCTTCCAACCAGTTATTCCTACCACAGTGGTCTCTCCCGGCTTATTAGAACTGGAAGTGAAGCAGCCACCCATTTGGACTTCTTCCTTGAGTCTGAGCAGTCCTTTAAAAACAAAGTGAAAAAACTGATCTAGCTTATAGTCTTGCTTATTGTTATTATAAGTACTATTTAATGTCGGTTGTTATTGTCCACCTAATTATTGTCGTTTGTTTTTGCTCACTTATTTATTGTTATCTGTTACTGTAATTGTTGTTGTTGGTACGATACTTTATTGTTATAATTACTAGTCTTGTACTTTTAAGTCATTATTATAATTATTTTTAGGAGTTGTAATGTCTTGTTATGACCATCTTGAGGCTGTCCATTTATTACCTTGTTATTCAAATTTATCACTCACTTATTATTGTTATTTATTATTGTTAACTTGTTGTTGTTACGGCACTAATGTTATTTATTACTAGTCTTGTCGCTTTAAGTCACTGTTATTATTTTTAGGAGTAGTCATGTCTTTGTTATGTCCATCTTGAGGCTGTCCACTGTTACCTTGCCATTTAAATTGTACTATTGGTGTAATCCGTTGGAATAAATAAATAAATAAATAAATTATTAATTAAAGTTTCAAAGTTTTTTGTTATAGGCTAAATGTTTCTTATAAGTCAACGACTTTAGGTACATTATTTGTTGCTTTGGTGTCAGTCATGGTAATCAGGTGATCTCTGAGAGAGTCCCCATTGGTTATTTAATAAACTGCCTTTAAATTAGGAGCCCAATCAAAAGTTTTGAGTTGTGTATAGTAAGGGTCAAAGAAGATTTGCGGGGAAAAGTTTAGATTAACGTTGATTTTCAGTGTTGCCACTTTTGGGGATTTTACGCCAAATTGGGGATTTTTCTTGGCTTTGGGGATTTTTTTGGCGGATTGAGTCTGATGGGGGATTTTTGGCGGATTTCCGGGATTTTGTCCAATTCATTGGAGGATTTTTCTGATCTTGGGGATAATTAAGAGATCATTAAATTTCACTTGAAAAAACGTCAAAAGATGTGAAAATTACGTTTATTTACTTAATTTTTACCTTTTTTAATTTATGTTTTACTGAACACTTTACAATTTTTTTCAACCAAATTTGTAAATGAATGCTTTTTTTCTAACCAATACATTAAAGAAATGTAAATAAAGTCGAACAAAATTTTTCCATCTGTACCAGGATTTGAACCTTACAATTTCAATCTGAGGTGCGGCTGTATCTGAGGTGGATTTAAATTACATTTATACATTTAATACTCAACCTTCCTTGCACTTCAGCAAATCAAAATTAACTTTGACCCAATTTGAAATAACAATGTGTTTGTTAACAGTAATTATTTCTAAATCTTTTATGAATATATTTATTATTGCTTATCCTATACTATAATACGAGCAATGTCTGAAGGGATGTGTGTTCCACAATCTCCAAATCCAGCGGATAGATTTTGCTTATAAACTTTGCATTTAAGATCGAGTGTTTTGGTCCAAAAATAAGTTTAGAAACATAGCCTCAATCCCAGGAAAAATCAAATTTGGTCTAAATTTAAGTTTAAAAATCGCAATTTTTAACATTGGTCTTATGGTTTGCTATTTTGGTAATGAAATAAAAACGAAAGGTATATAAAAATAAAGAACTAAAGGTAAGCAGACCTTTTGAAACAGCTGTTAACTGTGAAGAGTTGGTTGTTGGTGGAAATTTAATAGCTTTATTTCCATGACACTATATTAAAAGTGAATTAAAACCAACAAGCAAGGCTCGGTTAACCTGGTACTTAAATATTTAAAGTGTTATTAAAAGTAGTATAAGGAATGCATGAAATTAAACACTGTGTTTCCATTATAAATTGTTGATAAATTCAAATTGTTATTTCTAAGGCTATAATTAGACAATATCTTTACATATGTAAATGTGATTGTTTGACAATAAAATAAAATTATCAGTAACTAAAAAGTAAAGTAAAATTTAAAAATCAATTTTTTTTTTTAATTTTAATTTTTTAAATATACATTTTTTACATAATGTCTTAATTATCTGGACATTCTTTGGTGTGGAATAACGTTGACCCTCAGAGAAGCTCAGAGGCTTTGTCGGGTGGTCTGTCCCCAATGTTTAAGCCATGTGCAGTCACTCATTTATTTTTTTATTTTATTATTTTTATTTTTTATTTTGGATGTATCTACCTACGCCAGTGGCATTTTTTTAACGTTTTGACGGGGAACAGTCCAAACGCCAGTCTTGTTACTATCTAACATTGACCAGTTGTTATAAAGCATCATTAATTAATAGCCCAATGACAAATGGCAACTGGATCCGGAATCGAACCTTTAAGAAGCTACCAACTTTTCTCAGGATCGAACCGACAACCTTTTGAATTCAAAGGTGAGCACTATATAAGCACTCATCTACCCAGCCAGTTATTTCTTCAGACATACACAATGCAGATAACATACCGAGGCAATAGTATTTGAATTAAAAATATAAATTCAGTCTAGGTACAGTACCATTTTTTTTTAATGTGTCATAATGTGGAATATTTGTGTGAGGGATAAAGTATTTACAAAGTGAAGAAAACATACACAAGGCGATTAAAGTCCGTTACATGTTTTACCTTGCAGGAAAATTTTTAAATTAATTGATGGGTAAACAACTATAGCCTACTCTGATGAAGAGACAACTAAAAGTGAACAATTGAATATAAGTTCAACAAATTTATAACACCAGTTTGTCACAATAAATTTTGGCCTTTTATGAACTTGCAGGATAAAGAACAAAAGGGGAGGTAAAAGTAGAAAACCCCTTGTGGCAGGTTGCGGATTTTCATATTGTTATGGCATCCGGTCCCGGCCGGCTGGCCCTGGAGCGGAGTTTCATGTTTTTTTTTTATTTTATTTTTTTTTTACAAATAAGAACGTAAGAACTTGTGTGGAGTTTCATGGTCCCGTTTTACCCACATATTTACAATTATAGGTATGAAATTGGGGATATTTGGCTGTAGAAAGGGATTTTTGTTTAATTTGGCTGTTTGATGGGGAAAAATTGGGGATTTTTTTCGTTTTCTATAGCTTGGCGGATTATTGGAGGATTTTTACTTCGGCTGGGGATAAAATGGGGATTTTTTACTGGAAAGTTGGGGAAATTTCCTCGGTCTATGGTGGCAACACTGTTGATTTTTGTTTTTTATTTTATACCCACATTTTAACTGTGTTGGACACAATATTCTCCAGCAAATCCTTTATTAAAGTAAGTATTTTTATGTCTAAACTAAGATTTGTTTCTATAAAATAAAACATTTTTAAGCTATTCTCTATACTGTATTTGGTCATTTAGGTTCATATTATTATTTTGGTCCCTTTTCTAAAAAGACTAATAAGTTTACCTAGCTAATTTTGTTTCACACTAAACCGAAATGAGCAATAGATTTCTTTATACAAATTCTTTAGGCTATAGACTTTTTTTATAAATGTCAGAGGCTGGGAACAGGTGGCTCACAATTTTATTATTTTAGTTAGGGCCTAGGCTAGATAAGGTAAATGCCCCAAATACCGACACCTTAAGGCTGAATTCCAGTTTATATAAGCAGAAAAACATTTAAAGGTTAATGCTTGAGTATTATGAATTAATTAATTTCGTCATTTCAAAAACTTTCAGATTACATTAAAAGATTTAAGAAAAACGATAATATTGATCGTTTTTAAGCACCTAAAACTTGGGAAAACAAGTTTGTCAATTTACCAAATATACCGACGACAATGCAAAATATACCGACATCTCATGTCCTAATTACCGACATCGACATCGACATTTTAACACCAATTTGAGAAAGAAGAGGAGCATTATCGTACTAATAAAAATAGGTTTTATTTAAATAGGTAATATTTATGGTTGTTTGTTCTTTTCTTTACCCATCCCACAATTTTTGTTTAATATGTTGTCATTATCCATCTCCCAAAATGAAAAACTTTAAGGTCTGACGATTCTTCAATTGGGTGAGAAAGACAACCTAACTCTTGAGTTAATTTTACAGAAAACTAATTAAAACAAGTTTAATAAAATTTATTTATAATTGACAAAAGTAAGTTCAATATGTTCAGTATCATCTAGATGCAAAATTGCAAACAAATACCGAAATACTACGAATTTACGCTATGAGAGAATAGATGACAGAAGTAGAAAACGAGGAATAGCCGGCAGACGACAGCCCTAATGGCGGCAGCCCGGCAGACGGCATCCGTCTCTGCCGAGTGCCGACCTTACTTTGTAATGCCAAAATTAAAAGCTGTTGAGTTAGTTTCTGTATTATATTGGAATATTATTATAACAAACCTAAAACATTAGGAATGAGAAATATTTTATGCAATATGTACAATTAATTACATATTCTTTATTTAATACAAACAAGTTATACCATACATAACCTCAATAAATTACAGCAGAACAGTTGAATATTTTTACCTAGAAGCAGTCAAGACTAAGTGGACTATCTTTGACAATGAACTTCTTTTACTTGCAGCTTAATCATGTGTTTCTAACATTCTAGATATAGTGTTTCTAACTGTCAAATGTTGATGTTCAATCAAAACAAACAAACCCTGAATGCACGTCTTTTTATATATTTTTTGATAAACATACAAGTTATAATGCAATTGACAGGACACACATGATTATGCTACTAGCAAAAGAAGTTCAACGTCAAAGACAGTCCACTTAGTCTTGACCGCTTCTAGGTAAAATAATTCAACTAACTGAATAGAAGTTTGGTGAAGTTTAAGGCAAACACGAAACCACAAATATCAGAATAATATTTGATATAATTTTATAATGAATATTTATAAAATTCATTACAATTCGGTATAATATGAAACTAAAACATGTTTTATATCAAGTGTTGGTATTAATAGTTGGGAAAAAATAATACCGACAATGGTGACAACACTATGTCGGTATTTGGTGCAGTGATGAAATTTTGTTTCAAATACCAACATCTCAAATTAAATTGCAA
This sequence comes from Neoaliturus tenellus, assembly GCA_030545055.2. NCBI lineage: Eukaryota > Metazoa > Arthropoda > Insecta > Hemiptera > Cicadellidae > Neoaliturus > Neoaliturus tenellus. The sequence continues at coordinate 236,711,700 of CM061531.1, forward strand.
TAAAAAAAGATATCAGTATTTATGATTAATTTTTGAAACCCTTATTATTTGGTCTCCAATTAAAACATAAGTTTAATACAAACATATATTTATTCAAATACTTATTCCCTAAGCCAGATCTTTATGTTCCTAGAGGAAACCTGTAAGATTCTTAACTAAAATAATAAATAAGAACAAGGGCAGACAAAACTTAGAAGCACAGACTTTTAAAAGGTGGAAAATTGTTTCTTTTTATTTTTTCTCATAGAAAGAAAGACCACAAACTCATCTGACTTTGAAAGTAGTCAATACAGATGACGAACAGCTTATATTTTGTGATCAAATGTGACCTTGTCGGTATTTGGTACACTGTCGGTATTTGGGGCATTTACAGGCCTATGCTTTACATAATTTTAAATTTTTTAAAAATAAGTTCTCACCGAGATAATGATTCAAATGATTTTATTTGGCCATTAAACTACAAAAGCAATAGGCTACGTCACACAAATAAATAAATAAAATCCTTTTGACTAACAAAACTAGTCCAATAAAACAAGCAAATGCAATCCATGCAGCAGTCCATGCAAAAGCACACATCACTAAAAAAAAAAAACAAAATAAAAAAAGGAAAAGAAAATGTAAAAGCAGATGGAAGGTTACCTTCATGACATTGTCACATCTAAATGAATTCTATTATTGATGAATGATCTGCTTCATAGAACTCAGATGTTTTGTAAAAAGGGTTTTCCAAAAGCCAAGACTTCAATGTGTTAGCAAATTTGCGCACTGCCAGACGCCTTACTTCAATTGGGATACAATTGAACATTCTTATGCCTGCAACAGGGAAACATTTTAATACCTTGTCAAGTCTACATCTGTCTACATGCAGGTTTGTATTAATTCTGGTAGAATAATCATGCACTTCAGAGTTCAAAGCATAGTTTGATTCATTACATTTGATGGCCGTTAAACACTGATAAATATATTCATTGTACACTGTTAAAACCTTGTAACATGCCTTGAAAAGAGGCCTACAGTGCTCAAGATGCTGGGCTCCACACACCACCCTCAGGGCTCTCTTTTGTAAAAGCAAAACTTTCTGGACTCTGGAAGAGTGTCCGCAAAGTCGCGTGCCATAGAGAATATGGGACTGAAAGAGAGCAAAGAAAGCAAGTCTGACAAATTCAAAAGGCGTGTCGGTTCGAAGACGCCTCAAAAGATAGACTACTCTACTGAGCTTCACACAGAGGTTATCTATGTGGCTTGTCCATGAAAGCTGAAGGCTGAGTGTAAAACCCAGCAGCTTAACAGGTTCATTACCATCAAGCTGATTGTACAAGCTGAACATAATTTCTTGTGTTTGGCCTCATTCAAACAGAGTTTATTTGAAGGAAACCAGGCAGAAGCAATTTCAAGCAGAGCGTGGACTGAAGTTCTGGCAGTCTCATAGTCAGAATTACTCGAGAAAAGGGTAGTGTCATCTGCGTAGAACAAGACACTACTGGGGACCTTAAAAAACAGGTCATTTATGGCAACAACAAACAGGAACGGACCAAGCAAGGAGCCCTGCGGAACTCCATGCCTCACATCAAGAGGGGCTGAACAACTGCCATTCCGTCTACAACTTGCTTCCTCCTATGGAGATAGGACCTCAGAAGTTCTAAGGCCCCACCTCTGACCCCATATCTCTCAAGCTTTGTTATAAGAAGTGTGTGCGAAACACAATCAAACGCGCGGGAAAGGTCGCAAAAGAGCACCGCAGTTGAGCACTTCCGCTCGAATGCATCCAGCACAATCTGAAGGAGAGAGTCAACTGCCGAGACAGTAGACCGACCCCTCCTAAAGCCGTACTGTGCCGGAACGATGAGACGACAAGTCTCGAATTACCCATTGAGTTACTCTAACATTACAGACTCAAGGATCTTCGCAAAGACAATGAGAGATATGGGTCTGTAACTCGACACATCATCTCTAGCCCCCTTCTTAAAAACAGGAACAGTTCTTGTTCTCTTAAAAACATCTGGGAACATCTCTATAAAACCGCTGAGGACTTATCTTAAAACAAACAAAAAATGAATAAAATAATTTCTAGCCTAGCTTAATGGGAACAGTTTCATATTGCCTACACTGCTATTGGATTAAAATGTCCATAGATGCGCTCAATATACAGATTGCTAAATCTATCGTATCGGATCGAAAATTACAGTCAAATTAAAAATGTAGCTTGACAAAATTAGTCTAATTTAATCTAACTATCCTAGGCAAACCTAAACTAATCTGCGGACATTAATATGAAGAAACCAATTTATGCCCAGGATAGGCTAGTTTTTATGAGAGTAGACCATATTTAAATAGGATATATACAGGTAATTGTGTTTCTTGTTTGTAAGATAAGTACAGTACCGTATGTTATTTTGTTAGATTAATAGTTTTCATTAGTGTTTTTATTTCCTTGGTATAAATTATGTTAAGTTACTAGGCTACTTCTTTTTTCTATGTAAATGTGAGAATAAAAAACTAGACCTAAACTAAAATGGGATTGTTAGTTAATAGACTAGTGATTTTCTTTGTTATTTAGGCGACTAGTGATATGATAGATAATATTTATCAGATCTGTCGACATCTATGTCTGGGCCCATAACCCAGAGGTTATTTTCGTTACATATGTATTATTTATACGAGTACAATACAGAAACTAAACCAATAGGCCTAGCTTTTAGTGTTGGCCATTCAACTAGTGATTGTTAGATGCGTTAGATGCCAGTGCTGTCATCTGTCGTCTATCCATTCGTTGGTTAATGTCGTCTATTCTCTTGTACCATAGCGTAGTCGGCCTATTTCGGTATTTGTTGACAATTTTGCATCTTGTTTATGCCTACTGAAAATAGTGAATTTACATTTGCCAAATATAAATAAATGTATTCAACTTTTCTTAATTAATCTTCTAAATACGGTATATAAAAGCGTAACCCCTCACTGACTGACTCATCACAAAATCTCCGAGTTACTTACGAACTACTGAACGGATTTACTTGAAACTTTGAACAGAGTATATAATTTCAGAATTGTGTGAGGCGTCTTGCCTCTTAGGTACTCGCTCAGAAACGATTTTGCAAAATTCCTCCAGGGCTCCGTCCCACAGACCTTTTCAATTAGGCTATACAATTTTATCCATACGGCCAAATTTAAAAACGAATTAAGAAACCTGCGGGGTTGAAATTTGGAGTGATCTCTTTGATCATACGTGTTCAATAAAAAAACCTTTGGTACATATCTCCTTTATTGCTCCGCCCTCTCTGCTGACTCTTTGCGCCTCAGCATTTTAAGTCGCAGATCATACTCTTTTTTCACTTTTACCATGGCGCTTTTATCTTTTTCGTCACCAGTCATGTTGTATGTTTCAAGATGTGCTAGAAATTCAGATTTCAGGTCCAATGCTCTTTTATCTGCAAAGTTTTTCGATTTATGTTTCTTTGATCTAATTTTCTTTATGGGGCACGCTATATCCATTGCTGCTTTAATAGTATACAAAAAGCTGTCATAGGCCTGGTCTGTACATCGGGCACTTGTTATCATATCCCAGTTCTTGTTTTCAAGGATTTCCTTGAGATTGTTGAGGTTTTGGTGGTTTAATATTCTGCCAATGGAATTTTGGTTAGATTTGGAGGGTTGACTGACTTGTATTGTGCTAGTTTAGCTGTGTGATCGGATATTCCAGTACTAATAATTATTGCAGAAAAAGGTTCTTTTTCAATGTTAGAGCATGTGATATCGATGGATGTCTTTGAAGTGGGGGTTATCCTAGTAGGGGGGAGTGGGAGTCTTGAGATGTTGTGGCTGGCAAGAGTGTCATTTAACTTTCTTGACATAGTGTCATGTTTGAGACTATCATATCAACATTTATGTCCCCTACAATTATAGTAGAATGTTTTTCTGCTTTGGTATTTTATATTATTTGTTAAGTTATATTGTTCTGTACAAATATCAGTAGCGTAATAAAGTTTTTTAAATACCTAACTTATTTCCCTTTGGAAACACAATGGTTCAGTTACTCTTAACATTTAATGATCTGAATTATTTCCGTTTCCAATTAGTTTGGATTAGTTATTTTATTGTATTCTTCTTTCAACATGAAACTGTACATAGCCTGTACATTGTTTACAATTAGTTATGAAGTGTGCTTGAGCAAATATTTCTTTAGAAGACAAGTAGAACAAATAAAATATCATACATAAACAGTAAGGAATAGGCTATTTATTAATAAAAATGATATTAATGATGTATTTTCAAAATTAACTGTAGTAAAGTCGATTATTTGAAATAATTAGGACTATGGGTGTTCAGATACAGTAATCACATTGCTCGGACTATCAAACACAAAAATTATTTTTAAGTTTATCTTTTAAAACTACTAGGCATAATCAGTTCTTAAATTTTTCAACTAGCCTAATTAATGCAGGGAAAGATATTCTGTACCTACAACAAGAGAAACTATAGGTAGGCCTATGTGGCGAAAATTATTTATAGGCCCTAATTACAGTTTTATCACAAGCAGTTTAAGGTAAAAGAATACATACAACAAGATAATAGATTCTCACCTATTTTTTGAACAGAAGGTCTTACAACTTTAATTGACTCTATTTATAAAAATGGCAACAACAAAAAATTAGCATTAATTTGTTTTTTTGTATGATGAATAGTTGAGGTTTGAGTAACTTTTACTAGAAAGTGTTATTTATATCTTATCAATTCAAGTGACACTTGCTGGAGGTACTGTTTTTGTATTTGGATAGAATTTGTTCATTATAGGATTAATATTAGTTTTTATTTGACAATGCTGATTGTACTTGTTTAATTAAAGACAACAAATCGTTTAATCTTTGAATGTCCCTTTCAAAAACAACAGTCTAATTTGATCCAATCAACAGTTGCAGTTGTCAGTTGAAATTGAATATAGATATTGAATTGAATTATTTTGTCACATTTGTACATTGTTAAGAGAGGTATCAAAAGTTGCAATCGTGCTCTTATTATTTGAAAACATGTAATATTTTCTATTCTTCCTTTAATTTTTAGGAAAACCACAATGGGTTGAGAATTTTTTTTTGGAAAGCAAGGGCTGTTTCATTCCTGTAATGTTAAAAGTTGCCACCATTGATTAAAGCGTTTGACGTAATTTGCCTAATATCCATAAGAGAAACATGCATCACCTGTTTTTTTGTGTGATCTGGCTATTAACGTTTTTTTAGTCAGTTCTTGTCCATTAAATTATAGTTCTTCCCTGGTCCTGAAATGAGGCAATATTTAACAGAGTGAGTTACTTACAACAATTTTTTCAACCCTTTAAACCTATTTAATGAAAGCTAAAAAAAGACTAAAAAATCTTATATTGTATTTACTGTTTTACTTGGAAAGACCGTAGGACTTAAGTTAGCTAGTTTAAAATAATGCATTAAGTTATGGTACATTGTATATGTGAGGGAGAAAGGAAAAAGGGACCTCTTCGTGGCTAAGTAAAAATTACAGTATGGACAGTTTTATCTATTGAGGTCAAAAATATTGATCTTCGGTTGTTTGCATTTTAATATGCTCCATTTCGTCCTTTACCGGTTAAAATACATTACAAAACTCTTGTAATGGAATAAAACATTCAAAATAATGATTAAAGTAGTCGATGTCTAGCTTGAGAAAAGGTTATTGAGAAATAACATTGCCACGAAAAGACCCCTTTTCAAAACCAATCTAAAAGCTATGCTACACTTTTAAAACTGCACTCTGACGAATTCTATCGGCGGCAAGGTGAACTACTACAAGTTTATTGTAAATATAGAACATCTTTCAATGCAAATAAAAACCAGAAAATGCCGCCCAGAGGCCGCTTTTGGCAGTTTTGCAATTCATTATGGAGAAATAACATAGGACCGCGAAGAGGTCCCTTTTATGAAATATCCACTTTTGACGACATGCTTCGTTAAAAACATTATTTCCTTGAAAACTACTGTGATGTAAGACAAAAATAGGAGTTCCCATTAAAGAGGACATTCAGAGCTTTCTTTTGGTACCAAAATCGTTTCTTAAATATAAAATACCCCCAGAGGCGGATTTAGAAATTTGCCGCTCCGGGGCTATTCAAAAAGTGCCGCCCCCTCCCCCCGCCATAATTTTCTAATCTATATCCACAATTATTGTCCCGAATCCTATGGTATTTCGACGGGTGGGGTCATAAAAAGCTGAAAATAGTGATTATACGGAACTTAAAATTTAAAAACTAGAATTCAAAAATTTGCGTTGAAAACCCAAGAACTAACAAAGTGTGGCTCAAAGCATGGCTATTAGTGTTTGACTGGTTCTTTGACCAATCCGAGACACAATAACAAGTGCTGCTGCCGCTGCAAACTGTAGAAAACTAGCCTTTGGGTGCATGCGTAGTTCACGGCCGTCGGAATAGGGCAGAATACTGTGACCTTCGTTCCCTGTCCCAGTAGATTGTTTGAGGTTTGTTAGACATGTCTGAGTGTAGCAATACGAAATTGGCATAGTGATTTTAATTTTATTCTAGGTACAAAACCATTTAGGCATACACTACAGTATTTAAAATGAAGTATTAGATAAAGTGCAATAGCTAAATTTTATGGCTATTTATGTGTTTTTCCCGTTAAAGTTCCAAGTGTCTATAGTGCCAATAGCAGTATTAATTATCACTGCCACATAACCTGACATAACCTCAAATCACCCCCCGAATGATCTGGTGCAGCTTGGCGTTGGCGGTGGCGGATGTATATACGACGAGGGGAGAGTGGGGGGGGCGGCGAGATGGCGGATGGTTCCTTTGCACCGATTGGTCGATCGCTACCGTGACAAATCAACGTAGTGCTGAGTTCTCCCAGCTTCCCTTTAAAGCTCTTGAATGACCCATTGTGCTAAGATATTATGATCTAGCTTAGAAAATAGTCACTCGCTGTTCTCAAATTTTCTGTACAATTCTTCCAAAAAATTTCCGCCTCCAATAATTTGAGTTTTTTTAATTTGAGGCCTAAAAAATGACGTTTTTTAAAATTTGCCGCTCCCTGAATTCTGCCGCCCTGGGCTATAGCCCATTTAGCCCATATGTAAATGCACCCCTGAATACCCCCTGTCGCACCAGACCTGCGTACTCAGCGAATTTCCAAAGGGGTCGTCCATAAATTACGTCATTTGAAAATAGGGGGGGAGGGTCCAGATTGAAAATGACGGTAAGGTGATATGTAAAGGGGGGGGGGGGTTGGCTTTGATGTGACGTCATTTTAAATATGATGTTTTATATCAAATTTTAACAGTAAAACAATGATAAATTCTAACACAACTCAACTATTATAAAATAATTATCTATAAAATACATTAGACTATTTTAAGGCGTTGTCTTATAGTTTATTATACCATTGAGAAAGTCATTTTGGCTTTATTTCTGAAGGTAAATTCAGATTTGATTGGTCAATTTTTTTAGTTTATCATATAGCGTTTAAAAAGCATTATTTTTACTTAAAACGGAGGTTTGTTAAAAATGACGTCATTTTTCCGAGAGGGGGGGGGGGGGGTCAGACAAATTATGATGGTAGGATGATTTTAGGGAGGGGGGGGTCTAAAAATGGCCAAAAAGCCATGACGTAATTTATGGACGGCCCCAAAGAATATTGAGATTTTGTATTTTCCCCATAAACACCATAGCAATGAATATGTAGGTTTGCTGCCATGGGATGTTGTTAGAAAATGTTAGTTTTGTTAGAAAATGTAATAGTTAGGTAAGGTAAATATCAAATTGTATCAATATTCAACACCTTTAATTTTTCCCCATAAACCCCATGGGGGTGAGTATGAAGGATTGCCGCCATATGGGTGTTGTAAGCAAATATCAGTTAAACCCTACCCAGTGAATGTACATACCAAATTTTATCAAGTTATTCCAATAAATAAGTGAGATACAGGGTTTTGTTAATTCCCCATAAGAATAACATGGAAAACCTATTTTTTGGATTTTCTCCGTAACCAGTTAAGCCATGTTAAAAATTCAAAATACTAAATTGTTTGTTTTTTTAAGCTCTTTTAAATGTTTTCAGTTAAAATTGTTGAATTTTAAAAACTAAGGTCCAAAATTGCCAAAAACCCATTTTTGACCCCTTTGAAACCCCATAAAACCCCGTTCCCATAACCCAATCATGCTGGTTTGCGAACTCATGAAAATAGACCTGGACTTCCACCTTCATACAAAATTTCATCAAAATTGAAGGTCCCCTTCAAAAGTTATCAGTACCACAGACACATATATATGAAAATGAACGAATGGTATTTTTGGCCTCTGGGGACCTCAAAATGAAAAAGTAACACGGTCCCGGGCTTAGGTCTTACCATGGCTACTACCGTAATAGCATATTCCCTATAGTGAAATTCGCTAAAATAAATGTTTTATGCTAATTTTAATTTTCTAATAGATTTTTCTCAAAATGGCTCTTTTTTTCTTATGTAATTTCAAAGTCCTATATATCTTAAACAAACAAAATCGTAGACTCGCGGGACTTGCGCCAAATCGTTTGGAATTAAATGAGGAATTATAAAATATGAATAACTCAAAATAAAAATTGCCGCGAAGAGGTTCCTTTTTCCTTTCCGCCGCACATATTGTGAATATAAAATAATTGATTGATTTTTAGCGAATTTCCCTATAGATTATATATATACAGGGTGAGTATATTAAAGTGATCCAATAGCTAACTTTTTATTATACATTGTGTTCATTTTTTATGCTCACCATTGGGATCTCGCAAACTATAAAAGTTACAGGAAAGGTCAAATTAGCTAAGTAGTGCGGAATTATAAGCTGAACAAAATGATGTGTAAAAATCCCAGATATTTTAACTGATTCGTTCGCTGTGCTTGAAAAACTGTTTTTTGCTCAAAACTTCTTTTGCCTATAATTTTGTTATTTGTTGAAATACAAAAAAACTTTTTATTGTCGGGAGATGACTTCTTGGCTACTGAGGGGGTTGGGGGGCGAGGGGAAATTTACATCCGAAACCTACCGGTCATTTGGTTAACTAAGGAATAATACCCCCGTCTCAGCAGACCTGCGTACTCAGCGAATTTCCAATGGAATTTTGTTATATTTTCTATTTCCCCATAAAATCCATGGGGATGAGAGCATGTAGGTTTGCCGCCATATGGGTTTTATTGGTAAATATAAGTTAAACCTTACCTAGTGATTGTACATACCAAATTTTATAAGACTATGGTGTTCTTTTTATTTTCCCCATAAACCCTATAGGGGTGAGTATGTAGGTTTGCCGCCATATGGGTTTTCTAAGCAAATATAAGTTAAACGCTTCCTAATGAATGTACATACCAAATTTTATCAAGATATGTCAATAAATAAGCAAGATAGAAGGTTTTGTTGATTTCCCATAAAAATAACATGGAAAACATACTTTTGGGATTTTCTCCATAACCATTTAAGCTAGGTAAAAAATTCAAGACACTAGATTGTTTGTTTTTGTAAGCTCTTTTAAATGGTTAAAGTTAAAATTGTTGAATTTTCTAAATAAAAGTAAAAAAAGGAAAAAACCCATTTTTAACCCTTTTGAAACCCCATAAAACCCCGTTCCCATGGTCCGATCATTCTGGTTCACAAACTCAACCTAGTAGACGCTGGCTTATACCCCTGTACCAAATTTCATCAAAATCGGAGGTTCCGTTCAAAAAGTTAACGTGTTCACGGACACACACACATATATATATATATTATTGAATTTTGTTCAATATATATATATCAATTCGAACAAACAGTGTTTTTAGCTTCTAGGGACCTCAAAACGAAAAAGTATCATGGTCCCGGGCTTAGGTCTTACCGTGACTACTACCGTAATAGAGTATTCCCTATAGGGAAATTCGCTAAAAACAAACTTATTCTACATGAAAACATTTTGCTAAAAAAAGTAAACAATTATCTTTGTTTACAAACCATCTAGCCTAATTCAATGTAGAGAAAGACAGCTGACTGCAAAATAAAAGAAAACATCGTAGTGATGCTGTATGTTTTTTGTTTTGTTGATAGCTTAACATATGGTGGAATAAAAAAAAAAAAAAACAAAAACAAAAAGCAAATTGTTTTGGCCAATGGCATGCTTCAGCCTCCCCCTCTCCCCACAACCCCCTCACTGGCCAACAAGTCATCTCCGAACAATAGATAAAACTTTACTGAAATTTTACGTAGATTCCGAATATTAAAATTAAAATTTTTTACTTCAACGGTTTTTGATATATTTTAGACAAGTTGATTATTTTTAATGCAAGTATGTATTTTTTTCATCATCATAAAAAAGAAATAATTTTTCTGATCACGAAAATACCAAATATGGCGTATTTATTTATCATAATAATTATTTAATTATAAAAAATGTGATTAATAAGCAACCCTGAAATGCTAATAATGAGGATGCTTCTAGCATGTGGTGCAACAATGGTGTAAATCAATGGCTGTTTTTCATTTTGTGTTTCATATTTTGTTGCTTACATTGTTGATCAGCTGTTTACCGGCATCCGCGGTTCCCATAAAACAATGGTGTAAATCAGCTGATCAACAATGTAAGCAACAAAATATGAAACACAAAATTAAAAACAGCTGATTTAGGCCTACACCATTGTTGCACCGCATGCTAGAAGCATCTTCATTAATAGCATTTCAGGGTTGCTTATTAATAACATTTTTTATAATTAAATAATTATTATCTATATATTAATACGCAAGCATGTTTCATTTCCTCCTTTTTTCTCAGCTCGTATGCATCGTAGGATAAATCTGCGCATACCGTTAGAAAGGTATAGTCCTGTAGATGAGCAGAATCACATTCTAATTCACGTCCGACTCCAGGGCTGCGCCCCACAGGCTTTCAAAGTTCCAATGTTAATCTTATGGAGGAATGATAATTGATTGAATCATTAGACAGCTGTTGTAAAAACAACTGCTAGAAAATTAGGAAGAACAGATGTTTTAGTTCTAAAATGTTTTTAAGCTTCTAATGTCCAGATCAACCGAAATTTTGATCGAATTTCGATCAGGAGGCGATCTCTAGTAATAAATAAATATGCCATATTTGGTATTTTCGTGATCAGAAAAATTATTTCTTTTTTATGATGATGAAAAAAATACATACTTGCATTACAAATAATCAACTTGTCTAAAATATCTCAAAAACCGTTTGAAGTAAAAAATTTTAATTTTAATATTCAGAATCTACATAAAATTGCAGTAAAGTTTTATCTAAAAAGTTTTTTTGTATTTCAACAAATAACAAAGTTATAGGCACAAGAAGTTTTGAGCAAAAAACAGTTTTTCGAGGACAGCGAACGAACCAGTAGAAATATCTGGGATTTTTACACATAATTTTGTTCAGCTTATAATTCTGCACTACTTAGCTAATTTGACCTTTCCTGTAACTTTTATAGTTTGCGAGATCCCAATGGTGAGCATAAAAAAATGAACACACTGTATATCTGACAGTATACTTCTTATGGGGCCTACTTTACTTTTTTATTTTGCTTTCAGGTAGGCCTATGAATTTCACTTTCCAAAATTTCCCGCCATTTTTCCAATATGGCGGCCAACTTTAAAATTTCTTATGGAACACCCTTATGGGTGTTTTTGAAATTCCCATGTGATTTTAAGACTTTTTAATCCTTTGCCATTTCTCTCTAAACCTAACGGTTAGGTTGCTAGAGGCAATTAAAGTTCATTTTTAGTTACATAAGAATAACATGGGGCAAACTTTATCTGCCCATATATCCGAAACCATTGATTAAAATAAAAAATACTCAAGAATAAAAATGTCTTAAATTGACGTTTTAAGTACATTTCACCCATAAATGTTATCATTTACGTAAAAATTAACTTCTTTCCAATATGGCGAGCAAAAAATAAAATTTTCCAAATTTTTTTTGTTAAGCCGCGTCCGCACTGGCCGAACATGTTCGCCGAACAAAGTTCTCCCGAACATTTGTTTGTTCGTTGCTAACCTTTTAGAATGTAAATCATATGGTTGGTTAATTGTTCGTTAAGAATGTTTGTTGATTTTTGTGTTCGACGAACAAGTTCGCCACGAATGTTCGCCCAGTGCGGACGCGGCTTTATTATGAAAAAATGTTCTTAAAACATAAATTTAAGAGAGTAAAAAAATCTGTATGCTTACATAAGAAAATTTTGAGATTCGAACCCGTGACCTCCAGTTTTGGAACACCCTGTATAATGGCATTGGTGAAAATATTTTTATTGGAAAACCCATATGTGATTTAGGGGTAAAATAACTTTATTTCATGATTTTAACTCAAACCGTTCTCACGCTATAAATAGTGCACAGGTAGTCTGAATCACCCTATATAGGGTATATAAATACCCTATATATATATATATATATATATATATATATTAATATAGAGTATTTATATATAAGCTATCACGGTAGTAGCCATGGTAAGACCTAAGCCTGGGACCATATTACTTTTTAATTTTGAGGTCCTTAGAAGCCGAATTGCAGCAAACCTACATACCCGATCCTATGGTGTTTCATGGGGAAAGTAAAAAAATCTGAAATTCCATCGGAAATTTGCTTAGTACGCAGGTCTGCTGCGACAGGGGTATTTATGAGTACCCGATCCTATGGTGTTTCATGGGGAAAGTAAAAAAATCTGAAATTCCATCGGAAATTTGCTTAGTACGCAGGTCTGCTGCGACAGGGGTATTTATGAGTTAAGAAGGTGTTTGGATGCCTATAATAAGCTTTACATTTTTTACTATAGTTTTTTATATAATGTCATTTTAATGGTAAACTTGATGAATATTTTAGGTACCAGGGGACCGAGCTTAAGCTTGGTAAAATTATTACTTTCGTTCTCAAACAAAGCTCGTTCGCTTCGCTCACTCGCCCTATTCCTTTTTAAGATGAGCTCATTCGCTTCGCTCACTTGCAAGGCCGAAGGGTGCTGCACTTTGGTTTAAACTACAGGTTAAAGATGTAACACATTGGTTTATATCTACAGTTATCAGCTGATTTTTGTTCAATTTAAATATCTCCATAAGGATAACATGGAAACTTTGAAGGGCTCTAGAACGAAAACCGGATTTTTCCCAGACATGGGACCAGCTCCAATCGATTTCTGGTGGCCAAAACCCCTATATTCACTAAAAAAAAATCAAAAATCCTTGGAGCGAAAAAGAACTTTGCCCGTACAAACGGAGTTTGTTTTAGAGTATAAGATAAGAATAACATAATATATATATATATATATATATATATATATATATATATATATATATATATATATATATATATATATACAGGGTGTCCAAAAAAAACGTTTACAGACTTTGGGATGTGATTCCTGATACAAAAGTAAAGAAAAAAGTTCCTATGAAGGTATGTCCGAAAATGCATATTTACCCAGATATCCGCCATTTTGTTTTTTCCACTTAATATTTTTTATTTCGGTGACGGATTGATCTAGGAACTTCATATTTGGCATGGATCTTTATAATACTAATGTCCATTTACACAATAAAAATTATTTTTTTCCGATGCATGTTTTCAAAATGGCGGCCATTTTAAATTTTTAAACTCAAATATCTCAAAAACGGTAAAATTTATAAAAATGTTACAAGACACAAAAAAGTTGACAAATTAAATTATCTAAACAGTAATACCAAGTTTGTAAGGAACCAAAAACAAATAACAGAGTTACTGTGGTTTTTATGCAGAAAAACACTGATTTTGCACTATGATTAATGCCAATTTAGGTTATTTTAAGAGAAAAATCTCAACAACTCCGTTATTTGTTGGCAGATCTTTACAAACTTGGTTTTGTTGTTTAGATAATTTAATTTGTCAACTTTTTTGTCTCTTGCAATATTTTTATAAAATTTACCGTTTTTGAGATATTTGAGTTTAAAAATTTAAAATGGTCGCCATTTTGAAAATATGCATCGGAAAAAAATAATTTTTATTATGGAAATGGACATTAGTATTATAAAGATCCATGCCAAATATGAAGTTCCTAGATCAATCCGTCACCGAAATAAAAATTATTAAGTGGAAAAAACAAAATGGCGGATATCTGGGTAAATATGCATTTTCGGACATACCTTCATAGGAACTTTTTTCTTTACTTTTGTATCAGGAATCACATCCCAAAGTCTGTAAACGTTTTTTTTGGACACCCTGTATATATATATATAAAATACGTGATGCCCTTTTTTTGTTAACACTACTCCTCCATTATTTCTGGACGAATTTTAAAGTTTGAGGTGTCAAAAGAATGGTCTCAGGTCTTAGTTTTGCAATAAGGTTTTATAATTTTGATATTTTAATTCTGAAGCACACAGGAAGCCTTCAAAGTTCATTTTTTGTCCATAAGATTAACATGGGGAACAATTTATATTGAATTGCTAAATAAAACAGCTGTTGATAGTTAAACACACAAACACATATGTTAAAAGCTGAATAGAAGCAAATTGAACTGGTGGAGTGTCTAATCTGAGGTTTTAACCTTTTCTCAAAATAAATGTAGCAGGTAGTTTTTGCTTGAAAGTTTTATCTACGCGTATTTGGGCACAAAAATAAGTTTTGTAACTTAACCCTAGAACATTCAATTTTGTTTACGAAAGCAATGTTGGGAATTGAAATTTTTGACATGGATCTTATTGGTTGTCCGACTGGTATTGAAACAATAATGAAAGTTAACAAATATTAAATGGAATACTAAATTTGTGTGGATGGGTTTTCAAACTGCTGTAAAATATAAGGAAAAGGGATAGTTAGTTGTAAGTGTAATAACCTTTTTGTTTACTATTATAGTATAAACATATTTTATGCAGAATGCTACACATATTTAAAAACCTGTGTAAAAAAGACAACACTTAAAAGTTTTTTACCTCAAGTATAGAAAATAAGCTTATTACAAAAATGGTTTTTATAAAGAGAAAATTTAACCAAAATAAAAATGCCACTAAAAACAAAATGGACCACACCAACAAAGATGTAGATTCTCTTAATTTTTGTGATTTCTTTATTTAAATTTTGTAATATCATGGAAAGTTAAGTTAAAGAGGATTTAGGCATAAATAGTAATGTGGACTCATTCACTATGTCATTGACTACCTCATACAGTAGTACTACAACAACAGCCGCAGTGAGTGCTGCATAACTCATACAGGACCGGGGAGCAATGAAATGTTAATTTTTATTCTTTTGTCATTTACGTTTTATGTTTGATGAACTATGTGGATAGAACATCTGTGAATTTATTCTAAATTTTATACTAAGGCCCTAAGACAAATCGGCAAAAGACATAATCTGAGCTAATTTAGACCTAAAAGAACGAGCACCACATCTCAACACTATCACATTGGGAAGTTGGAGAAAAGGCAATGAAGATCGATCGATGAAAGACCAATAATGTTCTATCTGATTTTCACTATAATGAAATTTTTTTAAAAGCAACTCTGTTCATTACCATGGGTCAAAGTTTGATCACCAAGTTACTATAATAAATGCAGCGCATTGCGCTGCACGGGCCCCCTAGTATATATATATAATACGTGATGCCCTTTTTTTGTTAACACTACTCATCCCTTATTTCTGGACCAATTTTAAAGTTTGAGGTGTCAAAAGAAAGGTCTCAGTTCGTAGTTTTGCAATAAGGTTTTAGATTTTTGATATTTTAATTCTGAAGCTCACGGGAAGCCCTCAAAGTTCATTTTTTGTCCATAAGATTAACATGGGGAACAATTTATATTGAATTGCAAAATAAAACAGCTGTTGATAATAAAACAAACAAACACATGTTAAAAGCTGAATAGAAGCAATTGACCTACTGGTACTGAAATATCAACACAATTTCATACTTTAATACGAGGAGTGACTATTGTAATGTTTTAATTTAACCTTTTCTCAAAATGTAGGAGGTAGGTTTATCTTGAACATTTTATGTACGGTATTTGGGCACAAAAATAAACTTAGTAACTTAATGCTAGAAAAATTAATTTTTCTGTACGAAAAAAGTTTGGAAATTGAAATTTTTGACATGGGTTTTATGGGTTGTCTGATTTGTATTGAAACAGTAACAAAAGGTAAAAAATATTAAAATAGAACGCTAAATTTTTGTACATTAAGGCTGCGGTCTACCCCAACCAAAACAAAAACAACAACAATGCCGAATATGCCGGCCTCACGGCCGTAGCGCTAGGCGAGTTTGATGGCTGCAGAGGTTTACGGGGATCGTGTTTCAGAATTAACCAATTAAGATAGAGATTGACTCTTAACTTTTTCTAAAAGTATAAAAAAGGATCTCGTCGGCTATCTTTTTAGAATTTTAAAATAAAATTTCTAATTTCAGTTATAATTGTGTGAAATTATCTGTTTTTGAGTTTTATAGATGCAGAGGTTTACGGGGATCGTGTTTTAAAAATAACCAATTAAGATAGAGATTGGCTCTTAACTTTTTCTAAAAGTATAAAAAAGGATCTAGTCGGCTATCTTTTTAGAATTTTAAAATAAAATTTCTAATTTCAGCTATACCGGTCTAAAATCATCTGTTTTTCTCGATTTTTAACTGAAGTTTTCTATTAGTTTTAATGAACTAATTACAAAATTGTAACAGACGAAAACTAGTACCGTTATTCTTCTTTAATATGACACCTTATTTATAGCTCTAGGCTTCATTTGGCAGAAGATAACACGATTCTAAAAAACCCTTGCATTTGGGTGCGCGCCAGGGGTAGACCGCAGCCTTAATTTTCAAACTGCTGTGAACTATAAGGAAAATGGATAGTTGGTTGTATAGCGGTGTAATAATCTGTTTGAATACTATTAAACTATAAAAAAGTCATGCAGATTGCTACACATAATAAAGCACCTGTTGTAAAAGGCAACATTTAAGTGTTCTTTACTTCCAGTATATAAAACAAGCTTATTTCAAAAATTGTTTGTTTAAAGAGCAATTTTAACCAAAATATAAATGACACATATAATCAAAATGGAAAACACCAACAAAAATGTAAATTATCTTATTTTTGGGATTTCTTTATTAAATTTTGTAATGCCATAATTAATTAAAGAGGATTTAGATCTTTATAAATAGTAATGTGGACTTATTCACTATGTTGACGACTACCTCATATAGTAGGCCTACTACAAAAACAGCCACAGTGAGTGCTGCATAGGCCTAACTCATACAGAACCGAGGACTTGTAATGAAATGTTGATTTTTATTCTGTTGTCATTTACGTTTTATGTTTAATGATCTATGTAAACATCTGAAAATTTATTCTAAATTTTATAGGAGTGTTTAAACAGAGGCCCTAAGACAAATGGGCAAAAGAACAACTACGTAATCTTAGCTAATTTGGACCTAGAAGAACAACCACCAAATCTCAACAGTATCACATTGATGGCAAGTTCGAGAATTAGTAATGAAGATCGATTGATGAAACACCAATATTGTTTTATCTGATTTTCAATATAAATTAATTTTTATTTAAAGTAACTCTGTTCATTACCATGAATTAAGAGTCATCTTCTCCTTTGGGCTGGATAGCCCATTGTTGCGCAGTCGGCAACGGCTTTTATTCTAAAACATTGCATTTTATTCCCCTCTTTCGGACGCCGTATTTCTGCTGATTTTCTTTAAGTGTTTAGTAGAATCGTTATATTAGGCCCCTCATATCTCGAAATTTTTAAAATTTAACAAATATTACTCTTTATGAAGTTGCAAAGTAAATCGATTTTCCTTAGTAATGTTTGTTAAATTTTCAAAATTTTGAGGTATGAGGGGCCTAGTATAACTATTCGACTAAACACTTATCAAGTTCAAAGAAAATCGGTTGAAAAATGGAGTCTGAAACAGGGGAATAAAATACCATGTTTTGCATTAAAAGCCGTATGGTTAACACTGCCGTCTGCGCAACACAGGGCTACTGGCCCAAAGGTAAAGATGACTCTTAAGGTTTGATCACAAGGCACAAAAGTCACAAGGTCCAATAAATGCAGCGCATTGCGCATTGCCCCCTAGTATTACTTAATATAGTTACTTAATATAGGGGTAATATAGTTATAGAGTTATATATATATATATATATATATATATATATATATATATATATATATATATATATATATATAAGAATAAGATAAGATAGGATAAAATAGCATGACTTGTCATTAATTTTTTTTTTTTTTTTTTTTTTTTACTTTTTAAAAGTTGCCTAACGTAGATCTTAATAAGTTTGCTAGTTTAAAATAATGTATTAAGTTATACTCTTCAGTGTATACTATGAATAAAGAAGGTGAGTTATGAGTTAAGAAGGTGTTTGTATGCCTGTACTAAGCTTTACATTTTTTACTATAGGATTTTACATAATGGTAATTTAATTGTAAACTTGATAAATCTTTTAGGTCTACATAGCATGCCTTCTCGTTAAAATTGTTTCTAAAATTAAAATAACTGTGATCACATAGTTTTAGTTGCCTATATAAAACGGTTTTGAAAGCCATGATATTTATTAAGGTTCCCTGTGTTGCGACCTTGCCAGACCCCTCATAATAGAGGCCAATGTGTCGATTGTTCCAACTGACATGTGCCATGATAACATTTATTTAAAAATGTTTAAAAAAATTGTGATAAATTTGGAATAATGTTCTTTGCCTCGTCTATTCCGAGAAATTGCGATTATTGTGTTGTTTATAATTCTATAAAAAGAATTTGAACTGTGATCGGAGTTCATGATTATAGTAAGAAAAGTTGCGCCAATGCCTGGGAGACGTATATAGCTGTTGCAATTTGTTTTGGCGCAGTTGATACATTCCATTTAAGAGCTTCCATCAGCATTTAGTGTCATTGTTTTGAGTGATTTCATTGAGAGCCCTACTGTAACTTTATCAATAGAGGCATTTAAGTTTAACACTTTGAATGTTGGACTGGGTTACACCACAACTTTTTTCAAGGTCTGTTTTTGTTTTTAATACTAGGCCTTATTATAATTTTAAAATGTACAGTAAACTTTTTCAGAGTTAAAGTTCTATCTTTAATGTTAATTAAATTTCTTTCCGTATTTTTTATTTATTTATTTATTTATTTATTTATTTATTTATTTTTTTGGAGTGGTATGTACTATTTATTATCTTTCTTAGTTTTATTAAATATTTAATATAAACTTGTTGAATTTTCATTTTGGTTCACGATTGGTGACTACATAGTAAATAGCTCACTTACTAATTTTGCCATTTTGAGCCTGAGAAAATTACGGAAAATTATTTCGATGGTATAAAACTGAACCCAGTTGACACTTTATTTAATAGACCAGTGATGCATTTGATATCCTCCCAATAATTTTTTTTTAGAAATTTTATTAATCATTTTAACTGTGAGACATTTCCCCCCCTTTTTTTCTACACTCACCACCCATATGTATCTATCAACATATTTGTACCTCTAAATTAACATGCACAGAGATTCACATCTGATTTATAATGTACCATATAAATAGTTATTATGTGTGATTATGAGTTATATATGTTTGTTAGAACTAAAAGATCATTGTGTCCCTAAATGCAGTACCGGTAGGCCTACTCATAGGTGTGTTACAAAGTTTCATTCCTTTAAAGTAAAATAATATGTGGGACATTTAACTCCAACTTATTAAACCCTCTAGTATTTAATTTAGATATAAATCCGTGTTTTAGGGTATGTATATATTTTGAACAAACATAAAATGAATCAAAATTAAGCTTAAATAGTCACATCTATAATTTTAAATAGCGTTGTTAGAACATTTTTTCAACTTTCCCACACTTTTCCCCTTACATACTGTACCGCTTTTTTGTTGGCTAGGTCTAAAAATATAGTTTCCCTAAAATCTAATTTTGTCTCCATGGTCTTCTTGAATCTAGTAACTTTCCTTCACAATCTACAAACCCAAGGAAAGTCAATTATCATGTTGTCCTAAGATTGTTGTTTCAAGGGAAGAATAAATATAAGAATTAAGTGTTGGACAGATAAATAGTTTATCAACGGACTTTTTTTCAACTTCAGTTCACTTGTGCTCTATAAGTCAGTAGTTATTGAGTTGAATAAAATTGATACACTACGTACATTGTCTAACTGTGGAATATTTGTATTACAGAGTCTTATTACTGCACAATCATGTTGAATGGAACGAATGCTGTCTTATTGCAAACAATATTGTACTTAGCCAACACCAATCTGCCAAATGATACAAACATTATTCCGGAGATTGAAAATAACACACTTAATAAAGTGGAAAATGGAGAAGGTGAGCCTATATTTATAAATTAATTACAAATCATGAAACACATAAACAATGTTTTTCAGTAACCTATGCACAATCTATGGTTATACACAAAAGTTCAAGACATGTTTTGAATACTTGTTTTGATAAAAATATAACCAACAATGCTTGAAAGAAAGTAAGGCGTCATAATTTTGGTTTTATCTGTTACGCACCACTTGCAACTATGACATCAACCAACAATGTTTTTGTAGTTTATCTTAGGAATATAAAGCTTAATCACCATCGTGGGTCATTAGTGTCACTTGATGACATCAATGTAGATCCAATGTTCACTTTTGCATTTATATTAGGCTTCTCTGAAACCTAAATTAATTTTTTTACTTTATATTGTGTTTTCTTTTACCTTCATAACAACAATGAAAGATAGATTCAGAGATTTATTACTACCTACCAATATATTTAGGCAAAATAAGGTTACTTAGTTAACAAATTTTTACCAATCATTGGATTCTGAAAAAAATTGTAGTTTTTCGTTTTAATGTAAACTACTGCGGAGAATTTATTTGCTTACACTTTTGTTTTGAACTTACTAGATACTTGTCTCTTCATCTCTGACCGACATTTTCGGATAGATTGTGTTAGATGAAATTATTCTATACAATATTCTATATACTAACTTTCTATATAATTAGGAAAGGCCTTAGGTTATACTTTTTTAAAGGAAGATCACAAAATATTTTTTTTGTTAAGTGACTTAAAATAATACGAGTCATTGCCTGTTGATACTTGAAGGATAAAGCTCCAGTCATGGTGAGTGGAGCAATAAACAGAAGATGTGAAACATGTATAAAAAGTACTTGCAGCGAATTTCCCTATAGGGAAAACTCTATTACGGTAGTAGCCATGGTAAGACCTTAGCCCGGGACCTTGTTACTTTTTTATTTTGAGGTCCCCAGAAGCGGAAAACACCATTCGTTCAATTTCATATAAGACCATAGATCTATTTTCATGAGTTCGCGAAGCAGCATAATCGGATTATGGTAACGGGGTTTTATTGAGTTTTAAACGGGTCAAAAATGGGTTTTTGGCATTTTTCGACATCAAACTTAGCTGAAACCATTTTAAAGAGCTTGGAAAAACAAACAATTTGGTATTTTGAATTTTTAACTTAGTGTAACTGGTTAAAGAGACAAAAAAAAATGTGTTTCTCAAGTTATTCTTATGCGAAATAAAAAAAACCTGTATCTTATTTTTTGACTTACCTTAATCAAATTTGTTGTGTATATTATCTAGATAAGGTATAACTTACACAAGCTTACAAAACCCATGGCGGCAAACCTGACATAGGCCTACTCACCCCCATGGGGTTTATGGGGAAAATGAAAAAGTGCCATATCTTGATCAGTTTTGTGTTAACCTTCATCAATAATTGATTAACCCCATTTTCTAACAGCACCCCATGGCAGCAAACCTTCATACTCGATCCTATGGTGTTTTGTGGGGAAAGTAAAAAAAATCTGAAAATTCCATTAGAAATTCGCTGAGTACGCAGGACTGCTGCAACGGGGGTATTTTAAATTCTTCCAATTAACACGTTCATTGCTAAAAATTATGAGTATTGCGACCCTAAAATGCTAAACAATTATAATGTGATTACTTATTCAAAAATGATGTCAGGATGTCCAAAATGTTAAATCTAGATGTCTCAGTGTCGATTTTGGCTGAAATTGGTGACGTCACGTCCGGGGCGGGAATTCACGTCCTTAGGTCCTGGTTTCGGTCCTTGTCCAATCTATAACTACTTTTCAACCCCACACACTCACAGTCATACTCCCAGAGCTGGATTCTGAATCCTCATTCTCAGAAAACACGTTTTCAATCAATTCACTCTCATTGAGTAGCTCCATATTCCACACAAACTATGTCAACACTCCGCACAACACAGTGGTTACGTAAACAACGCACTGAGAAATAACGGAATGGCCGAACCGGAAGCGAAGCGCGCCAAAATTTAGGCCCCTATTATACACGGCGGCCAGCCGCGCAACCGGACACTCCACCGGTGGTTTGGTCTGTTGCCGCCCATGTAATCAAATGGAGCCTATTAGCCAGGGTGGCCGGCCGCGCGACCAGCTCAGCGACCAAAATCCATCGGCAACTGGTTACCGAGCTCTGCAACCAGCACAGTGACCACGGGTTGCTCGGCGACCACGCGGGGCATTGGAGTATATGGAGCGTATTAGCCAGGGCGGCTGGCCACGCAACCAGTGACTCTTTAAAAGTTGTACTTACCTCAATGTGAAAGCCAATTTTTCTTCTGCAGGGATGCTTTTGTTTAGAGGGGTATCTGGCACAGTGATATCATCTTTGATGTGTCCCAGCAGTTCATCAAACGAAGGTTTTGACATTCGAAAATAATTAAAAAACTTACTTCCACTTGCACAAAGATCGTCAAAAAACGTATAGTACAGTCCTTTACTATGTCTGGTCATCAGCATAGGATGCCTCCGAAACTTCCTTCTCTTTTTGATAAGAAGAGCTAGTAGTAGCACGTCCTCTGTACACAGCACCATTGTAGCTACTGATGGCTGTTTCCAGCGGAAATTTCCACAGTACACTCCTGGTCGCTCCACCGGTGACCGGCACAGAAAACCAGCGAGTAACCAGTCACTCCACTGGTAGAGTGAACGGTTGCGCGGCTGGCCGCTGTGTATAATAGGGGCCTTAGAGTAAACCAAGCACAAAACGCGGGAATCGGTCACAACGTTCTCCGAACGAAGCTGGGCTCACACTGAAGCAAGGTTGTTGGCATGGGAGAGGGTCGACAATTCCCGCCCCGCGCACGTGGTGCCAGCCGCACAGCGCATAAATTCTCGCCCCGCGCAATGAACGTGCTAATTAGCTGCTTTACATAATAAAATAACTTTAAACAATTTAACAATCAAAACTTATTTATTTTTTGATCCACCAACTATAGTATGGAGTATTTCAATAGTGTAACACTTTAAATTGATTGTATTATTTTTTTCTTTCTTTTAAAGGAATAATACATGATAATTGAATATGTTTTAGGTACTGGCCTTAATAAACCAAATCCTTCTTGAACGTTTGCCCTTCTAATACGAGGCGTGTTTTTAAAGTAAGAACCGTTCTTTGCAGCGCTGCGGTCGGCGTTTAGTGCATGCACGCTGTGTACCTACATCTGTCGGCAACGCACGGACGCCATTACGGCATTTTTTGCCGCTGTCTTTGGACTTTTTCAAATGTTTAAGAACCCTTCGCTTATGGAGAGTCCTGCCAACTGCAAAGTACGGTCTGTTATGCGTTTTCTGTAAGCTAAAGGCTTGAAATCAATTGCCTTATTCAATTAATTGCCTTAATTAATTGAAATATTCATCGCGAGATCTGTGGAGTGCACGGAGAAAACATTATGAGTGATGGACAGGTACAAAAGTGGGTTAGGGCGTTTAAAGATGGCACAACAAATGTGCATGATGATTAATGGCATCATTTTGCTTTACGATAATGCCCGTCCACATGTGACTTATTGAACCCAGGATTTCATCAGAGAAATTGGTAGGGAACAACTTGATCATCCTCCCTACAGTCCCGATATAACGCCGAGTGACTATCACATGTTCATTTATTTGAAGAAAGACCTAAGCGGTGTGTTGCACGACAATGGTGACAATGTCAAAACGGCTGTTTTGGAGTGTTTCTCATGGCAGGCGGCAGAATTTTATGACGACGGAATTTTAAAGCTAATTGATAAGTGATAAGTGCCTTAATAATTGCGGAAATTATGTAGAAAAGTAGATCAAAGTACAGGCTTTCATGTAAAAAAAGAATTATAAAAAAATATTTCCTGGCTTATTTTTTATTTCAAAATGGTACTTAGGCCTACTTTAAAAACACACCTCGTACATTTAGACATATACCTCGTGTGTTTACTACCAGCTGATTGAAAGGTTATACAGTAAATTCATTGCAAGGGGTATTAAATTTTGATTTTTGTATCATAAGGAAGTAAGATAACGTCAAAGTAAATCAAAACCTGCTAATATAGAAAAGTTTTGCTTTTATTTGGTACAACTGCATGTAAATCATGCCAGTGGAAGTCTCAGACCAACTTGTCCATAGGATTGAAAAATTTTACTTTTTTCCATATGTTAAATCTCCATATAAGAAAAGTTTTGTTTTTAATTTTCGACCAATGTAACATAACTATTTTTAAAATACAAATAAAACCTGCCAATATAGGAAAGAAAACTTGTTTTGGCACAAATCCTTTGTAAATCCCAGTAGAAGTCTCATACGAACTGTCCAAAAGCGTTTTTTACCTTACTATTTTAAATATATAATTCTTTTTTAAGTGTTAACTTTAAAATGCAGTATAAAATTTGTGTGTATTACATTCAATTTATAAACTTGAAGAGATTACTTTAAACAGTTAAGATTCATGACAGTTTACGGCCAATATAATATCAAACTGTTATGCATATTAAACATAATTAGACAAAATTTCAAAGGCAAGTTGATTTACATAGTTATAATACTAGGAACAAAAACAACTTTACAATTAAGAAACATAACAAAGAAAATACAAGCAAAAACCCACTTATAAGGGAATGTAATTTAAGAATTACCTTCCAGAGAGCATAAAAGTTGAAACAAACATTTTAAAATTCAAACGCAAGTTAAAGGATTATATTATTAACTCAGTTTTTTATAACTTAAAGGAGTATTACATATTAGTATTACATACACAGGATGACGAGGCGTACGATTAAAATTTATATGTAAGTTTATGATAGTTGTTTTCTTTTGTCTTTACATGTTAACTATATAAAATTTATTCATTTTATATTGATGCTTTCTTGTACATTGTTATTTATGTTTGAATAAAGATATTTGAATTGAATTGAATTGAAACTAATAATTATACTTAAATAAATAAACATCCTAATTATATATAATAGAAATTTAAATAAAATTATGCCTTTTTAAATAATTGATAAAATTATTATACTTTTATGGTTTTAGAAAGCCATAAAAAATAAACCTTTTCAGTAAGTAATGATTTTGTTTGTTAAAATGTGATAAAAATATTTACTGTCCTAGAACTATTTTTAACTTCTCCCCCCATACCATAGTAGGCTATATGGAGAAAGTATTGTTTTCGTAAAAATTTTTGAATTTGAGTTGTCGGTGGATTGGTGCCTTCTGAGACCAAAAAATTGGTTTTCAGAGTGATGTCTGTCTCTGTGAGTCAAACTCGCGCATAGAGTCAAACTCGTGTTGCTTAGCTGGTAGCTATCCAACCCTGAGCCAACCAGACATTAATGTTTGGAGGCTTTCAACACTTTTTTATATTGTTGGTAGAAATGGGTCAGTTATCTGATACCGTTTACTTTGAATTAATGTAAAAGTGTGTTGTTTTTGTGCAATTCGGCTAACAAAATGATTAACTTATTTAATAACTTGCTTTAAGGTTAAAATGAAGGGCTTGCTACATAAATTAAGAGAAGTATAGTCAAATTAAAATCAAAAGAGTATACGGACTGGCGGTGCTTTAGTAATTTTCGGCAACACTCAGGTAAACCCACCGGTTTAATCGTGACTGCATGAGCTGGTAATGGAAAATACAACTCATTTGGCGAATTGATTCATTTGAATTGTTCGTTTTCATGAATAGAATTTTGAACCGATTCATTTAGTCCATTTTATACAGTTGTTTTTCACACCCGTCTAAATGCGATAAAATTGGATTCAATCGATTATTTGACGCTAATATTCTGTGACGTACTTTTGGGCACATGAATATCTATTTAATTAATTTTAAGTTTTTACGCCACAGTAATAAAAAGAGTTAAGTTCCCAGGATTCACTCAGTTCGAAAGCGGGGTAATTCTAGAGTTTGCGACGTAAATGCCTAATCTATTATGACAATTGAATTACGAATGCCGAATTATACTATTTAAATTAAAACCTTTAATAATAAATCGTTATAATAATTAATTGTAATGATAAAAAGTAATAGTTTCTTCAACCAAGTTAAGACGACGAATGACTGACCACCTCCACTGGGTTCACCCTACATGTACCCCTACTGCAGCGTGAACCCAGCGTCTACCCTCATTCATGTGACTCATCCTCTCACTACTCTAAAATGCCCCGCTGTTAAAATGTGGCCGTTACAAATCTTTCAATCAAGGCCTACGTCATACATCATTGTTCCATTTTGTGAACCGATTGCGTTCATACTATATAACAACCAGGCAATAAGGTAATTAATTACCTTTACCAGTTCTGACTGGGCTGTATACGTTGACTCAAGATACAAAATAAGAAAAGTCTGCGGGACTTGTTTAATACGCTGACACTAAAAATTTCGCATCATGCAAGTGATGAGGAGGGAAGGATGGAGCCAATGTGGGATGAGTGTTACTATCATGGCACTTCTGCTCAACTCTAGCTTTTTTTCAATCCAAAATCATTGAAGTTTATATTTTTTTCCTCTCTTCCGCTCTTTGTTCCCTCCCCTACGAAGGTTATGTTCCCTACAGTAACCTATTTATTAAGTGTGATCTTCTTTATAATTTATATAGACAATTGAGAATAATGTTCACTTTCCCTTATGTTATATTTGAAAATGGAGCTTGGACTTTGTATATTGCGAATGTTCACTCTGTTAACTTTTAAAAAAGTAATTGGCCTAAAAAATAACATATTGAACATGTAAGAAGTTTTCAAATATATAGGCATAGGTACTTGTGAGATCCAATTCAATACCAATATGTTGGAGATTCATTCAATTCACTCGTTCATTTGAACAACTTGGTAGTTGGTTACTTAGTGGAGCCGACTAGTCCCGAACGTAACCGAACACTGCCGAAGCACCGCCAGGCCGAATACTCTCTTAATTTTAATTCGACAATAATATGATCATCAGCATTTCTAAATTTACTTAAGCACCTTTTAGTCTTTTAGTCCCATGTGGAGACACACGGAATATTTTAAATTTTTTGTTTTATAAATTGTATATGAATGCTTTATGGTCCAAATTCCATTTTCAAATGTTATATACTTTGTGCAGAAATAAAAGAAAAGTGTTTCCCTGGCTTGGGGTGCTACACCAATGAATACCCATGGACGGATGTGAACAGGCCGGTGTCCAATTTCCCCCAGCCCCCTGAGAAGGTAAACCCTCACTATTGTTTGTACACAAGGAAGAATCCAAAACAATGCCAACATCTTTCGTATTCCGTGCCAAGCACTATCTACCAGTCATATCTTGTGCCTACCCAGCGAGTGTATTTCATCGCCCACGGCTTCCTCGAGGGGGGCGACCAATCTTGGATAAGGGTGAGACATAATTTTTAAATATGAGTAGTGATAGGCCTAGAACTAAGGTCTTTTCAATGAATTAAGTAACATGACATAGTAGTTAAGTAAAAACTTGCTTTATAATGCACAGTAGTGATTTTCTTTAGAAATACTTTTTAAATTTTTTGTTACTATGTATTTTTTTTCCTTTTATATCTGAAATATTTTGGATGGTAGAAAATAACACTATGTTTATTATTTCAAGTACTGGTAAATCACTTAGTCATCACCATTGGTAAGTAAATTTTAAAATAATGTCTTCAAATTTCTAATAATATTAAATGTTATTGTCGTGAGGCCTTTTGTTTTCCACAAAAGCATCAGACCACAACATGAGACCACAGACAGGTGTGGTCTGATGATTGTTTTCATGGAAAACGCAAGGCCTCACAAAAATTTAATACTATTAGAAATTTGAAGACATTTTTTTAAAATTTAGTTATTATTTTCTAAAAAGAAGAGCTTGTGCAGAATGATCATCATTGATGTTGTTCTTCATTTAGTGAATAATTTACCGAGAGCCTAGGAATTTGGTTTATTGAAATTGTGGTGCAGAATCTAAGTTGAAAGCATTTGTTCACAATGTTAATTTACTTGCAGATCGTATCTCTAGGTTCTAGGTCAATTGTGTGTTAATCAATTCAATGCTAATTTCACTTCAGTCATTGTGGTTAGTCTTGATTCTTTTATGCATTGATTGACTAACATGACAATTCTAGTCAATTTTCAAAATATAAATATATGGAAACTAATAATTCTCTAATACATTTAGATGTTGAATGCATTAAATTATGCACTTTAGTTATACAAATCAATCCATTTGAAAATAAAATTGAAAATACTTTATTTTAGGTCAAATTTAAGTATGATTTGAATTCACCCTTTATGTTAATGTACTAAAACCATGGATTTTGTGAAATACATTGTGGTTCAGTTTTTTGTGTTTATTTTCTAGGAACTTGAAGTTTTGCACTTGTGTTGTAAGCTCAGTACATAGTCCCAAGAGTAATTAGTAGCCTACTGTTTTCCAAAAGGATGGGTGTGCAAAGGACATGGGATGTACCAACACAAAAACAAAATTTAAATGCAGGAAAAAATATGAGATTAATCAATTGATATAATTTTTATATCAAGGTATATGAGTCTCGGGATATAGCTTAAAGGTGATTTGATTTGGTTTTCAGAGGCTGACATCAGAATTGTTGTTGCGTTATGATGCCAACGTGATCGTCATCGACTGGGGTTCCGGATCTGAACCGCCTTACACTCAGGCCGTGGCAAACATTCGATTGGTAGGAACCATCACGGCACTGCTCATCAAGACCATGTCTGTAAGTTTCTTTCACTTACTTACGACAGGCAGTTTTGTACACTACGAGGTTGTTTCCATTAATTTTATATATTATTTCATTTTCTCTTTGGATTGGGTTAATTTCCTAGTAGCCATAAATTACAGGCCAAGCAGGCTTCAAACCTTTGACATTGAAAGTATCCTTTTTGGCTAAAAAAATACATTAAAAATTCACAAACATTAATATTTTAAGTGAACATTAGCCTCCACATGGAGATAAATGATCATAAGAAAGAAGATCTACCATATTTGCACGATAGGGGATATACTGTTTGAAAACCCGTTAAATATCCAGCCAAACTGTTTACGCAAAGATTTAAAAGTGATATACAAAGACTCAAAAGTACTCCGCAGATATAAATATCTGCACAGCTCATAGATATACAAAAGTACCAAAAATATCATTCTATCAATTTAGTAGGGATGTGCTATATTCGACATCAGACATTATTAGTTACTTCCATACTAGTTGCAGAAAAATATTAGTTATATAAACCTAATATCTGATATTAGGTTTCCAAATATAAAGAGGCCTGGCAGTCCAGGTATGCCATGCACCGCGGTTAGGTTTTTAGAATAACCGTTATGTGTTTGGTATAACCTAATGCACTCTAGACTGTTATAAGTAAAGAAAGTAATAAATTTTTCTGAAAATTACTAGGGATAAATAAATGGAAACTCCATAAGTTTTCAAACTTGCATTTCAAGTCAGTGGCGGATCCAGGGAGGGGCTAGGGGGGGCTATAGCCCCCCCCCTTGGGTATCCTATTTACACTAGATAAAATGGGTAATTTGTTTTGTTGGGTTGCCGAACGTGAAAGGAATCCGTGCGCGCCGTGGCACCAGGGCCGGATTTAGGTATGGGCCACATGGGTCCGGGCCCAGGGAGGCAAAATTTTAATGGGTGGCAGATTTTAGCGAATTTCCCTATAGGGAATACGCTATTACGGTAGTAGCCATGGTAAGACCTAAGCCCAGGACCACTTTACTTTTTCATTTTGAGGTCCCCAGAAGCCAAAAACACCATTCGTTCATTTTCATATATATGTATATATATGTATATATATGTATATATATCTATCTATATATCTATATATCTATGTGTCCGTGGTACTGATAACTTTTGAAGGGGACCTCCGATTTTGATGAAATTTGGTATGGAGGTGTAAGACCAAGTCTATTTTCATGAGTTCGCGAACCAGCATTGTCGGGTTATGGGAACGGGGTTTTATGGGGTTTCAAAGGGGTCAAAAATGGGTTTTTTGCATTTTTGGACCTTAATTTTTAAAATTCATCAATTTTAACTGAAACCATTTACAAGAGCTTAAAAAAACAAACAATTTGGTATTTTGAATTCTTATCATAGCATAATTGGTTACGGGGCAAATCCAAAAATGTGTTTTCCATGTTATTCTTATGGGAAATCAAGAAAACCCTATATCTTGCTTATTTATTGACATAACTTAATCAAATTTGGTGTGTACATTATCTATATAAGGTTTAACTTATACTTGCTTACAAAACCCATATGGCGGCAAACCTACATACTCACCCCCATGGGGTTTATGGGGAAAATAAAAAATTGCCAGAGTTTGATACAATTTTGTGTTTACATTCACCAATTATTGATTAACTTAGATTTTCTAACAACAGCCAATGGCAGAAAACCTACATACTCGATCCTATGGTGTTTTTATGGGGAAAGTAAATAATCTGAAATTCCATTGGAAATTCGCTGAGTACGCAGGTCTGCTGCGACGGGGGTATTTTTTTATTAGATTAAATTAGTCTAAAATATCAAGAGTGGTACATGAAGATTATTTGGTTTCATTATGGTTTACACTGAGTAAATCTGCGAGGGCGCGAGCCGCGACTACATAGCTAATTCTTTGGCATCATTAGGCTGATCGTCTTGCCCCTTCAGCGTAACCACTCTGGCAAAAATAAAAATCCCCGTGGTCCGGTTTCCGGACTGAATTTCCCATTTCATTCCATTTATTGTATAAATATAACGGTTTATCCCGACGCTTGTGATTTGAGATGTTTGATCTTTAAACCCCCAGCAATAAGTTATCTCTTGCTGATTTTCATTTTGGATTTTCTGACTCTATTTCAAAACAAAGTTCCATTGATGGTCATGACACGATATTTTTCCATTTCATTTGTAGGTCTGTTTATAATAACGCAATAGCAATAACGTAGCTTACTACATTACGAAAATTGTGTTGTACACACTGTCGTCTCACATTTTAATATCGACTGTACAATTGCCGCGTCCAAACGCTCTCTGGGATTCTATGTTTTTTTTCTTTGTAGCTGATTTTGGTGATTTTATTTTGCCGTCTGCTTATGAACCAATTTATGGATTGTGAAGATTCGCTGTTGTTTAGACGCAATATAAATAATTAATTTAAGTTCTTATGTAGTTTTTTTAATACATAAATACTATTTTCTGTATTGGTAGTAGACAAATGTACGACCGAGATAAATTTTAACATGGAAGGGGTTTTTAACTTTTGTTAGCTATCAAGTCACAAAAATTTAACTTTGAATAATCGTTTATTTTTCTTCTCTTTCATTATACTACTTTATTAAGATTTACCTGGACCATTAAACAGATAAATAATAAAAGCGATAGCCTGAAAAGGAATCACAAGATATTATAAATTCTCTGTTCATCCCAAATTACATGCAGTCTTAATTAGCATTCGACCTAGACACAGATAGTGAGGTTAGGGCCTATAGCTTATGAAAAAATGATGTTATTATGTGAGGATATGGTTCTACAGTAGCCTATGCACCAAATTAAACAGTACCATATTGAAATTGCAAGATTTTATATACTTAGTTCCACCAACATATAAACGTAGGTTTAAACTCAATTAGTAACATACTACTTGAGGCAACACTCGTATTACCGTTCTTGAAGGTTTGGTATATCATTTTGGTAAAGACGGCTGATCAATATCAGTGCTGTTTATTTTGGCGCATATTGTACAATGAATATTGTTTTTGAATATAGAAGCTTACCATAGGGTAAAATTACGAAAATGTACATCAATATTTGTTTTAAAAACTTAATCACTTAAAAAAATAGTAATATCACTCAACTGCATTAAAGTATTATTTTAAGCCCCGAAACATTTTCCCAGGGCGGGAACCCCAGATCCCTCCCTCCTGTTGTTGATGGGAGCTACCCCCAGACCCCCAACTAGCCCCCCCCCCCTTTGGCCTATCCTGGATCCGCCACTGTTTCAAGTATAATTATTACTTGTTTGAGTAACTAATATGTACTTAAATAAACACTTATTTAAGGGTGAATGTCAAATTGAGAGAGAATTCCAGTCCTAGGCCTAAAACAGGATATTAAATTATATTTATGGTCATTATATAAATATTCATAATTAAAGTTACAACATTATATTTATACATAGGATAAACATTACTTGTTACAAAATTCGAATAAAGCACTAATAAAAAAACAAGTGTGTTATTTGTCCCATCTCTCACTGTCCTCAGAAACTATTACCCATGTATTTTTAGTTATAACTTGTTTAAAAAATATATGTGTATCAACAGGATGTTATTATTATTTAAATATGACAATGAATAATGACGTGATAACACTGGAAAAATAATTTCTATTTGTATAAGTTTAAAAAAAAAAAATTTATACCTGTCCCCAGACCAAAGTGGGAAATCACGGGGAAATTTTAATTCCCTGACACTATTGGCAAACGTGGTCTAGCTTTCCCGCGCAGTGTCTATTACATCAGTGAAGAGTTGTGCTTTGGTGTAATAAGTTATGCTGAGTTCGTTTTGCCCAAGATTCGTCGTTAATCAACAATAAAAGCTGATTTTGAAGGTATGTAAAGCATAGTATGTCTCGTCGCTCACACATAAGATTTCGTAATGTTTCAGTAAATAACGGAACAGATTATGCCTATTGTTATAACAAGTCACAGGTGTCATAACCTTGAAGTGTTTTCTGTCCGTTTCAACATATGGTTCGGCCGTTATACGCAATTTCGTATGAAATGTCCCGTCGCCTACATGTCCCGTCGCCTATGTTGGCGGCAGGAAAAACGTGAGCAACTGGACACAAAACGTCGGCGACGGGACCCAAAATGTCAGCGACAAGACATGAAGTGACAATTAAATTATTATTAGGCTATGTTTGTCTACAAAACTAAATATATATTTTCCTTAATACATTTTATTTAGCAATGTTCATTATAAGTAGTTTGTTTTTTCTTTGATTGGGCCCTGAGTTGTTTTCAAAACTTGCTAGTAAAGTGAGATAAGTTTATTTATTTCGTCTGTTCATCCAAGAAGCCTAGTTTGAACATTATTTTTATCATCCATTCATTAACTGTGTGCCTTGCACTGATAAAAAGTATAAATAATCAATAGGCTTATAACATTTGTTTTGTTTGTAACATCATCATGAAAATAGACTGTGTGTAAGACGATTTAGCCTAATCTGTTTTATTATTAATAATACTGTAAACTTATAACAAAATTAAATTTAAGATAGGGTAATTAATAAGAATTTTATATATTATCTGTGACGTCTTGTACTCTTTGTTCTAATGATTTTTATTTTTAATAAGTCCTAGGTCCAACTCTTTTTTTTAATTTAAAACTTTTTGTTTCATAGTTTTTTTGTTTTTTTTTAGGACAATGGCTAAGAAAAAAAACAAAGATAAGGAAAAGGCCGAAAAATATGATCGACCCCGAATCCTGGCAAATGAAAGGGCTAAGAGATACAAGGCTAAAAAGACTGAAGAGCAACTAGCAAAGAAACGAGAGCAAGACAGAATATCTGCTGAAAAAAGAAGAAAACACGTCAAAGATATGTCTGAGAAAGAGAAGAAGATCGCAAGGAGAGTGTGGAGGAAGAGGAAACAAGAACAAAGGAAAAAGAAAAAGGAAGAAGAGGTCCTTGAAAACACTCAACCTGCGAGTGAGGATGATGTTCCAGAGCGAACCGAGAGACAACAATCAAGACAAAGTGAAGCTGGAAAAAAAAATTGCAAGAAAAAATAGATCTAAAATGATGAAGGAACTTAAAGATGCTAAGGAAGCAAACAAAAAACTGCAAAGAAAATTGGAAAAAATGAAAAAAAGGCTGCAACGTGAGAAAAAGAAAAAGAATTCTTCAGGAGTGTCTCCATCACCCCGTAAAAAATTGAAGCAAATAATAGGCCATGAACGAGTTTCTCCTAAAATAAGAATGCAGTTATTTTGTGGTCTGGTACTAGAAAAACAGTTAAAAAAACAAGTTCAGTCCGTTAGTGCCAAATCAAAGCTTAGGCAACTTATGATCAAGACTGTCGGCAATGAGTTCTTGAAAAAATATAAATTGCAAAATAAGTTTCAATCCATCGTCCCCTATAAATATAACAAAGTCTTGGCCACAAAAAAACCCTCACTAGATTATGAAAGAAAGAAATATGAAACGGTAAAGGTGAAGGAGGCGCTGATGATCAGGCATTTTTACGAAGATGATATGGTGTCTAAGATGATGCCGGGAAAGAAAGATTACGTACAAAAAGGCAAAGTAAAAATGCAAAAACGAGTTCTTCTGGACTCTTTGAAGAATCTATATGACAAGTTTGTGCAGGAGACGAAAATGACAAACATTTCTAGGTCTGTTTTTTACCGGTGTAGGCCCTGGTGGGTTTACAGACCACAAATGAGGGACAGAGAAACCTGTGCTTGTGCAAAACATGAGAATATAAATTTCTTATTTGCTGCTTTGAAAAATGTAAAAGCTATTAACTATAAAGATGTTGATGACCTCTTGAAAACATTGGTTTGTTCAGTTAAAAATGAAAAGTGTATGATGGGACTATGTGACGATTGTCGAAAAAAAACATTTGAGTATACAATAGACAACATTAAAGATGAAGTTAAGTACAATAAGTGGCAATCGGTAACGGAAAACAAAATGATAAAGGGGACATTAAGACCAATTAAAAAAGTGACGAAAATAGTACTAACAAAAAAGGCTGCGCAAGTAGTTAAACTTCTCCAAGAAAGTCTAGTTATTTATAAGAAACATGTTTTTCACA
Source organism: Neoaliturus tenellus (assembly GCA_030545055.2). Lineage (NCBI taxonomy): Eukaryota > Metazoa > Arthropoda > Insecta > Hemiptera > Cicadellidae > Neoaliturus > Neoaliturus tenellus. Next base: position 236,746,816 of record CM061531.1, read on the forward strand.
TGTACCACCAAGCAAAAATGCTGAAACACTTAAAGGAATCATTAAACGAACGTGAAATCTTATTTCAAGTGGATTTTTCACAAAACTACATGGCAAAATTCACTTCGGAGATTCAAAGTGTTCATTTTGGAGCTTCGCAGAAGCAAATTTCTTTACATACTGGTGCACAGTATACTAGAATACCCCCCGTCGCAGCAGACCTGCGTACTCAGCGAATTTCCAAATTAGTAATATTAATTTTGACCAGCTAAACTTGTAAACAAAATTTCATCACGTGCTCATAAATAGGGAAATAAATGTCTATTCTTCTTAAGATAACTATAGGGAAAGAGTATGCAGGTATGCTGCCATGAGGGACACTAAAAGTAGGTTTTTAGCATAGAAAAAATTTATTTCGACCTTATAAAGCCATATAGTAAGTTTCATCAATATCTGCCCATAAATAAAAGAGTTTGCCTATTCTCCATATGATTAACATGGGAAAAGAGTATGCAGGTTTGCTGCCATGATAAGTACAAAAACCAAGATTTTTTACCTTAAATGGATGAATCTCAACCAAATGAAGCTAAATACCAAGTTTCATCCAAAAATATTGGTTAATAAGTGAAATATTAACACATCCTTATTCTCCATAAGATTAACATTGGAGCCCCAAAAGACAATGTACTGTCTTTAGACTTTGTAATATCTCGGTAACCAATGGAGATAGAGCAAAGCTTCAAAATACTAAATTGTGTGTTTTTTTTGAGCTAAATCCAATGGTCAAAATAAAAATTTAAAATTTTTAAAATTTACATATGAAAAATGCAAAAAACCCATTTTTGGGGTACAAAACCCCCCAAAACTACCCCTTCCGGTAGGTCGATATGTCTGGTTTTTGAACTCATCCAAATAAACGTAGGATTACACATCTCTACCAAATTTGGTGTCGATCGGCCCATTTTTACGAGAGTTATCGTGTCTAGGGACACATATATACATATATATATACATATATATATATATATATATATACATATATATATACATATATATACATATAAAATTTTTAATGACTATTATTTTTGGTCTCTGGGCACCTCAAAACGAAAAAGTAACATGGTCCCGGGCTTAGTTCTTACCATGAGACCTACGGTAATAGCTTATTCCCTATGGGAAATTCGCTAAAAGAAGATGAAGTCTCCTGCAGTACGTTTTGTACTGTTTCTGATAATCTGGACCACCAAGCTCATGGGGTATGGAGCCATATGAAGGACATTTTAAACTGTGCTAATCAGGAATTCCCCAATACAAAAACGGTGCATTTTTTTACTGACAGTCCATCCTCTCAATACCGTAATAAAACAAATGTCTATCTTATGAAACTCCTTCCTAAACATTTTGAAAACCTTCAATATTTCTCGTGGAATTTCTCTGAGGCTGGCCATGGGAAGGGAGTAATGGACGGTGTAGGAGGCTCAATCAAATGGAACTCTGACCTTTTTGTACTCAACCAAAACGACATAACTTGTGCCAAAGACTTGGTTAACCTTTTTACTAATAGCAAGACTAAAGTTTTAGAAGTTCCTTCAGAAACCTTTTACGAAATTAAGTCATTGATTCCTCTTACTCTCAATCCTATTGAAGGGATTATGTCGGTCAAGCAAATTACTTGGTCCAGGAAAAATTCTATACTTCAGTTCCGGCGACTCTCGTGTTTTGATTGTGCTCCTGACATTCAATGCCAACACTTTCACTTATTTTCTATTGGAGCTGATGGCAAACAAACGAATAAGGCATCAGGAAAAAATGTTAAATCAAGAAAACGAGTAGAAGAACCGCCAAAGAAAAAGACTGTTTTAAAAGTGTCAGATGTTTACAGTGACGAAGAAGACCTGATTGGAAAACCTACTCATTTGAAAGAAACCTTTAACTACGATGACTTGAAACAGGGAGAGTTTATTGTTGTAAAGTTTCAAATAGGGGGGAGAAAAAAATTAACTAGAGAATATGCAGCGGTAATACAAAGTGTTGAAAACATTGATGAAAGAGAGCTAAACGTAATGTTCCTGAAAAGATATCAAAATGATGATTCACTTTTTTGTTCTGATGAAAGTGACGAGTCATACATATCAGTTGACCAAATCAAAGGTATTTTGCCTCAACCAAAAATGATAATGAAGGGTGACAGGCTGTATCACAAATTTCCAGGGCCTGTTTCTTTGAATTAGTCAGAGTTTCAATTAAGTTAGTATAAGTGATGTAAATAGACTTTGTTTATATAGACTGGAACATTTTGTATAATAATAGTTACTATCAAGTAAACGTATTTTGTTAGCTAGTGTTAGCAATGCTACAAAGAACACCTGCTTGTTTTTATGTATCAATATGGAAACTTTCTTACAATAAATTGCTGTACATCGTACAAGTTTTCATACGTTTTTTAAGGTAAGATTCTATTTCATTCTTCTTTGTTTTTATGTCAATACTGAACTATTTTTTTGCAATGTGCATTATATTGCCACCTCCAAACAATCATTAAGGTAAAATTGTCTCTACATCAATACCGCGTTCCGCCGCCAGCAGCCGCGTCTCGTCGCTCACGTTATTAGTCCCGCCGCTCACGTGAATAGTCCCGTCGCTCACGTGGTGTCCCGTCGCTCACGCAATGTCCCGTCGCCCACGCTCATCTTTATGATTTTATTATGAATATGCCGTAGAAATATAAGAAACCCCAAATTACTTATTTCTCTTTTGACATCAGACTTAAATATTTACATCAATTTGTTCAAAGAAATAATCAAAATTAAAAGATTATTTGAGAAAACAAAATTTGTATTTCTGGTAAATGCTGAACTTTTATTGAAATTGTTGCTTAAAATACTATTAATCCTAATTATTCTTTTTTTTAACTTGCACATATATTGTGTTGTGTTTTTTAATTGTGTTATCACAGTTTATTTGGACTTTTGAATAACAAGAAATATGTTTAAAAAAATTTCCTTTGTGAGTGGACGGTGGTATAATTTCTATGTGCCTTGCATACAAAAAAATTTTAAAAAATAGTAAATAATTTTTTTTTAGCTCAACCATTACTTGAATGTTTGAGTACAATATATTTGAACTTCAAAACTGTATTTCTTATAATAAATTTTTGTTTTTTTAATTTTTCATGGGTTTTATTGAAATTCACTCTCAATTTGACATTCACCCTTAAACATTATTTTAAAACTAAACAAATTTACTAAAACCCAAAATAACTTTAATCCAATAAAAACAATGGTGGTATACTAAGCATTTACCAAATCCATGCAGATGGCAATCTCGTATTAGATAAAACCCATATGAGGGTAACTAACCTAATGCCCCATTTAGTTACAAATTATGCTTAAAAACCTATATAACATCTATTGTAAATAATTAATTCGTGTGTTAAGAGAAAACAAATTAAAAAAAAGTATTTTGTGCCGAAGTAATACCTAGCATAGCATAGTGATACAGTAGTCAGTATCACATATTAGTTACTCTATGCAACAGTTACTTTTTAAAAACTAATACGATAAACATAATACTAATATATTTGACCATTACTACAATGTGGCAGTCACATATGAGTAGGTACTGGTCTACCTTCTAGAAGTCCCTAGTTCAATTTTCAGGGAAAACCCTAGCAAATTTGAACCTCAGACTGCCCCCATGCGTTGGAGGGCCATTTAAGCTTTTGGTCCTGCCTAATCATAAGTCAAAGATGTGGAAAGCGGATTTTTATTACCCGTCCGCCTTCCTACTCCTTCCATTGCCTCGTCAATCTCGTTACGGAGCAGATTATAAAGAAGTGCCTATGCGATACATTCATGATTCATGTACTGCATGCATAACGAATAACAGATTGACAGTATTAAAACACACATTAATTTTTTGTTGTAAGAAAATCCATATAATCAGTTCTGATAAAGTGGATTTCAGATGTCATCGAGCCAGATGAATGAGAATGTAAGCACTACTGTACTTTTACTCAGTTACATTGTCCTATAGTAGTGTTTCTTTAATTAATGGAAATCCAATAAACTTGTACTTTTACCAAACTATTCAAGAAATAGTGCAGAATCTTCTTTAGCTTCTTATATTTAAACATATTGATTTGTTTAATGTATTTTTGTTCACATTTTTTTGTAATTTATCAATAAACTTTAGATTTGGTTTGAGTTTAGAGAATAGAACGAGTAAAGTTTTCAAAATCCTTCTCTGGGACTAGGATCAAGCCTATCGAGGTCAATAAAAAAAATCAGCTATCTTTATGATAACTTGCTGTCATTGAACTTTCCCTTGAACTGATATCAACGATCTTGATGGTTCATTTGTGATAAGTAACTGATTATTACCAGTGGTAAAATTTACTTCAGATATTACAATATAAATTTACTGTGTGAAAGTTTTTTAAATTTAGATTTTGCACTTTAATGTTTAAGTATGAATCCCAAAATTTTAGGTTGCATTAAGAGATTAGATATTTCCCAAGACAACACAATTATTTATTGAAGCTGTTATTTGATTCATTTGTCTTTAAAAAGATAATCTTAGGTTTTTTAAACCATATTTTCTTTTCCTAACTTATTTCATTGTTTAAAAATCAATATTTTTCAGGACCAAGTCGGTGTAAAGACTGAATTCTGCCATATAATTGGTCACAGTTTGGGTGCCCATCTGGCTGGGTATGTAGGTAACAACCTGAAAACCAAATATGGCCTCACGTTGGGAAGAATCACAGGTAAACAATCATCAATAATCATGCTGATTCTCGTTAAATCAAGCCAATTATCAAAGTAGTTTCCACATATCTGACTTAGGGATAACACTGTGTCTGTCTATCCTATAACTAAAGTTCTTTTGTCATGAAGGTAGTCATCATTGAAATTTTTGATACATTTTGGTAAATACAAGCATATCTCTGCTAAATATAAATTCCTAACTCTGAAAAGATGTCAAGGATGGTTTTATTCGATTTTTCTCATTGGGAATTTAGCTTCGAACAATGAATTTAGATCTCTATTAGCTGACTCGGTCCAATTTACAATATGACAAATTTTCATGAAATATTAACCAAATTTATTACTAATTTGTTGTTGTTTGTAGTTTGTTAAAATGTAAGATTTTAGATGTGATGTTCACATCAATAGCTAACTTGCATATTTTTTTCTATTTAATTTTTTTGTTAAAAAAGTAGACTTATTTGCAATGTATCAATAATATATCCGTTTGCTCTGGCCAGTGTCGCAAGTCTCCTAGGTGACAGATAGGTAACAAATTTGATGGCTGGTTTTCTCTGTACAATGAAAGCTCTTTTAACCATCCCCTATGGGACCAAGCTAAGGTCGGATAATGAAATACCCCCCGTCGCAGCAGACCTGCGTACTCAGCGAATTTCTAAATTAGTAATATTAATTTTGACCAGCTAAACTTGTAAACAAAATTTCATCACGAGCTCATAAATAGGGAAATAAGTGTCTACGAGGTGGCCCGTGCGCAAATTGCGCATTTTATGGTTCTGTATGAGTGAAACTCACCTACAGTACGTGAATGTTGATTATGAAGTGACAGAGATCTATTTTTGTTTACTATCTGGCTTTTAAATTCATCTGAAGGTAATCAGCTGTTAAATTACAATTCACTTAAAGAACAAAAATAAAAGTTGGAATAAAAGTTGGTCAACATTTTAAAGCGCCATCTAGAAATAAATCAAAGGCGAGGGGGGCGAAGCCCGAAACAATATGACTTTTTTAATTACAATTCGTCACTGCGGTACATCCTAAGCTTTAAAATGACACCTCAATCTTAAAAATCGGTTCAGTAGGTTGAGAGAAAAAGGGACGTAACAGACGAAACCCTTATAGAAATAAGAAGATAGATTCTCCTTAAGATAAATATAGGGAAAGAGTATGCAGGTATGCTGCCATGGGGGACACTAAAAGTAGGTTTTTAGCATAGAAAAAATTTATTTCGACCATATAAAGCCATATAGTAAATTTCATCAATATCTGTCCATAATTAAAAGAGTTTGCCTATTCTACAAATGATTAACATGGGAAAAGAGTATGCGGGTTTGCTGCCATGATAAGTACAAAAACCAAGATTTTTTACCTTAAATGGATGAATCTCAACCAAATGAAGCTAAATACCAAGTTTCATCCAAAAATATTGGTTAATAAGTGAAATATTAACACATCCTTATTCTCCATAAGATTAACATTGGAGCCCCAAAAGACAATGTACTGTCTTTAGACTTTGTAATATCTCGGTAACCAATGAAGATAGAGCAAAGCTTCAAAATACTAAATTGTGTGTTTTTTTGAGCTAAATCCAATGGTAACAATAAAATTTAAAAAAATTACATATGAAAAATGTAAAAAACCCATTTTTGGGGTACAAAACCCCCCAAAACTACCCCTTCCGGTAGGTCGATATGTCTGGTTTACGAACTCATCCGAATAAACGTAGGATTACACATCTCTACCAAATTTGGTGACGATCGGACCGTTTTTACGAGAGTTATCGTGTCTAGGGACACATACATATATACATATATATATATATATATATATATATATAAATTTTAGTGACTATTATTTTTGTTCTCTGAGCACCTAAAAACAAAAAAGTAACATGGTCCCGTGCTTAGGTCTTGCCATGAGACCTACGGTAAAAGCTTATTCCCTATGGGAAATTCGCTAAAAGGTCAATTAAACTGAATAATAACTTAATTATGTGTGAATATATATGTATATATATATGTATATATATATGTATATATATATATATATTTTTTTTTCTTTTTAACAAAGCACCCTTAGTTTTTGAAGAATTTTTATTTGGTTAGACTTTAAAATGCAAGATTTTAGATGTGATGTTCACATCAATAGCTAACTTGCATATATATATATATATATAAAGTGGAGCCACTTTAGAAATAAAGGCTCAGTTATTATTGTTTTAAGTTGGTAGCTGGCTATGATAGCCATATGATATATATATATATATATATATATTTTTTTTTTTTTAAGCCAGCAACTTAAAACAATAATAATAAAACTGAGCCTATATTTCTAAAGTGGCCCTGGAAAGGGCTGTTTTGATTTGGTCTGGCAGCTGGCACAGCTGAGAGATCACTTTCGTAATAGTTCAGCTGCCAAGAATTGTTCGTTTAGCACCACCCGGGGAGTACGTGAACTTTAATGGAATGCTGCAGATGCGAACAACATTTTACTTATGGGATGCAATGATTTTACTTATGTATTACGAGTGGGATGAAGCAAGTGTTCTAAATAAATATCTCTTGAGTAGGGTTGGACGGGAATGGATTTTTAGTTCGGGACGGGACGGGACGGGAATTTTTATTTCCCATCCAATTTCGGGACGGGATCGGGACGGGATTGCTCTTCTCGACGCTATCGGGAAATATTCGTTTTGATTTTTATCTGAGTGTCGTATACAGACAAATTAATGTTAAATATCAACTAGTTCTCCTTCCAACTTGTTCCACTTTTTTTTGTTTAAGTTATAATGAATGTCCTTTTGTTGAAAAAATTCAAATATATAGTTTTGATATTTTAAGGATGCAATAAGATCATGGAAAAGTATAAATTTTATTGTAACCAAATAAATTTAAGTCGAATCACTAAACACACATAAAGGAAAAATGTTGCCCATGTCTTATTTAATACAAGTTTTGTTTAATGAAATTTTAAACGTTTGGTACAAAGAATGAAAATAAACATTATGTACGGTACCGGTACAAAAAAAAAAAAAAAAAAAAAAAAAAAAAAAAAAAAAAAAAAAGAGAGAGAGAGAGAGAGAGAGAGATAGAGATTAAAACAATTGGAAAAATTGTAAATAAAACAATACTATATTACAATAAATAAGGCCTGCTCAGATAAAAAAAGAACAAAAAACACAAATTTGAATTTGAATGAATATTAACACTCAGAAAAGAAGTTGTTCCAACAAGCCAATGCCATTTATAAACCTAAGAAATATTTTGCCATTTTTTTATTTTTTATTAATTGATTTTACTGAGACAGTTTCTTCCTTGAAGAATATAAATAAGAAAATTGAACTAAGAAATAATAAACTATTAGACATTATACTTTTATTGTTATTTAAATGAATACATTGAACTATTTTTTGCTACATCAGAAAAAAAATTAAGGAGTGTATAATGAAAAAATTATAAAAATGTAAATTTAAAGCTATAAACCCTAAGGGTGGGTTTACACGTGAGAGTTTTTCACTCTCGGAGAGTGGTTAGTTACTCTCATAAAAATCTCAGACAGCTGTTGATAGTACTCGCAGAAAACTGTCTGGGATTAACAATCTTGGAAAATTTGCTTGTTGTGTAAACACCTCTGCGAGTACCTGCTGAGAGTACGAAACTCTCTGAGAGTGAAAAACTCTCACGTGTAAACCTACCTTAAAATCTAATTAATATAAGCCATAGCTAAGCCGTGTTTTTCTCGTTAGTGAGATTGTCGGCCGCGATCGCTGTCCTCGTTAGAGAGATCGTCGGCCGCGATCGCCGTCCTCGTTAGAGAGATCGTCGGCCGCGATCGCCGTCCTCGTTAGAGAGATCGTCGGCCCCGATCGCCGTCCTCGTTAGCGAGATCGTCGGCCGCGATCGCCGTCCTCGTTAGAGAGATCGTCGGCCGCAATCGCCGTCCTCGTTAGCGAGATCGTCGGCCGCGATCGCCGGCCGCTGTTCGGCAGTTCCCGTCCCGATAAATTCCCGAGTATAAAAAAAATCCCGCCCGATGATCGGGACGAAAATTTCCCGAAAATTTTCCCGAAATTTCGGGACCCGTCCATCCCTACTCTTGAGTGGCTTAAAGGCTGAATACAATCCTTGGATACACTACTTTATCTATGACCAACTTAAAGTTTGTAAATACTGTAATAATCAAACATGTAAAAATTTATTGGTTATGAAAGGCCATCCATAAAAAACTTAGCCACACTAATGTTGCTTGACCAAATCCTCATTCTCACTCATCTATGATCACACTCTTTTGAGGTTGTGTGCATAATAAACTAAAACAGGAATCGTAATGGAACAATCAGCTGATGTACGAATTGTGTAATTTCTTCCATATATTAATAGGCAAGCATGTTTATTTTCTTCCTTTTTTCTCAGCTCATGTGTATCGTAGGAGAAATTAGAAAGGTAGTGTCTCATAGATGAGCAGAACCCCTTTTTTATTGTCATAGGCCTCCAGGGCGACGCCCTACAGGATTTCAAAGTTTCAATGTTAATCTTAAGGAAGAAGGGCGATTGATTGAATCATTACCCAGCTGTTGTAATAACAAATGTTAGCAAATCAAGAAGAACAGATGTTTCGGAGACTAATTGGGTCCTGTTCAATTCATATCAACTGAAATTGCGGTCGAATTTCGGCCAATAGGCGATCTCTAGTTTCTATTAAAACACTAAGTTCATCAAATGCTGAGCTCTTATTGGTCTATAATTTGTATTTTAATGCAAGACCTATACGTTGAAGACCACGTTTTTAAATTTGGTTTGAGAATGTACCTAAATATGGTAATATCATAATTGGTGATTATTGCAATGGTTGTAAATAAAATCAATAATATTATACAAGTCAAAAATGTTTAAAATTGTCGCAATGCGATCAATTATTGTTCCTAACACTATAAGTAGTTAATAAAGTGAACACACAGTAATGGTATCAAAAACTGTTAAGCGACAAAATTAGCAAATACTTTTAGTACAGTAAACTCTGCCCGCACAAAATGTTGAGAGTAACTGAATTTGACTTTCTACGGTATCATATGACTGACCTCTTGTAACAGGGAAGTTATTTTTAGATCATTATTGCAAGATCGGCTCGCACAACAGAAGTTTGTGTATTCCCATTCCGTTGGTTCTGGAAATACGGACGGTTAATCTGACAGGCGTTTGATCTGAGGTCGGTTAAAAGAGCTTCCACTGTTCTGTTGTAAAAAGTGTTCTTGATTTGCTTTTTTTTGATTTTTATTCATTGTAATTGATGACTGTCTTATTTTATTTCCCACCAACAATGGTTGTTTGTGCAGGTCTGGATCCTGCGGAACCCCACTTCAGCAACACTGACCCCGTCGTGAGGCTCGACCCGACCGATGCCATATTTGTTGACACCATCCACTCGGATACAACACCGTTTATCCAAGGAGGTAAATTTTTGTAGAAGCTAGGGGCATAAAACTTTATTGTATGAAAGTAAAGTAGATATGATATTGTGGACTATCTGACAATCCTTTTAAAAACTTTAACTCTAAAACCATCTCTCTTACTTTTTGGCACTAAAATTAGACTTAAGGTTAAAATTTAATAAAGTAAAAAGATATTTTGTTACTTTGCAGTCCCCTAAAATATTTCAAACACACTTAATCAAATTTCCAAAGATTCAAAGACATAAGTTTTGTTAAGGATTTTATGGGGATAAGGAAATAGCTGAATAATTACAGGCAATAAATATTTGATTATGATGAAAACTAAACAAATTATGTCATTACCCTAACTCCATTAGAACACATAACTTACTCTTACTCTACTTACTCTACAATACTAATTTAAGTGATAATTTTTTAAATATGTCTAGGTTTATTATTGTTATGTGTTCTAATGGAGTCAGGGTAATGATATAATTTATGGTTATAAAAATTAATTCATCAATGTATGTTACCTGTATTAATGTATTAATAACAACTAGTAATCGCCCACTGGTCGAAATTCGACCAAAAATACAGTTGATCTTGAGCCAATTAATTTTAAAATGCTTTATAAATTAAACATATGCTCTACCTGATTTGCTAGCATTTGTTATTAAAACAGCTGTCTTATAATTTAATCTATTATCCTTCTCCCATAAGATTAACATTGAAACTTTGAAAGCCTGTAGGGCGTAGCCCTGGGGGCGGATGGGATTTAAAATGCGATTCTGCTCATCTACAGCACAATACCTTTCTAACAGTATGCTCGGATTTCTCCTACGATGTATACAAGCTGAGAAAAAAGGAGGAAAAGAAACATGCTTGCCTATTAATATATAGATTAATCAATTAATTATAACAAAACCATTAGTAAATAAGTATTTTGGTGACTATGAGGTCAGCATCCTGGAACCAATTGTCATTTATAAGTTGCTAATAGCGTATAACTATAATGCCTTCTAGACATTTCTTGGCAGAAAGTTTGGAATCTCCTATTTACAGTAATACTACATTCAATCCTATTTAGACTTAAACTAGATTGAAAGATGTGTAAATGCTGATTAAAAATCAACTCCAAACACTTGGCGGTTGGAAACATGGGTTGTAAAATCTACAAATGAAACTCAGAAGGGTAAAAATAATAAACAACAAAGCACCGCAGCACCAGTAAAACATCATTACAAACCTCTTCAGACACAGATAATCTTCATTTGTTGTAAAATGCACAAATCTCTTCTAAGAGTAAAAATGACCCTGGCTGTTTTTTAGCCTAGATCTGATTTTTATAATAATAAATATTGGATTAGGTCTCGGGATGGAGGAGCCAATGGGACACCTAGATTTCTACCCCAATGGAGGAGCGGACCAGCCTGGCTGCAACGAGGGAGTCATGAAATATATCAACCAAGAAAAAGGCAGTTTCTTTAAAGGTAATTTTTATTTTTTAGCGAATTTCCTTGTATGGAATACGTGTTACGGTGGTACTCATAGTAAGACCTAAGGCCGGGACCATATTACTTTTTCATTTTGAGGTCCTTAGAAGACAAAAACACCGTTCGTTCATATTTATATGTATATGTGTCTGTTTACACGATAACTTTTGAAGAGACCTTTGATTTCGATGAAGTTTGATAAAGTGTAGGACAGCGCTTTTCAGGTTAAGTTAAAAAACCAGGTTGATCGGACCATGGGAACAGGGTTTTATGGGGTTTCAAAAGGTTCAAAATGGGGTTTTGGCATTTTTTACCCATATTTTTTTAATTCATCAATATTTAAAGAGACCATTCAAAGAACTTATAAAGTAAAAATAAGTAAGTAAAAAATATAGTAGCCTATTTTGAATCATTTATCTTTTCTGGTTTTGGATAGAATTAAAAAACAAGTTTCCCATGCTATTCTTATGGGAAACCAATGGAAATCTTCTATATAGATTATTTTTTAACAGTTCTCAATAAAATTTGGTATATACCTTTACATTAAATTATGAGGAACTATAGTTGAATTAAAATCAAAAGAGTATTGGGAATCTCGGTGCTTCGGCAGTGTTCGGGTACGTTCGGGACTAGTCGGCTCCTGTAAGTAAACAACTGCCGAGTTGTTCAAATGAACGATCCAATAAAGTGATTTGAATGAATCATATGTCATTTTCTAAAAGAGTCATTTGAATCAGCGACCACAGGAATTCTTTGTTCGCCGATTTGTATCGATTGTAAAATGATAACTTTGTTTCGATCGCGATCTGAGAACCAGGCAGATGTTTCATCGGTTTTGTTTACAAAGTTTCATATCCTTTTTCATCATACAAAGGTTAGCGTTATTTGATGGATCTTACAAGTACCAACGCCTCCCACTTCATACTAACTTATTTATTCTCTATTTTGTTACATAAATATAAAAAATTAAGATAATTGCCTATAATCTTGTAGAGTTATTTTTATTTGTCAAGCTATTTCATCTATAATAGACAATTGTGAATGAGGCTTATTAAAGTGGCCACGAAACTATAAATAGAAATTTAAACCCTCAGTTGACGCCTTTACATTTGACGACACAACAAATGCACGACCCCGACACAGTATTGGTGATGGTGAGCACCAAAATCAGGGCCGGTTTGACCATATAGGTTACACACCACACCACGTTCGCTACCAGCCGCCGCATATATGCGGCATTCAGGCTACTCCCTCAGCCCACCAACAAAATCATGGACTTCCTGTATACCGGCTTTAGTGGCTGTGTCTTACCCCACAGACCACGATTAGAATCAATAGAATCTGTCCACAGGTGTTGCCAACTGGCCAGGAAAACAGGTGCCACAGGTCCAGGTGAATCTGTCCAGGTGCACAGGTGCGGCTGTGGGTTTTGAGTAGATCTCGTCCGCCGTAAAATTGCGGTGGTGGTCTGTGGTTACAATTTTTTTTTTTTTTTTTTTTAATTGTGGTAGCGAATGTGTTACTATGCGACCGTCTATGGCGCAGTGGCCTGAGGGTTGCCACTGTGGCGAAGCGTTATTATTGACCATTATCACGAACACCATAAAGAGTGTTGACGTAGATAATAGATAGTCGGAGGTAGATAAATGGTTATTTAGTATTAAAATAATTTGACGGAGACCGCCGGGCTAGTGCGGGTTTCCTGCTTTATAGTTCTATGGCTATTGTTCAAGATGACGGAACGCAACTCGCCGTCGCCGGGATGTCCGCCAGTGCGTGCAACCCCTCTAAAACCTGTAGTCCGTGCCGTACCATTTTACCATAAACTACGTCACAGAATATTAGCGTCAATTAATCGATGAAATTCGATCGCAATTACTAAAATTACTAAAAATTTATCGCATTTAAGACAGGTGAGGAAAAACAGCTGTATCATACGGACAAAAGAATAGGTTCAACATTCTATTCCTGAAAAAGATCGATTCAAATGAATCAATTCGCCAGATGAGCCGAATTCTCCATTACCAGCTGATTAAATCAGCGGGTTTACCCGAGTGTTGCCAAACACTGCCGAAGCACCGCCAGTCCCAATACTCTTTTGATTTTAATTCAACAATAATATTTGGTCAAAATCCCTCATGGCAGCAAACCTATATACTTAACTCCGTGGTGTTTTGATAGAAAATAAATAAATGTTTATTGGGAGAGAGAAAGGTAGAGAGGGGTGTCTCTGAACAAAATCAGCTGACCAGCTGATTTCCTACATTTGTCAAATTTAATGTTTTATGTAATCCTCTTTACATTTGACATCTCTAGTTTTATATTGAAAATGTCTGTGATCTAAAAACCACTTTTGTTTAAAGATGACCTTGAAACAATCGTATAACTTTCACTGTCACATGAGACCTACCGTTCTCAGGCAAAAAATCATGGTTATAATTGGGCCTCTCCCGAATGAATCTAGTACATTTTGTAAATAAGACGCAATTTTTTTAACGGATCCTTTGAATGTAGGAGTGAGAACATTCCTGGGCTGTGATCATATGAGGAGCCACGAATACTTCATCGAGTCTGTGAACACACAGTGCAACTTTCTTGCCGTAGAGTGTGAAAGCTATGACAAGTTCCTGGCCGGAGAGTGCTTTGAGTGTGAATCTCACAAGGTAGGCCTAAGTTGTGGTTTTAGTGTTTTCATATATGTAGGATTTATTTTGCTAATTTTAGTTAATGAAAATTTTATTATGTGTGCAATCAAATTTTGATTGAACAGAAGATGTTGATCATGGGCAGGGCCGGCGCTAGCACTTTTGCCACCCTAGGCAAAGGTTATATTTGCCGCCCCTGCCCCCTTTCCCCCACCCCATACCTACCCATACCCTCATTAAAACATTTCCTACAAAAATTTACATTCCACGTCAGGTCATTTTGCGTCAGATATTATTTCCTTATTCTATTTTTACATTCACAGTTATTTCGGTGAGTCAACAATGAAATCTAATAAAAGACTAAGCGACGAGAAACTGACTTGGCAGACTATGTAGTAGCGCAGCGTGTTTGCCGCTGCAAGTATCAATGCAGTGCCGCGCGTTAACAAAATAGTTAGGTTCTCGTGGTGCAGTGCCACTTGCAGTTACAGCTACAAGCGGGGAACGAAACTCCGGTGTTTCAAAAACATTGGAGTCAATCCTAATTGCATCTACTCCCTATAAGAGCAATGTGAAACGGAAAACGCATAACAATGTGATCAACTTTTATGTGATCAAAAAGGTTAATTAAGGTTTATAGCTCTAAATAAAGGGTTCATCAAGCCGGATACAGTTTGTGAGGTGTGAGGTGTTCTATTTATATCAAGTATAGTTTTTTACAAATGAAAAGAAAAAATCAATTTTTTATGACTATTAAAACGTAGTTCAAACAAAAGGTATATGATCAAAACTAAAATGCAATATATTCTCAACTATAAAATGGACAAAAAATTAAAAAGTTATTGACAAATGGCGGGGAAAGGTTTAACATTGCTCTTATAGGAAATAATCCAACATGGATCCCCCATCACTGTTGCGGCACACCGCTGCTACCGTGGCATAGGCCTAGTATGAAAAATGTCGAAAAAGAAAAATATCAAAATTTGATGCAATTTAACATGCACTGGGAATGGATTTTCCTATATCTACTTGCAATACTCCCGGGACAGCAAACCTATATCCTCGTTCCCATGGTGTTTATAAGGGAAGTTAAAAGAAAATTGAATTCTGTTGGAAATTTGCCGAGTACACAGGTCTGCTGCGACGCAGGTATTGTTAATTTTATTCCAAAATTACACCTAAATTATAAGTGTGCGAGCTTTTAACAACTTATTTTTTTATGTTATTGTTAGCCTTAGTATAAATGATTTAATTTTGTCAGAAAACATCACCATTAATGGAATTTATTTTATTTGTAAAATCAAATACAAAAGTTAAAGTATCAAAACATCTAAAAAATTGCTTCTAGTCATCAACAAACAAATAAACACAGCTGTTATATAAAAATAATACTAAATTCATATTTGAACATTACAACGGATAAATAGATATCTTGAACATTCCCCCGTAATGTTCATAATATAATTTGTTAAGTTGATGTAAATGACGACATTCCAATGAGCTCGTTCTTTATGGCTTGTTTGTTAGAAGACAGTCCTTTTGTCAGGATATCTTTTTTTCAATTTTCGATTTTCGAATCTCTTGACGTAGCAAATAAATCATATATTATAATCCCAATAAATGATGCAGTAGCATCTGACTCTGGACCATCAGGTTCACACTGGAGTTTATTGTTTTACACTAAACATGACAACAGTTTTTATTACTTTGACTCAGTAAAGAATTATAACCTACAACATGCAAACAAAGTCTATTCCAAGCTTGCTAAACATTTGTACACTGATAGTGAATTTGTAACTCGTCTCAATGTTGTCAATTGCCCTCAGCAAAATAACAATGTAGATTGTGCTATTTATCTGTTAATTTTTTGTGATTGGCTGTTAACCCTGACTTTTGAGAATGGAACCTCTACCTCTTCCAAGATACAAGTCTGTTCTCAGCACCTTAGGATAGGTCGCAATGATATTATATTGAAAAGGGCAATACTAGCATACCTTGTCTACAGTCACAATAACCGTAATATGACAGCAGAAGAATTGAAAAATGTGGTTTTTCTCCCGTCTTTCAGTAAAAATAGCATACCAGTTGATATAGGCAAACCTATAAATGTGGAAAAGGCAAATTATATAGATATTAATGAGGAAAGGATTACTAAGCAATTTGAACCCCCTCATGTAAATGAACTGGAGGCAAAATGGATTACATGCAATCACAAAAGTAAGGGTAATAACAGGTACCATGGTCACAATGGTTCCACAAACATTGTGTCAAAAAATAAATTTGCAGCCCTCGGGCATTTTCAGAATGCTGATGACCTACCGATATCACCAGAAGACTCCACAAAATGTACAAGTTTTTCTGAAGCAATGAATCAACAAAATTACAAGAAAAAGGCTAATAAAATCCTATTTTCCAACCAAAAACATCAATCTGAAAATTATAGGAAGAAAAAACAAAACCGCAAAGGAAACAAAGAAATGCTTCTGAGTCAGAAAAAATATCAGCTAGGCACGACTGTTAGTCCTAATGGATTGGTAGATGGTAGAGTTCTAGTGGTCGCTGATAGCCATGGGAAGGAACTGAATAGATTTATTCAGGAACAAACTTTTCTTTCGGCATCAACAATATCAAGACCAAATGCTACTTTTGACCAAGTCACTCATGACTTAGATACACTTACAGACAGTTTTACTAAACAGGACTATGTTGTTGTGATCGGAGGAACAAATGATGTTCAATCTAAAGATGCTTACAAACTCCCACACAAAATGGCTGAGCTATCAAGTAAGATGGAGAATACCAACCTCATCATTGCAACTCTGTCTCTCCGCCATGATAATCCGTTTTTGGACAGCAAAATATCAAAAATAAATGACCAAATCATAATGTCGATAGATTCACCAGCCTGTAAACCTGCTATTCTGCCACTCCATGACTTACCCCGCCATCTATACACAAGGCATGGTCTCCACTTTTTTCAAACTTTTTTCAACTGCAAGATTCAATTAAGCTATCACTTTCAGAACTTTCCCTATGGTTTAAAGCAAATGGTCTGAAATTAAATGGGGAAAAAACACAACTTGTCCATTTTAAAACAGATCAAAATAAGAACAATTATGAATTTGACATTAGTTTAGATGGGAATAAGATTGAAGTAGCTGATTCCACCAAGTTTTTGGGCTTGACAGTTCAAAGAAATTTGAAATGGTCTGATTACTTGCAAATACTTGCTAAGAAATTAAATACTGCTTGTTTTCAGATTTCTGTCTTACAGTCTGTTATTGATTTAAAAACAAAATTAGTTGTTTATCATGCACTTTTTGTATCTTTAATGCAATACGGTATTGAGTTGTGGGGTAGCAGTACTCAAGCAGAAATGATTTTCAAAATTCAGAAGAAATATATTAGGATAATGACATTTTCTAGTTCAAGGACATCTTGCCGTAACATTTTTAAAGAATTAAAGATTTTGACTTTGCCTTCAATCTATATTTTTAAATGCCTGGTTTTTATGAAACAGAATTTCACTGAAATTTTAGAAGAACAACATAATCATAATTACAATACCCGTAACAGAGATATTTTGCAGCTACCAATCCATAGGTTAAGTTCAACCGAAATGTTACCAATGTATTTAGGAAAAAAATTGTACAATAAACTCCCCACCAATATTAAAACTATAGAAAGCATAAGTGTATTCAAAAATAAGTTAGAAGAAATGCTAGTCAATAAAGCATATTATAGTATTAAAGAGTATATGCTTGAAAATATCTAGTCATAATTTCAAACTGGTCTTGAATGTATTGTATTGTAATTCATGGTGCTAAGAAACATTGTAACCTAGTTTTAAGTTGATTCTGACAATGTCACCTGTTTCACCAGCTTTGCTGGATGTATGAAATGTAACTCAATTGTGACAATAAATTCTTGATTCTTGATTCTTGATTCCATTTTAATCGGAAAGGAAAAGAAAGAATAGGTAAATGGATTGTTAATATTGTGAGAAAATTAAAACAGAAAAATAAACAAAGGCCAATGTTAGAAGAAGGGGGAGACATCAGAGTTGTTGAAGATGACATGTCTAAAATCTTAAATCTACTGGAAAAAAATGAGTCATGTGCTTTTGCTCACTGTATTTCAAGTGACTTTGAGCATGAAAAAAATATGAGTGCAGGAGTTGCATTGGCTTTTAGACATCGCTTTGGGAGACCACAGGAATCAAATATTCTTAATAAACATATCACGTATCAACAGTTAAATAATGGACCCGGTATTTATGGACTTATGACTAAGTCAAAGTTCTCTGACAAACCTAAAATTGAAGATTATGATAACTGCTTTTCACACTTTTTGGATGATTTCAAAAAAAGGAAATTTAATTGTTTAATATGTTCTCCAATGGGGTGCGTAAGAGACGGTATACCCATTGAGAAGTTTGTCTCGAATATAGTAAATTTTCATCAAATTACGGGAGCCACAGTGAATATTGTTACACATAATGAGAGATCGTCAAGGTCACTATACAAAGGACTCAGTTTCTCTTCGTTTTTAAAAAAACTACAACATGAATTAGTGTTGGCTAAACATAAGATGTCGAAAAACCAAATGCAAGATGTCAACTCTCATGTAACAAGAGAGCCTGTCAGATTTCAAGACACCGACATCAGAGGAGAGGAGATGGCGTTTCGAGAGGACAGCGATACCGAGGCAGTGATACCCTTGGAAACACCTACTGTTGATCTACCCCATGCCCAACCAATGGACAGCAGAGGAGAGGGCGTACCAACGGCTCAACCCAACTACCCAGCACAATCCATCTCAACCAGCAGTGATAATGATGAGAGTGAAAGCCTTTTTAGTGATGTGTCATGTGGTGATTCATGTTGTTTTGGAATCAGTGAAAATGAGAAAAGTTTTTTAGGTCATCCTTCTTGTGTTTAAACCACAAAAAGAAAAATGTGATGGAATCTAATAATTCAGTTAAGAAATTGGTAAATGTAGAAACAAATTCCATTATAAGCAATTATGTATTAAATACAAGTTGTAGTAATCTTCATAGAGCCAAAACCGATGTGAACCACTCTGTTTTTAAAAAAGCTAAAACTGATTCTAGTATGTTATCATTCTTGCATTATAATGCTGAGGGTCTGGGAAACAAAATTGACTTATTCCAAATGTATGTCCTGAATATGGCACCTCACATTGTAGTGGTAACTGAGCATCAAAAAACAACTTCAAATATTCACTTATATGGAATTAATGGATATAAAATGTTATCTAGTTATTGTCGTAGTAATCATAAAGGGGGCGGAGTTGCCATATATGTGAGTAAAGCTATAGTAAATGTAACTGAAGTTCAATGGTGAAAAAAATTTTGTGTAGATTTAGATTTTGAAATAGCGATGGTTAAGGTCAAGATAGGAGAATTCGTTGTTTTTGTGACTGGTTTGTATAGGTCCCCATCAGGAAATTTTAAGCTTTATTGTAATAACTTTCAATCTGTTCTTACTAGATTAATGAAAAAAGTACCTAATAAACATGTAAATTTAGTAATCTTGGGTGATTTAAATATTGACACTTTGGCTAAAAATAAACATGAATCTGAATGGTTTAAGGATTGCATAAAATCATTTGGTCTGTTAGATCACTTGGGGCAGTTTCCAACCAGGATTACTCCTACATCTGTAACCTGTATCGATCATGTAATCACAAATATACAAAGTATAATTGAGGCCAGTGTTGTAAATGGTCATATCTCTGACCATCTAGGACAGTTTCTTGTGATTGATGTCAAGGTAGAAAGTAAGGAAGTGAATAAATTTACGCTTAAAAGAAATTTTTCTGACAAAAATATTGATTTGTTTAAAAAGTCTTTAAGCTTAGAATCATGGGATTCCGTTTACCTGGCCAATGGTGTTGACAATAAGTGGTCTGTCTTCCTAACGACCTTACTGTGGCACTTAGATAACACTTGCCCTTTGATTAAATTCAACTGTTCCAAGAAACCAAATTTGAACCCAAGTAAAATAATTCTTGACAAGCATACCTTAAGGCTTAAACAAAACATGAAAGATATGTATGATTTATATTCTGAATCACAAAATGAGGTCTTTAAAAATCAGTATAAGGAGTACAAAAAAAGGTTTCGTATAGCAATCCGCAGGTTAAAAGCACTTACTGTTCAAAGGAAAATAAAAGGCTCAGATTATATCGCTAAGTCTAGTTGGGCATATGTCAATACCTTTAGGAATAAGTCAAAAACTGAAAACAGCTTCAAGCTCATGCATGATGGTAAACTAGAACAAAATCCATTGGAAATTTGTAATATATTCAATAAATATTTTGTAAATAGCTTTAAAGAAAATGATTGTACAGATGAAAATGTATTGGATATTGAGGATGCATGCAAATATGATCTAAATGTGGCCCTAATTGATGAGAGGGACGTCTTGTCATTCATTGATAGCTTGAAAGGCAAAAAAAGTTCTGGCTGGGATCAAATATCTCCTTACATTCTAAAACAGTGCAAAGAATCCCTGCTTCGTCCATTAGTGCATCTGATTAATTCTGTTCTCATAGACAGCACTTTTCCAAGTGTTTTAAAATTGGCAATTATAACCCCTGTGTTCAAAAAAGGTGAGAAATCACTGGTAGAAAACTATCGACCCATCTCCCTGTTGTAAACCTTTAGTAAGCTGGTCGAAAAGGTTCTTCTGCTTAATTTAATAGATCATTTTGAATCCAATCAGATTTTGCAAGACTTTCAGCATGGTTTCAGGGGTGGTCGGAGTGCTATCTCGGCTGCTGTGGAGTTCATTCACACAACATTGAATAAGATCAATGATGGCTCTAGGGTGGCCGGGGTGTACTTGGACCTCTCCAGAGCCTTTGATAGAGTCAATCATAACCTCCTTCTTCTTAAATTGGTACGCTATGGTGTAAAAGGAAAACTTTTGAGAATATTGAAATCTTACTTGGAATTTAGGTATCAGAGCACCCAAATATTAAATGAAAAACATAATTTCTTACAAAGAATTCAGTCTCCACCAGAACAAATGTTTTGTGGGGTCCCACAAGGATCAATTTTGGGTCCTTATCTCTTCATTATTTTTGTTAATGACTTCCCTATCCGGCCAGAAAACTTTATCTCAATGTATGCTGATGACACTTCAGCTCTCTGCTGGGCAAAAGATGTGAATAACCTTGAAATTAGGGTGCAAAATTTTATCTCTGAGGCATTAGGCTACTTTCAGGAAAACCAACTTTCAATGAATACTGACAAGACTGAATTACTTTTGTTTAGACCGCGTAATGAAATGGATCATATTGAGATTAAAATTGAGAATGATCTTATACACTCAAATAACAAAAATAAATTTTTAGGTTTGTATCTTGATAATAATTTATCGTGGTCAAATCATGTAGATCATGTTTGTAATAAGATTTCTTCTGGTTTGTACTTAATGAAAAGATTGGCTTTTAGTTTAGATGCTGATGGGATAAAAACTGTTTATTTTGGTGTAATCTATCCTTATATTTCATATGGATTACTGCTGTGGGGTAGCACCTATTACACATACACAAAAAGGGTTTTTACTTTGCAGAAAAGAGCTGTGAGATTAATCGCAAATGTTGATTTCAAAACATCTTGTAAACAATTTTTTATAAAATATAATTTACTCACTATTTATGGATTATACATTTACTTAACAATATTATTGGTTAAAAATGATAATAAATTTTCAATAAAAAATTATCAAGTTCACAGCTACAATACTCGCCAAAGTAACTTCATACATAGAAACAACTGCAAATTAAATTTAACTTCAAACAGTCCCTACATTAGAGGAGCTAAATATTTCAATATGTTACCAAATAACTTAAAAAGATTAAATGGAAAAGCTTTCAACAACAGACTTAAAGCACTCCTCATCAACAAAGTTCCTTATAACCTAGACATAACTTTCAAATAGTTCTTATGGGCCTGTTATATTTTATTGTTGTATGATGCATGTTGTATGACCTGACTATGTCTATGCACAAATGTAATGATGTGTTCTTGACAATAAAGCATTATTATTATTATTATCTGCTTGTGATTCCAAATGTAAGCCACACTCATCTTCTTCTCAGATATCAGCTGTGGAACATAATGGTATCTTGTCTCTACGTGTTTTGAACGCTCGTGAAACATAGGTTGTAGGGATGGACGGGACCCGAAATTTCGGGAAAATTTTCGGGAGCAAATTTGTCCCGATCATCGGGTGGGATTTTTTTTTACTCGGGAATTTATCGGGACGGGAACTGCCGAAAGGCGCGGCGGCCGCGATCGCGGCCGGCGATCTCGGTCGGCGATCGCGGCCGGCATTCTCGGCCGGCGATCTCGGTCGGCAATCGCGGCCGGGCGCACCGAAACTGCGATCCAAAACCCAGGTAGACGCCGAAACTGCGATCCTTACCCCAAGGGCGACCCCAGGCAGACGCCGAAACTGCGATCCTGGCACGAAGGCCGCCCCCGGGACTATACTGATGATACTGTACTTAAGACGATACTGCTGCTCTTGCTCTCAAACAGAGAATGAGTGATATATTTGAAGGGGAAAATAAAGAAGCAATGTACACCCTGAAAGTCTTCGTTTATTGGTCCAGGTTAAGTGTCATCTTCACCCCTGGGCCGGTAGCCCATTGTTGCGCAGTCGGCAATTTTAACTATACGGCTTTTAATGCAAAACATGGCAGGTATTTGATTCTCCTGTTTCGGACGCCATTTTTCAACCGATTTTCTTTAAACTTGGTAAGTGTTTAAGGGGGTGGTATGCACAAGTTTAGTACAACTTGGAAGTCCCAGTTCACTAGCATTAGTTGAAAAGTGACTTGAGCGACACGTCGGACGGCGAAACATTCTAGAGCCATTAGCCTACACCGGAAGCTGGAATCCCCGCTGGACGACCCTCCGCTACCTGCTGATGGGCCGCTGTGCCAGGATCGCAGTTTCGGTTGTGGGATTAGCGAACCCTTTTGAGGATTAAAACTAGGATCGCAGTTTCGGTGCGCCGTCGCGGCCGGCGGTCTCGCTAACAAGGAACGGCACAAATACACGCGGCACATTCCACGGACGCCAGAGACGATCTATTGTTCAGCTTATCTATTGTTCGACCTCCGGCAGTAATTTATTCAAGAGGGGTGTTTTTTGCTCCTAGTACCAAATGCTACTTTCTGATCAAATTGTCCTAAAAAACTAAGGGATGGCTCGTTTGATTCATCTAATTCTTACAAATGAAACAAAATGTCAACCAAAGTTATGTGACTTTCCAGTCAATGGGAAAATGGCAAAGTATTGTTTAATAAATCAATCTTTAATTGAATTACTGTTTTATAATGTTAAAAGCATCTTATTATAATTTAATATAATTTTTAAATGAAAAACTTCCAATCCCATTAAATATATTTTTAAAAATTAAACATTATAAATACATTTATTAGATTTTGGGGTTCTTAACTTTAAACTGTCATTGTTTTTTATTGATTTTTTCATCATACACTCATTTTTTTTTTTAAATAGCAAAAAATAGCTAAATGAATAGATAGAAATAAAAATAAAAATAATTAGGTCTAATAGTGTATATTTTTACAGTTCAATTTTTATGATAATCTCTAAGTAAGAACCTGTCTCAGTTAATAAATCAATAAGTATAAAAAATGAAAAAAATAAACATTTCTTGGGGTTATAAATGGCTTTGGTTTGTATTACTTAGTGTGAATATTTATTATAATTTCAATTTTTTTTCTGAATAGGCCTTAGGCCTATTTATGTAATACAGTTTTGTTTTCTTTACAATTTTTCCAATTGTTTTAATCTATATTTTTATGTACATAATTTTTCTTTTCATTCTTTATAAACGTTTAATATTTCATTCAACAAAACTTTTATAAAATTTTTAATGGACTTTTGTTGTATGTATATTGTTTAGTGATTTGATTTAAATTTTTTTGGTTACAAGAAAATTTATACTTTATCCTAATCTCATTGTATACTGCAAATATAAAAATTAGATATTTTAAATCTTTTCAACAAAAGGAGGTTCATTCTAACTTATACAAAAACAAGTGGAACAATTTGGAAACAGAACCAGTTGATATTTAACATTAATTTGTCTTCGTACAAAATTCAGATAAAAGTCAAAACGAATATTTCCCGATAGCGTCGAGAAGAGCAATCCCGTCCCGATCCCGTCCCAAAATTGGACGGGAAATAAAAATTCCCGTCCCGTCCTGTCCCGAATTAAAAATCCATTCCCGTCCATCCCTAATAGGTTGTTGTTGTTATTCGTGGATAAGGAGACCCCGGCCTAACCGTTGAGCACGTCTGCCTCTTATGGGCATTTTGCGCAAGCCCCCGGAAGGATGGGATATTGAAGGAAGAGAAAGGGTGAGACAAGGGACTGTCCACTCATGTTCCAGTTAGGGGTTTCAATGCCCGTCGCATTCCTCACCCCCTGCTGCCTTGAACATATGTTCCAGCTAGAGGTTTCCATGCCCATAGCATTTCTCCTCACCCCCTGCTGTCTACATAAGTTCCAGCTAGGGGTTTACATGCAGTTCGCAATAACCCCCCACTATCTTGAACATGAATGGATTATGAAGGAAGGGAAATTGTCATAGTGGACAGCCAAAAGACTTACCACAGTGTTATGACAACTTCGTTTGCTGTACCCAATGTCAACTTCGCAACTAGTATAAACCAGTTTTAAAGTTGTCCTGGGACATCCCTAATAGGTTAGTTCATTAGTTTCAATGCACTTTGATGTTCAACATATAATTTTGGTGTAGACTTTAGTTCAACAGCTCAAATTTCTTTAACACATTTGTGTAGCTTACTCTTCCGTTTGATTGGGCCATCAAACCATTTTACACCACTTATGGACCGTCTTGTTACCTTGCCTCCATAATCGATTTCAGGACGCTGTGTATACGCTTTTGCTACCAAACAAGCTTTGTAGCAAACAATTTTGTTTTCAGAGTTGGTCTTGAGCGCAAATACCCCACGATTGTCTAACAACGCAATTTTTCCTTCTGTTGTCAGGTCTACTAATTCATGTTTTATTCTTACCTAAGGGATTTATTTTATCATCCATCACTGTTTTCCAGTTGCTCGCCTTCTCAGTTGTTAGTTTAACTGCTTCATAGTAACTTTGAGTAATACTAATACTCTTCGGATTAGGATTTAAACTGTCTTTATTATCATTACACATTGCAGAATCATCTCTGAATCTAGATGGAACTTTAATTTTTTCACGTCTCCTTAGGTTGTAAGTTTCAATTCCTCTTGTTTCATTCTGAGTAACTTCTCTTGATTCATCTGTATCGGGAGATTGATCCTCATTATTTACCTGGACAACTTGTTCATCGCTCATTGTTTCTCTAGCTGTGTCTTCTTCATCATCTATAGGAGCTTGATCTTCATTATTTATCTGGATAACTTGTTCATTACTCCCTGTTTCTCTAGCTGTGTCTTCTTCAAGAATATTTTTATTTTCATCTTCATCATTTTGTTTGTCATCCATTGATTTTTCTGCACATTCTTCTTCATGTTCTTCCTCATCCTCATCTTGATGAAGATTGAAATAATGTCTCTCAAATTTCTTTGGTGTTATTATTTTGACAGCCAAATGATACAATTCATCTACTGTCTTAGATGTAGCTATGGCAATAGTCACCCCATTTTGCTTGAAAACCCATGACTTACCATTATTTCTTACTGTCTGATCAATGCCCTTTTCGGCTGTCTTTCTCACTGAAAATAAGTTACAAGAAGCATCGGGACAGTACCACACATCTTCGAAATATCGAGAAGACCATTCATTCCCATTAAAAACCATGACATTTATCCTCCCACAACCCAAAGCTTGAATATGAACACCCTGACGGGCACCGTCCATATTTTTAGGCTTGTCAAAAGGGGTATAGTTAGCAAACCATTCCCTATGATTGGTTATGTGGTGTGGAGCACCACTATCAACAATCCAATCATCATAATCATTGAGATCAAAATAATTTTTCACTTCTGTTTTCAGCCTCGTCATCATAGCTAATAATTGCTTATTTTCATTTGGACAGTTGTTAGCTTTATGGCTTTTTGAGTGACATTTAAAACATACCACACCAATCATACAGTTTTTAGAAAAATGGCCAACTTTTCCACATGAAAAACATCTTTTCTCATTATTTTTTCTATAGTCTGGTTTTTTTTAAGGTTTATTTTTATCATACTTCTTACTTTTATCACTCACCTTCATGTTGGAGACCATAGCTTATTAAGGGACATACGTCATCCCTGTCAAGGGCGGTCCCAGAGGGAGGGTCAGGGGGGTCATGACCCCCCCCCCCCCAAAATCTTGAATATTTGTGGATTGTAATAAGCTCTTTTTGCAAATAAACATTTTTGCTTCTGATAATTTATTGTACGAAAAAAATAACAAGAGGAACCTTAAGTTTAATTTAAAATCTTTAAGCCAATCTCATTTTATAAGCGTGGCGACTGGACTGATGTAAATATTTACGCTTCTCTCAGGTCGGGATCGTATAACAATCGGTTGACTATAACTTCAGGTTACATGTTAAGAAGAGTTCACGCGCTAGTTGACGAAACAATTGACACCGCCACATTTGACATTGACTATAACTCTAGGTTGTATGTTTAAAAAAGGGTTCACGCTAGTTGACGAAACAATTGATACCGCCACATTTGACGTTGACTATAACTCTAGGTTGTATGTTTAAAAAAGTTTTCACGCTAGTTGACGAAACGACGCCACATTAATTTGACATTGACTATGACTCCAGGTTGCATCCTAAAAAATGGTTCACGTTAGTTGACGAATTAATTGACGCCACCAAATTTCACATTGACTATAACTCCGGATTGCATATTAAACAAGGGTTCACGTTAGTTAACGAAACAATTGACGCCACAACATTTAACATTGACTATAACTCTAGATTGCATGTAAAAAAGAAGGGTTCACGCTAGTTGACGAAACAACTGATACCGCCACATTTGACGTTGACTATAACTCTAGGTTGTATGTTTAAAAAAGTTTTCATGCTAGTTGACGAAACGACGCCACATTAATTTGACATTGACTATGACTCCAGGTTGCATCCTAAAAAATGGTTCACGTTAGTTGACGAAACAATTGACGCCAACAAATTTCACATTGACTATAACTCCGGATTGCATATTAAACAAGGGTTCACGTTAGTTAACGAAACAATTGACGCCACAACATTTAACATTGACCATAACTCCAGATCGCATGTAAAAAAGAAGGGTTCACGCTAGTTGACGAAACAATTTACACCACCACATTTGACTTTTGGTCAACTTTCATAAAAAAAGCGTATAATAACCTGTACCCTTATATTAAAACAAATACAAGAATCTAACTATAATAACTTCTTCACTCAATAATACGTACCCTATCAACAAGGTTAACTTTATAACGAGTGCTAAATACATATTATTTTTTGTCCATGACTGGTGCCATTTTACCAACGATTCCCGCCGTTTCCTTGACAAGCATCCCACACTTTACATGCGTTTCCTTGGTTACCAATTTTAGATATTCTGGTTTGTCGCAAGCAGCTTAAAAATTACAGATTATACTTTTAAATAATGATTATTTGTTGTATGTTTTTAAAACTAATTTGATTTGATGGTCTGTGAACAGGCTATTGAGATTGGATACCATATAAGCGTCAGAAAGGTGTGGGTAATATGGCAAATAACAGATGGGAATTTGTAAACAAAGGACTGGTTACCAAGGAAACGGCGGTAAATCGTGGGTAAAATGGCACCAATCAACAGTAGACAATTTTCGCTCTCCGTGTAGCACTCTATATATAGTTAACCTCATTGTACCCTATAAACGGCATTGCGGCATATAAAACACTATTGTACCTAACATCTTCACCAGGTAATATGAACACTATAATCGCCTTCACAGCTTCTATTTTTGTATTATAACATCTTCACCCGAATATACCTTCCCTATAAACTACACTGGCGGAGTGAATCATATTGAAATATTTTCCCGCCGGTAAAAACTGACCAATCATGAGGGGGGTTCACGCACGATATTAGATTAAACTGGGATCCCCTATAGAAACAACTAATGTACTATTTGTTTCTACTAATTTTACCCTGGAGTGTAAAACTCTGAAGATATTAGATATGGATCTATCTGAGTTTTCTTATTTATAGGACTTGGCTTTGGTTCAATAAAAAAAAAAACGGATAACATTTTTTAACCGTGACCCCCCCTAAAATGTACGGCTAGGACCGCCCTTGATCCCTGTCTTTCAAGCGCAACTCGTAGTTCAAACACTTCTTTTGTAGTGCGTTCCAGTTTTTCGTCTCGTTAGGTAGGTCATGCCAAGTTACATAGATGTAATCGAAGTCTTTTGGTAAGGTTTGTAGTAGTTTGGCGCAAAGATTTCCTTCGTTGATTGGTTTGTCCAGCATTGTCATCTGGGTTTGAACTTTGTCAAATTTGGCCAGATGCCCCTGGATCCCCAGTGAAGGCTCCCAAGTAATGTTATGGAATTTATTCCTTAAGATATCTATATTTTCTGTAGATTTTACATCATAAATCTGGATAAGTTTTCTCCACATCTCTTGTGCCGTTGTGCATCCACTTACTCGAAGTAGGGGGCTTGTATCCAGTGACAAAATAATTCTCTTCCTTGCTTTTGCATCTGCCTTAGTCCATTTTCCTAATGTCTCTTCGTATTTTGGTGAATCTACTATTGGCTTGGAGAATTTACCGTCTATAACGTCGAAAAGCCCATCACAGTCACTACTTTCATTACAATTTTCCATGTAGAAAAATTTTCAACTCCTTTTAACTTTTCTATTTGTTTTTCCTCTGACATTTTCACAAATAAATAATTTCCAGTCTCAAATTAACCACGCCTATCTGCTACCATGTCAGAAAACATCACCATTAATGAAAATCATTTTATTTGTAAAATCAAATACAAAAGTTAAAGTATCAAAACATCTAAAAAATTGCTTCTAGTCATCAACAAACAAATAAACACAGCTGTTATATAAAAATAATACTAAATTCATATTTGAACATTACAACAGATAAATAGATATCTTCAACAAATTTAGTACACCTATTTTTAAATTTCAGACGTCTTATCAGCTAGTGAACGTACAGGTATTATATACGTCAATGGTATTGGTATTGCGAATATAGATTTTTCAGATATTGGTATCGGTATTGAGAATCAATAAATTTTGGCATCAACACATCCCTAATATTGATGTTAGCATTTTTTATGACAATGTCAACAGTTCTTTTTAGTAATGCTACGTTTGAATGTATCGTTACAACAAAGATTGATCAGTGATTTAATTATTTATGATTTACACTAACTTTATTTTGCTAATTATTGTCATTTCCCTAGTTACAATCGTTGCTTTGAAGACAGCTGACTTAAATTTGTCAAATTTCGAATAAAAAATTATTTTCAACATTGCTCCTAAAAATTTTTTCAGAGAAGATAATGGTTAGGACATTTAAATGGAATTCTTTTTAGTGTAATGAATCACACTGTATCTATAAAATTATTTAATCCTCTCGGTAGTTGGCAGCTGCCAAAATAAAATAGATTAGAAACCAAGGTCTATCAAACTAGAGAGTTTAGTAACCTCTTAAAACTTTATCAGGGTGTCATGTTATGAATTTTTATGGTGATTCTGAGCATGAAGTCTCACAAAGTTGGTCATGCTAATAGCTTCCCTTTATTAGGGCCAATATATAGCTAGCTATATTAGAAAGTTTACTAAAAATACCCCGATGATTCGATAATTGTACTCTTTCCTTGATATAAAATTGTGTTTGTAGAAAAATGGCAAGGTGTGTGCCCATTTCGGGTTGACGTCGGTGCAGTCCGTCCACACCTCGATACTGCAGGACTGGCAGAAGACGGACCGCAGTCTCGTGAGGCTCTACACCATCACTGGCTCAGAGTGGCCATACTGCAGTGAGTCTTCTAATTGTGTCTAATTGTGTACTTTGTTGAAAATTAAACAAATACTAGCTTTGTTAAAAATTAAACAAATACTAGCTTTCTCTAAATTGGTGGTTTGATTGTTACTTTCCACATAAAGCAGATAGAACTGTACTTCTAAGCCAGTTCAATTTCACTTGTAGCATTACTAATCTATTTTTGACCAAATTAAAAATTAAATCATTAAATCTATGCTATTTTTCATAATTAAGAACGGTAATGTAAATAAATATAAATAAATATATATATATATATATATATATATATATATATATATATATATATATATATATATATATATATATATATATATATAGTTTTCTAGACCCCTCGATTGTGGTCCAGTGGGGTATCAAATTACCTGTGATTGTAGTCCACGTGGACCACAATTGGGGACTACAATTGGGGTAGCAAACTACATTTGATTGTGGTCCAGTGCTGTCGCTATAGTTTTGGCATGCCTTTTGCAGTGTTGTCAAGTTTCTGTTTTCTTAGTTAAATGTGGCTGTGTTTGAGTAGTGATTATTAAGGTTGAGCCGAGTTTTAAAACTAGGAATACAACGCAGTTGTTTGCTTGTAATATTGAGCAGGGCGACTATTTTTTAAAATCAATAATAGCAAATATTTTATAGGTTATTCATGTGAGCTCGTTTGCTACGCTCACTCGCCGTCAGGTTTAATTCGTTCGCTGCGCTCACTCACCTATTAGGTCAGCTAATTCGCTGCACACACTCGTCACCAGTTTTATCTTGTTCGCTGCGCTCACTCTACAGGGTGGGTTTTAAATGTCCGCCCCTTATTTTTTGCTTTTCTTAAGATATTGACTCCCAACCACCACCGTTATTGATTAGCGTTGGTTTTTTGCGTTGAACACAACGCTTCAATTCATTTTTAATTATCTGTTTTCTTTCTTGAGTTATTAATAATTTTTTAATACCAAATTTCAAAATGAAAAAAAATTTAAAAATCCGTTATTTTATTAAATATTTTAAAGAACGACTTGTTGTAATCAGATATCTCTCATGAAAAAGAAGTACTTCTTTTTTTGGGGGTTTACATTTCTATCCGCCATCTTGGATTCGCAATATTGGAATGAACTTTTATTTTTCAAATGTAAAGGTAGGGTTATGACCCATAAATTCAAAGTAACTTTTTGCGTTGAACACGATGCAGTGGTCCGTTTCTAATTATCTGTTTATGTTCTCGAGATATTAACTCAATTTTAATTTTTTATTCACAAAACTGGAAATATCTCAAAAACAAAAAAACAGATAATTAAATAACCCCCGTCGCAGCAGACCTGCGTACTCAGCGAATTTCCAATATAATTTCAGATTATTTACTTTCCCCATAAAAACACCATAGGATCGAGTATGTAGGTTTGCTGCTATTGGGTGTTGTTAGAAAATCTAAGTTAATAAATAATAATTATTGGTGAATTATTGGTAATCACCAATTATTGGTGAATGTAAACAAAAAATTGTGTCAAGCTCTGGCAATTTTTTATTTTCCCCATAAACCCCATGGGGGTGAGTATGTAGGTTTGCCGCCATATGGGTTTTGTAAGCAATTATAAGTTAAGCCTTATATAGATAATGTACATACCAAATTTGATTAAGTTATGTCATTAAATAAGCAAGATATAGGGTTTTCTTGATTTCCCATAAGAATAACATGGAAAACACATTTTTGGATTTGCCCCGTAACCAGTTATGCTATGATAAAAATTCAAAATACCAAATTGTTTGGTTTTTTAAGTTCTTTTAAATGGTTTCAGTTAAAATTGATGAACTTTAAAAATTAAGGTCCAAAAATGCCAAAAACCCATTTTTGACCCCTTTGAAACCCCATAAAACCCCGTTCCCATAACCTGACAATGCTGATTCGCGAACTCATGAAAATAGACCTGGTCTTACACCTCCATACCAAATTTCATCAAAATCGGAGGTCCCCTTCAAAAGTTACCAGTACCACGGACACATAGATATATAGATAGATATATAGATAGATAGATAGATAGATAGATAGATATATATATGAAAATGAACGAATGGTATTTTTGGCTTCTGGGGACCTCAAATTGGAAAAGTAAAGTGGTCCCCGGCTTAGGTCTTACCATGGCTACTACCGTAATAGCGTATTCCCTATAGGGAAATTCGCTAAAACGGATTGTGGCATTGTGTTCAACGCAAAAAGT
The DNA here is from genome assembly GCA_030545055.2 of Neoaliturus tenellus. NCBI lineage: Eukaryota > Metazoa > Arthropoda > Insecta > Hemiptera > Cicadellidae > Neoaliturus > Neoaliturus tenellus. Next base: position 236,779,410 of record CM061531.1, read on the forward strand.
TACTTTGAAATGATGGGTTATAACCCTATCTTTACGTTTGAAAAATAAAAGTTTTTTTTTCAATATGGCGGATCCAAGATGGCGACCAAAAATGTAAACCTCATTAAAAAGAAGTAAATTTTTATGTGGGATATATGTTTATAAAAAGTCGATATTCTTTAATAAAGTTAATATAACAAGGGATTTTCAAATTTTTTCATTTTGAAATTTGGTATTAAAAACTGATAACATCTTAAGAACGAAAACAATTAGTTGAAAACGGATTGCGGCGTTGTTTTCAACGCAAAAAATACTTTGAAATTATGGGTCACAACCTTACCTTTACTTTGAAAAATAAAAGTTCATTCTAATATGGTGGATCCAAGATAGTGGCAAAAAATGTGAACCACATCAAAAAGAAGTAAAAGCTAATCAATAATGTTCGGTGGTAGTTGAGAGTCGATATCTTAAGAAATGCGTTAAAAATTCAGGGGGTGGCATTGAGTACTCACCCTGTATAATTCTCTAATTACCAATCTCCCCTCAGTACTAAATAAAACAGCTGTTTTTTATAGAAATAATATTCTTAAACGTAATAATTTGTTCCAATATGAAAATATTGCTTGCATTATAACATATTGTAACTTTGAAGACGTGTGAGGCGGAGCCCTATTTGTGAATATTAATATGAAAATAGTCAGACTTTCCTATATTAGGCCTAAAGAATTAGTATAACAAATTTAAGCACTCTAGCTACTCGGTAAGTTGAGGAGAATTAGTAATGAATGAGTGAGGGCTTTCTCTTTAATATGTTTAGATATTAAATGGTGCGTCGTCCAAGATTTGCACCTCTTCTCCATAAACGTGGCATTTCATTCACGTACGAAGGTAAACAAAACAAACCATTAAAATAAACAAAAAAACAATTTCACAGAAAACTACTGTATTTACGAACAACTGAAAATAACAGTCTGCAGTTAAATTTGATCCTAATAACAGCTGTACAATCAACACTCAGTAAAAAACCCAAATAAAATATTTCTCCTATTAAAATAACATTATAACTTTAAAAGGCCATAACTTTAATTATTATAACTTTAATTCGGACCATTTCAGTTTTATAACTTTCCATTGATGAATACTATGATCGAGCAAAATTTAGTGAGGATCACTCCAGCCTACATAAAATAAAAAGGCAGAGTGTAGTAGGGTTCGCTCAATAGACTTGTGAGTTTTACGTTTTTTTTACATAATATTAGTGTGCGAAAAATTATTTTTTATGAATGAAATAAAGCTAATAGTAATAAAGTAATGACGTGTTTGAAATATGATAGTATACTAATAGTATACTTATAAGATTATTTTGTATTTATATGTATATGAGTGAGTTTTTTAGCCCAACAGGAAATGGTATCCATGGACCCACAGTTTACCGTGGGATCCGAACCACAATTTCAACGTCATATACGAATTGGTCCAATTATCAGGATGGTCTTTATGGATGAACTAGTATTCACTAGTGCGGACGTAAATCCCCACTAGGGAATATCGCATCCACAAGCCATCGCTTATAACTATCCACAATTCGTGACCTCCAAGTAGCGGGATTACAGGACGTCGCCCCCGTCCCATTTACTTTTTCATATTGCTTTTAGGTGTGTGTATTCCATTTCTCAAAATTTTCCGCCAATTTTCCAATGTAGTGGCCAACTACACAATTTTAAATTCGAACGCCCAATTTTTTATGTTATTTTTTGGTTGTACATACAATTTTAAGATATTTTGATTATTTGATATTTGCCTTGTAACCTCATACAGTTAAAGAGGTAGGGGCAATTGAAGTTCACTTTTAGTCTAATAAGAATAACATTGGACAATATTACAATGGAAAATAATTTTTTTTATGTGTGAAATGTTATGAGCAAAATGTTTCCAAATAATCATTTTAGAACATTTATATTCATGTGCATTTTTTATTTTACTGAAAAGTTTCTGAGATACAGGCAGTGAAAGTTTGGCCCTTGTTATTCTCAAGGTCTCAGTCTGATTCTGGTTATGTTGACTGTCACACGCTATAACCAAAGACAACCTGCACCCCAAAAATCCTAACTGTTGATTGAATACCATTATAAAACAGCATAATTATTTTTACTAAAAGGGTCGTGATTCAAGAATAATGTTTAACTGGAGTCATTCATGTGCATTTTTTATTTTACTGAAAAGTTTCTGAGATACAGGCAGTGAAAGTTTGGCCCTTGTTATTCTCAAGGTCTCAGTCTGATTCTGGTTATGTTGACTGTCACACGCTATAACCAAAGACAACCTGCACCCCAAAAATCCTAACTGTTGATTGAATACCATTATAAAACAGCATAATTATTTTTACTAAAAGGGTCGTGATTCAAGAATAATGTTTAACTGGAGTCATCATTGCAACCATAACAATATTGTTATCTCTGAGTAGGTTCAAGTAGGCCTAACGCAGCAGTGTGAATATAAAATGGTGTTATCAGGGCCGGATTTATTACTTTACCGCCTGTAGGCTATCTATTTTCTGCCGCCCCCTTCCCGCTACTTAGGGACAGAAATATAGGCCTACATAGTTTTCATTGTCACTTAGCATAGGGCCTACTCTTTAAATAACGCCGCAGATTACATCTATGACTCAATATACCAAAAACAAGGTCGAAGAAAGATTACTTTCAGTTCATCGTCAGAAGAAGAAGACGACCCAAAACCTATTCAACTTTGCGACGACGATGAGCTAGACGACGTCGACCTAACAAAATTTCTAGACGAAGGTTCCAGAAGAGATCCCTGTGATTCCAAGGATTTATGCCTCATGTGTGGAGAGTTCGGGAAAGACAAAGAACTGTAGTTCCGTTGCTGCTATTGTTCGGGTTGGGTGCACTCTGCTTGCAGTGCTGCAGAATCTGCCGAAAACTTCATTTGCGATTTTTGTACAAATATTGGTTCTAAGAAATAAAAGATAAACTGCTCTTATATATGTAATATCTTCAAGCTCAATTTGCGCTACATTTTTATTTTGTAATTTGTAGCCTACATGGCAAATGTAGTAATGACAAAAGTATTTCGGTATATATAAAATGTATTTAGTATTAGGCAGAAAATGTAATAAAAGGCTTTTTTAGCAAAGCTATGTTGGTTAATTTCTACCCTTAGACCCTAAACACGGTCATGTACGGCGATGCCCCGCCCACTGTAGGGGATCGCCCCACTCACCGGGGCAATTCCGTACAGTGCTACTTTTTTTTATAAATGCAATGAAAAAAAAATCTTGACAATATTCAGGAAGTTTGCAAGCAGAATGGTAGCAAATAAAATAAAGTAACTTTCAATGCTGTATTTGTACTTCTATAACCCATACTATAGGAGCAATGAGCAATCTCAATTAAGTGTACGGGGCTACCCCGCTCTCCCCTACTCTTTAAATAACGCCGCAGATTACATCTATGACTCAATATACCAAAAACTATGTCAATTACCAAAATGTTTTATGATCTGTGTATTCTTTAATTGAGTGATTATCTAAATTAGGAATCACAACACAAATGATCAAAAGGTAACTCCACAGGCCATAGCCACAACAGTGGACATGCAAGGCATATAGACGCAACTGCCAGCCCAATAATAATGTTGGTTTTGTCACAAGCTACAAAACAAAGTTCGAACGACTTTAAATTAAATTGAAATTGGAATTAAAGACAATTTTGTTCAATTTTAACAATTAATAAATTTAAATTGGCCTACCCTTTCTGTGTGAGTAAACTTAAAACTTACGAAAAAATAAATAATAGGACTCTAATCATAACAAAATACAATTCACCACTTGACAAACTAACGAATTGTCAACAGCGCGGCGCCGCCATGACGACTTATGTCTTTAAATAAAAATTAATTCAAAAGAAATTTAGACTCCATAAGTTGCCTACCAAATATTTTTATCTTAGAGCCGCCACTGTCATCACCGATTGACACTTTTTTTTACCGAAAACAGTAGAAGTTTGAAAGGTTTCTTGTGACTGCGTCACAGTCTAACATCATAGAGTAAGCATACCTACCTAACATCATCAATTAGTTGTGACACTCTAACGTGAAAAGTCTCTGGTTGAAGAAGCTAGGTAGAAGTCCCTGGTGTGTAAACTCAAAACTACAATTTTTTACTGTTGATTGTGATGTTGGCGAAAGTTTGGTCGCTAGGCGGAACGTCTACACCTGACAAGTACGGTAGTTAAATTTTTCGTTCCATTCATAAAAAAATACTTTTTTTCATGAGGTAGTTTATTTTATAAATAAAAACCATACGTTTGCTCTATTTTGTGGTCAATCCATTCGTAAATTCATTAAATTTTTTTTAAAGGAAATCACTAGTTGCGAATGTAAACACTGGGTGCACTAGTTCTCTCTTTCTGAGCCTATACAAACTGCGAGTGTCGTTACAATTACCCTACATGAAAAATGTGCTACAAAATTATGTGGAGTAAATTCGCATGAAAAGAATAAACGCATTAACGTTTCCTCAAATGAATACACTTCCAATCAGAATAATGGGCTTAAAGAATTTTCTGTTACAAAATGAGTAAAAATAATTTTTTGTAATTTGCCAAAGTGCCGCCCCTCAAATTTTGCCGCTATAGGCTCGAGCCTTTTCAGCCTATTTAGAAATACGGCAATGGGTGTTATCAAAGACAAATAAATTAACAAATATATTAATTCTATGAGCAGTCATTCTAATTTATATGTATCGTCATTGTAATTATTTAAAGTTTTCCTTTGTTTTACAATTTTTGTGAAGTGTTTGAGCCCTATAAAACGAGGATTTCCCCATGGCCGCGGCGACCCCTTGGCCGCGGCACCCCCTTAATTGTGGCGCCCGGGGTGGCTGCACCGATCGCCCCGCCCTCAGGGCGACCTCGATGTTTAGAGACTAATGTCAATTCATAAAAATTTCTTAAAACTAAAACTATTTATTCAACCCAAAAATAACATACAAATAAGGGGTTCGTATTTTTAAAAAAATTATTTGTTTGCCATATTGGAAAAATGGTTTAAAATTTAGAAAATTGAAATACACACCTGAAGGCTGCTTAAAAAATTAATGGGGTTCCTCCATGACAAATATACTGTCCCATATGGAATAAAAAAGTTAACTATTTGATCACTTTAATAAACTCACCCAGTATTTATTTGTGGCTTTCGAAATAATGGAAAATGCTTTCCTATTTTAATGCCTAAAGGATTAAAATAAGAAAACTCGATGAAATTGTCTTCTCATCACTCTCCATTTAGACCCTACTACTTGATTCACCTGTTAGTTTTATTAACACCTAGGTACAAAACTCATCAATAAAATGTTCATTGGTCGTGAGTGCAGATTTCATAATCAATGAATCAACAGTTATATTAATGATAATCATCAAATTCTTGCTCTACAATACATTTTGAGCATTTAATATATTTTCAAAGTAAATAATTAATGAATACGAGGTGGCCTATGCGCAACTTTGTACATTTTATGATACAGTATGAGTGAAACTCGCCTTCAGTACGTGAATGTTGATTATAAAGTGACAGAAATCTATTTTGTTTACAACATGGCTTTTAAAATTCATCTGAAGGTAATGAGCTGTTAAATTACAATTCACATGAAAGAACTTGCCATAAAAGTTGGTCAACATTTTAAAGCACCCTCTAGAAATAAATCAAAGGCAAGGGGGGCGAAGCCCGAAACAATATGACCTTTTTAATTGCGATTCGTCACTGCGGTATATCCTAAGCTTTAAAATGACACCTCAATCTTAAAAATCGGTTCAGTAGGTCAAGAGCATAAGGGGCGTAACAGACGAAACCCTTATAGAAATAAGAAGATAGATAGATAGATGTTTTATAGTACAGATTTTAATCCATATACCTACACCATACTTCTCAAGCAAAAGGTGGCAGTAATGATCGTGTAACTGACATTTAGTTTTAACAACGCCATTTGAAGTTATTTTCTATCTCACATGGATCGAAGGGTAGTCATATCCAATGTATACAATGAAACATAACCTATGTCATTTATTTAAATGTAAATTTAAGTTGATTATAATAGCAAAACTAAACGGGGTTTCTTAAAATATATATATAAAATATTAAAATATATTAAAATTAAAATATATTAAAAATATTAAAATATATACGAATATGTTTGTAACGTTCACTTCATATGTCAGATATAAAACGATCTAACGACTTTTTCCAAAACATCAAGTCGAGTCGACTGTTAAAAAGTCTGTTCAAAAAAAAAAAAAAAAAAAAAAAAAAAATGCTCGATGCTCCAGTACTTGCACAACCCTAGTTAAATATAAAAAATAAAATTTTCATTGGCTCAGGTAATGAAGGGCAGAGAGACGATCACTGATTGTAGTAGGGATTGAAAAATGCCAAGGAATAAAAAGTTATTAACATTTTGAAATAAACCAAAATCAACATTAAAATAGGGGATTTCCTGTACAAAACTTGGCAATCACAAAACCCCAATTTTGGGGGAGGACGTAAATAGAGTAAAAATAGAGTAAGGAAATGACAATACGACAATAAGCTGTTAAATTACCAGCCACACAGCAGGTATTAACACTTATTTAATACGCTAAGGGTTTTTATTTGTGTTGAGAACTCCTCAAACAATTTTCGAATGATTTTCAAGTTTTTTGGTGTCGTTGGATAGGGCTTGGTCTGTAGTTGTTTCCGCCAAAAAACTGATGTAATAGGTCTGAAAATAAAGGCGCTATTTAACATTGAAATCTCAAAATTTCCCATCAAAATAACATTGGGATTGAATAAAGCATTTTAAACATCAGTTAATAATCAGCTGTAAACACGTGTAGTTATTGGTGATAACAGATATTCACATTATTGGATTGGTCGGATGTCATTGATTTAGAGCTAAAGTAACATTTACTGTATTAAAATAAATTGATCAAATTCGAGCAACACATACACTAGTTTCTTTTAGCGAATTTCCCATAGGGAATAAGCTATTACCGTAGGTCTCATGGTAAGACTTAAGCCCGGGACCATGTTACTTTTTCGTTTTCAGGTGCCCAGAGACCAAAAATAATAGTCATTAAAATTTTTATATATATATATATATATGTATATATGTATATATGTATATATATATATATGTATGTGTCCCTAGACACGATAACTCTCGTAAAAATGGTCCGATCGACACCAAATTTGGTAGAAATGTGTAATCCTACGTTTATTCGGATGAGTTCGTAAACCAGACATATCGACCTATCGGAAGGGGTAGTTTTGGGGGGTTTTGTACCCCAAAAATGGGTTTTTTGCATTTTTCATATGTAATTTTTAAAAATTTCAAATTTTTATTTTGACCATTGGATTTAGCTCAAAAAAACACACAATTTAGCATTTTGAAGCTTTGCTCTATCTCCATTGGTTACCGAGATATTACAAAGTCTAAAGACAGTACGTTGTATTTTGAGGCTCCAATGTTAATCTTATGGAGAATAAGGATGTGTTAATATTTCACTTATTAACCAATGTTTTTGGATGAAACTTGGTATTCAGCTTCATTTGGTTGAGATTCATCCATTTATGGTAAAAAATCTTGGTTTTTGTGCTTATCATGGCAGCAAACCTGCATACTCTTTTCCCATGTTAATCATATGGAGAATAGGCAAACTCCTTTAGCAATGGAAAGATATTGATGAAATTTAGTGTATGGCTTGATATGGTCAAAATATTTTTTTTTAATGCTAAAAACCTACTTTCAGTGTTCCCCATGGCAGCATACCTGCATACTCTTTCCCTACATTTATCATAAGGAGATAAACATTTATTTCCCTATTTATGAGCTTGTGATGATTTTTGGTTTACAGGTTTATCTGGTCATAATTAATACTACTAATTTGGAAATTCGCTGAGTACGCAGGTCTGCTGCGACGGGGGTATTAATCCTATACTATAATACGAGCAATGTCTGAAGGGATGTGTGTTCCACAATCTCGAAATCCAGCGGGTGGATTTTGCTTAAACTTTGCATTTAAGAGTGTTTTGTCCCAAAAATAAGTTTAGAAACAGCCTCAACCCAGGAAAAATCGAATTTGGTCTAAATTTAAGTTTAAAAATCGTAATTTTTAACATTGGTCTTATGGGTTGCTATTTTGGTAACAAAATAACAACTAAAAGAAAAAAAAATAAAATAAAGGAACATTAATTTTAAGCAGTTTTTTAACAGCTGTTATCTGTGAAGAGTCTGGTGTAGATTTAATAGCTTGATTACCATGACACTATAACAAAAGTGAATTAAAATCAACGAGCAAGGCTCGGTTAACCTGGTACTACATGTTAAAATGAACAGATGATGCATACCGGCACACCAATTACTTAACTGTTTTAAAGATATAAATGTATAGGTAGATTGTATCTGCTTGTTACGTATGATTTTAAAAGGGAAGTAACTTGATCAAAGTTTACAGAAATACATTAAAAGAATTTAAAAAATCATAAATTACAATAAAATTAGTCAGATATTAGCGAATTTTTGGACGTTGCTTATTATTGTAATTATTATTTTAATATCTTTTAAAGTGTGAGGTAATTGATCAAAGTGAATGGAGATATTCTGAAACAGAATAAAATTTCCTACAAACAGTTATTATGCAATTTTTCTATAAAATACTGATGGAAAGAAGCCTAAACTTGCCAATAAATATAATACACTTATAAAATAAAGCCATTTTAATATATTTCTTATAGCAAACATGTGATTTTACTTTTGCACCATAAATCTTTAAAAAATGAAACTTTCATAATTATTCGCACCTCTCCATGGATGGAGCTTTTCAACGACCCATTTATTAATTAAAATCTATCCAGTATAACTGTAGATTTAGTTTTACAAAGTTTGATAAAAATATCTTTAACTCATTATTTTCTCATCAACATAGGCATAAACTCGAAGGTTGCTTAGTATTTAGCAAATAACTTTCAAATAGTGAGAGAATAACTAAAGTAGATGGTAATATTCTGGAAAAAAATAATTTTCCCAGAAAAAGTTATTATGAAATTCTTGGAAACACTCACTAACGGGAGAAAAATACTTTCCTCCAATTAAATAAATGTGGTTTCCCCAATTTGAATATTTTTCTTGTATACAACATATGTTTGTACTATTTCACCATGAATATTTACAAAATATTTAATATGTCTTTGATATTTAAAAATATCAAACTTTCATAATTATTTACACATAGACGGATAAAGCTTTTCAACGACCCATTTATTGATGAAATCGGTCCAGTGGAACTGTAGATTTTGTTAACACTGTAACTGTAAGGAAGTTAAAACTGTAAAAAGTTTAATAAAAATGTATCTGAGGTTGCTTATTTTTTAGCAAAAAAAATTTAATTGATGAAGGAATCAACTAAAGTACATGGTTATATTCTGAAAGAGAATATAATTTCCAAAAAATTACTGCTATGAAGTTCTATAAAATACGGGTAATAGACAGCCAAAAGTATAATTACAAAGAACTATAACCATTGCAAAGAAGTATAATTAACTTTTAAAATGAAGCAATTTTTATGTATTTCTTACTTAGGTAATACTTGTGTTTACACAGTAAAACTTAAAAAAAAATATTAATTATTTAATATTAACTTTCAAAATTATTTGCACATCTAGACAGACAAAGCTTTCCAACAAACCATTAATTAATAAAAACGGGCCAATAGAACTGTATATTTAGTTCTATAAAGTTTAATAGAAATATCTCTAATTCAGTATTTTCTCACCACTATAAATTTGGAGTTTGCTTAGCTTTTTGCAAATAACTTTTTAGTAATGACAAAAGGGACGAAAGTAAATTGTAACATTACAATTAAAACTATCCCTAGCAAATATAAAGGGAGATTGTAAAATAATAAAAAACTTAAAAAAATCAGGTAAAATATTTATCTGTTCAATAAATGTTCTTTATAAAAATACTCTGTAATTAAATACGTTTAATTTAATTTTTTTATTATCTTGCTGCATTAGAAAATTAGTTTTTTAAAACAATTTCTTTCTTGAAAATCAATAAAATAACCATTAAGGAATTTTACAGGAAATAAAGCATGTATGTACTATTTTTCCAAAGGCCGTTGTATTTAACCACGATGGGCTCTGTTGCTATAAATATTATAAAATTATCATAAAAATTTAAATATTATCATTAATTAATGATAAAATTTACCATGCATTGACAATAACGTTTTTATAAATATTTTTGTTTTATATTCAAATTACCAAACAAAAAATTATACTAACATTTCGTACAAAAATGTTATAAGTTATTAAAAAATAACTAGTCTAAAGTAATTTATTCAAAAAAAGTTTGAAATTCAAACTCAGAATTGAATAGATAGACAAATAATAATACGTTATCACATAAATTAATTGCAGTCTTGAGGGCTATGAAATAAGGCAACGTTGCAAATGGACCACAATTGAAATATATAAACTGGACTACAATCGGTGGAAAATGATGTACGCACTGGACCACAATCAGTGGTATTTTGCTGCCTGACTTTATACAATGGCGGTGGACTACAATTGAATGTGAAGTGACAGACGAAAGTATGAGAAATTAAATGAATATATAAACATCAAAACTATATACATTAATAAAAAGGTCTTTTTTAAGCATGAATACACTAAAAAAATTCATATATACCATTACATTTTAAAAATACATGAGAAAAACCCGTGGACCACAATTGAATGTAGTTTGATACCTGGACCACAAACGGGGGATCTAGGTGAATATATATATATATATATATATATATATATATATATATATATATATATATATATATATATATATATATATAGAAGCACCATTGCATCGTGCTTATGCATCTTACTATAGTCGGGAAGTTGTAGAATTAGTGATGAGTGAGTCAGTGAGAGAGTGAGGGCTTTCCCTTATATTATATTATATATATATATATATAATATAATATAAGGGAAAGCCCTCACTCTCTCACTGACTCACTCATCACTAATTCTACAACTTCCCGACTATAGTAAGATGCACGAAAATAGTCCGATGAAACTTTTAATAGCTGTGTCCCCCCTCACCCCCTCTCGCCCTGCAATGTTGTCATTTGTGGTTTTGTTTACCATGTGTAATACAGTCTGAATATGTCTTTTAGAATAAATCTGGCAACAATGCATTGACGCTCATCGGACTATTTTCGTGAATCCTACTATAGCTAGGGTGCTGCTGAAATTTGGTGTACTCATTCTTTAAGCTTAAATAGGAAAGTCTGACTATTTTCCTATTAAATACCAAGGAATCTAAAATAAATAAAAACAAGGTAGGGGTCAAGACATGCAATGCCCTCTGTGCACCAGATGTTCTTTTGCACCTATGACATCATCACAATCATTACCAGTATGAGTAAATGGTGACGTCATAGGTGCAAAAGAACACCTGATGCATAGAGCGTGTTGCATGTCTTGACCCCTACTTTGTCTTTATTTTATTATAGATTCCTTGTCAAATACCACGTTATTCTTATGGAAGCAACATTTGTATTATAACATATGATTATGAGAATTGAATTAGATTTGTTTACATCTGCCACATGATGATTCATTCAAGCAAATGCTTATAACCATAGAAGTAACAAGCTGTGAGATATGTTTATTTATAATTGTCAAGATTTATGTTATGATAGAGTGATGTACCATTATTGGTGTACTTTGGTTGTATTAAGTGCAGCTTACTTGATTTCGTATTTTATTACTACATACTTTTTTACTGCTCGTGAGTATTAACAAACGGTTTTGCAAATATAGTTTTTGAAGCACTTTAGGGCTCCGCCCCACTGGATTTCAAAATTACTTTAGGGCCTTCGTGGGGTTGAAATTTTTTACATGGATTTTTGACATTGAACTCTTTGCATGCATGCACACTAAGAAACGGTTTTGCAAATATAAATTTCAAAATTGTTTAGGGCTCTGTCACAAAGAAGCTCACAATTACTGTATAGCCTATGTGTTGAAATTTGACATGGACGATTTTCTTAGCTCATAGGTACTATCTAAGAAACGTTTTGCATATATAGTTTTTGAAGCACTTTAGGGCTCCGCTCACATAGACTTCCGAATTACTCTAGGGCCCCCGGGGTTGAAATATGATGGATTCTCTTTGCTCATGAGTACTCGCTAAGAAACGGGTTTGGATATATCGTTTTTAAAGCACTTTACTTCTCCGCCCCGCTGGATTTCAAAATTTCTTTAGTGCCTACATGGGTTTGAAATTTTTGACATGGACGTTCCTCTTTGCTCATGGGTGCTCAATAAGAAAAAACTTTGCAAATATAGTTTTTAAAGCACTGTAGGACTCCGCCCCACTGGATTTCAAAATTACTTTAGGGCCTCCGGGGTTGAAATTTGACATGGACGTTCCTCTTTGCTCATAGTTGCTCACTAAGAAACAATTTAGCAAATTTCCTTTAGGGCTCCACCCCATAGAACCTCAAAATTACCATAGATCCTATGGGATTAAAATTTAACGTGGATGTTCCATTTTGCTAATAGGTGCTCACTTAGAACAAAACTAAGGAATTAGGTTTTGAAAATATAGTTTTTGAAGTTCTTTAGGGCTCCGCCCGATAGGACTTCAAAATTAATCCAGGGGCCCTTCCCACAAATCCTCAAAATTACCTACGGACCTCAAAATAGATCCTCCGGTGTTGAAAATTAACGTTTACGTTCCATTTGGTAATAGTTGTTTACTAAGAAACAGTTTTGCAAATATAGTTTTTGTTCTTTAGGGCTCCGTCCCACATGATTTCAAAATGACTGTAGGGCCTACGGAGTTGAAATTTGACATGGTCGTTCCTATTTGCTCATTGGTTCTCATTAAAAAAAGTTTTTGCAAAATTCCTTCAGAGCTCAACTCACACTACTTTATTGTTTCAATGTTGTTAGGATGAAGATTTTGTTGCTCTTTAAAAAGATTTTATTACCTAAAAAACCAATTCAATCATGGGCGAAGCTGTGAAGGGAAACAGCTCAATGAAATTACTGTTATAGGCCTGTTCCTAGGTTCAAGAGGAACAATCCCAAAATTGTTTGTTGACTTTTGCAAAATTGATAAAAACATGCACAAAACATTGTCAGTTAATATAATAAAACACTCCATAACAATATTACACAACCACTTATACAACAACAATCCTTGAAGATTTTAGACTTTTTAATATTGTTATTTTTATTAATTTTAAAAGAATAGAAACCAAATTCACTGTCTGTTATCCTTTGTATATATGTGCAACTTCCAGTGGGGGAAAAGTGTAATTTATTTTAATAAATTATTTGTATAAAGTAGCGAAATAAGAATCTTAGACCTAAAGTTGACCAGGTAAAATATTTATCAGGATAACGTGATGACAATTAATTGGCCCATTAATTTTTTAGGACTGAAAAAGGAAAGCACCATACCTGATTGTGAAGCTTGAGTGTAAAATATACACTTCACAATAAACATTATGTTTTTTGAAGTTCTCTTTAGCCAGGCTCTGTACCTTTCGATCTCTTGTTGTTCAAATAATCTTTTCAGATAGGATTTACCAGAATGTACAAAATTGCAACAAAGAGTCAACAAGCTTGCTAACTTGAGACTCAAAAAACACATTTTATCTTCATATCATTTTTCTTATTTATTTTTGGCCAATATACTAAATTTAATTCGTTATTTAAAATTGTTGTAAAAAATATTTTGTGTAAGATTTGTGTTTTTTTAGAATTTATTAGGTTTGAATTTATTAGGTTTGATAGTGATTATAGTGTAGTTTTAATCACTAAAAGAGATAGAAAGAACAAAAAAATTCAAAATAATAAATCCATTGCCATTATGAATTTTAAAGATACAGTTAGTTTCGGTTTTAGTACTTTGAAAATTATAAATTTTTAGATTTGCCAATCACTTTTGAAAATTTTTAACTGATGTGCTTGGTGGCGAGTGTTTGTTGTTTTTAAACTTTGCTAATAGAAGGCCTTTTCACTAAAAAATGTGTAACTTCTAGGATCGCTTTACCGAGTGACTACGCTCATCTCCAATTCCTCATCCAGTGTTGAACATGGTGGCGAGATTGGAGCTTTTCAGATTGAAATTATTGGAACCACCAACAAGACTCCTCCCATCAGCTTATACAGGTAAATTCTATTTGTTTTTGTATCAGTTTATAGAGAAATTGTTTTGAATGCTGCCGCTACTTAAGATATTGTTTTTAAAATACGTAACATGAAATTAGCTGTTTCTCCAAGATTTGTTTACAAAAATTTAGAATTCACATTGGAAGGAAGTTTTTTAAAAATAGGATTTCACAGGTTTTTATGAAAAAAATGTATTTATATATTTCTAAATATCAGACAGTTTTAATTTGGTTACTTTTAACTAAATTACTAGAGGTTGCTCGTCCATACTCGACGAATACAGCTCCATTCGTGGTGAGGGGTGCACTAGGGAGATGGTGAGGAACATGGATAAAATTTACTTTTTAAACCACTATTTCATTCTAATTATTTTTGTTGTAGCAAATTTTAATCCCTTCCCGCCTCCGAAAAACTGCATTAGGTATTACCTTGACTTAAAAAATTAACACTTTGGGTGCGGCTCGGTCACCGGTGACCGGTAGCGAAACGCGCGCGCCGGCCTACCCGGTCACTTGTCGCCGGCCGTGACTCAGCGAAATGAATCAGTCAGTGTGGCCCTGGGTTGCAGAGTAGTTCGGAGTTGTTTATACTTGCGTTACCAGGACAACCAGCCTTCTTTCGGGTGTGCGTCGCCCGCCGTTCCCGTGGGCCGGCTCCGGTCCATTGTGACCTGAACTTTTTTAATTACTTTTTAATTCTTTATGAAGTGTTTCTTCCGTGTTTAGGTGTGTTTTGTGACACAATATTATGTTTAATATTTTTTTATTTTAATTTTATCGTCTTTTATTTAAAATGGACCCCCAATAATAGAAATGCTTCGACCAGTACCTTGACGAAGTTTCAGTAAAAAAAAACAATGGTTGGGAGGGTGGAAGGGGCTGTAAATAGTTGGAAATATTAGTTATAATTCTATTGAATATTATTATAATTATATTAAACTGTGTATTGTCGTTGCGCGGGCCGGCTCGGTCACCGGAGACCTGCACTTTTGGACGCCATTTTTTGTGTGAAATAATGCAAGAACGCCAGTTTGTCGCCTCGATCTGGACTTCTAGAGACAAAAAGTAAGATTTTATGAAAAAAAGATTTTCAGGCCCTTCGGGAAAGATTTCCGATATTCTTTGCCGCACTCAACGTGTTAAACTCACGATATTACAAACTTCCTCTGTTTCAAAACGTACAACCTGTCCCCTAGATTTTGAATATGCAATTACTTCTTGTCGTATGTACGACATAAATTATTAAAAATTCTTTTGCTACAAAGAACAGGACTAACCTGGTTAACAGACATGACAGCAAGCATGAAAGTCGCTGCAGGCAATCCATGACGTCATGTGACACAGGGTAGCCAACCTTAGTATTTATTGTACTCTACTATTTATTATACTATATTGTATTTGTATTTTGTGTCTATCTACGCCAGAGGCATTTTTTAACGTTTTGACGGGGAACGGTCCAAACCTCAGTCTTATTACACTGTTGTCTATTTATTTAAGGGAATTTAACTGCATTTCCGTGTCTAGGGAGCAGTACTACAAGCCGGGCAGCCGCCACAGACAGGTGGTAGCAGGTAGCAACGTGGGTCCCATTGTGAGTGCAGTGCTTAGGTGGAGGCATTACACCACGTTCAACATACTCACCTGGCGGTTCCAACTCGCAACACTGCACGTACAGTCCGTGCGGATAGACAGCATAGACCACAAACAGACGTGAGTGCCAAACAAGAATCAGTTAGGCACACAGTGATAAGAATTCCTTGCACGCATAATTTAAGCTCTTTGTTTTACACTTGGAAACTTTTGGGTTTAAATCATTGTTTCACATCTCAATAGTGTTTAGTCCCATCTGCATTGACTTAGAAGGTTATTTTCCCTTGGATAAAATTGGAAAGAAATCATTTTGTATTTTGGAAAATTGTTTTTTGCTAGCTATAAGTATGATAGGAAATTACTAAAACACAGTCCACACATTTGTACTATTCGCTGATTTCACAAAATTATTCTATCATTCAATTCAAAATATACAATTACAGCAGTGTAAATGGTGTCAAAGTTTCCTTACATCTAAATACCGTTAAGTTCTACTTAAGTAAAAGAAAAATTTGTTCTATACAGCTTTAGTTACTTTTAACTAAGAACTGCCTTTAATCAAAAGTCTTAAAAGAAATATAAGGCCTAGCTGACGAGAAATTTTTTACATTTTGTCTTAACTTGAGACTAACTATTTGCAGATTGTATATTTTTTGGAATTTTATTGTAAAATTTTGAACCAATAGTTCTAACCTGTGAGATCAAGAGCTATTTCTCCTCTGTTTCTGGTATTATAGCTGGGTTTTCACCAACTAATTTTAAATCCTTTTATTTGTATCCCAATGATAGAATGGTTATCATAGTAAGTCACACCAGATTTGGAATGATCTAAAGGGCTTGTTTCTATCCAGTGATTTCCCTGTCATGAATATAAAAATAATTCCTGTAGAACTGAACTATCATACCTTGACAGTGAGCACATAACATAATAGAGCAGCTACACGGGGAGCGGGAGTGAAGCCGACTTGGCGGCAGGACTGGTCAGGGCAAGATTGGCGTCATTCCCCTAACCCGAGCATCTTAACCGCACCTCATACTATGCTATTTATTTATTTATTTACTTAATAATAGTAGGTTACAATACCTTTCCGTCTTCAATCCATATGATTTGTCTAGATTACTAGTTTCGGGACTGTTATCCCATTATCAAATCTGTCGTCAAGAGTTAATAGTTAAAAAACACTGTCATTTTTCGGCAATTTTAAAAAGTAAATAACACTTAATACACAACACGGACACGACGAACGAACAAAAAGAAACATTTAAACTGCGATCACAAGTGTGGCCGGCCAAAGACAAGTCCAGACTGCAGATTTAAAGTAAGTCTGGACTTGTCTGGTGTTAGGAGACCTGTAAATCCGGAAAATGTTAAAACCTGTAAGCCCTAACTCATGATCATCGATATCAGCAGTAAGATTGGTCTCAGTCAATATCAAAATGTCGTACACACATGTCTTGAATGTAGTGAATGTAGAATGTAGTGCAAAGTTCTTGGAGTTTGGTGCGGAGGCCGTTGACATTCTGATAGTAAACTTGAAGGTTTGTAGATCCGAGGCTTAATCGTTCTTTGAAGTCTGCTTGACTATTTTCGCAGTACCATTGACATACCTAATTGTTAAATCCTCTTCCCCATTGGCGGTTCTAGTCAGCAAGGTTTCTCTCAGCTCGGTCAAATGTTTTCTTTCATTAGGAGTTCGTTACTACAGCATCCACACAGTCTTTGTGCAAAAGTATTTGCATAAACTATAACTATATATTGATTGAAAACTATCCAATCTACTCGAGATGGTAAATTGTGCTGCATTCGGTAAATTTGAACATCTGTTAAAAACTGGGACGTACTGTAAGCAACCCGAGGATATCACATTTTTCACCAGTACAGGCCTAAGTATTATTGTATCTATTCCGCTCATTATGGACATTTAGAAGATTTAATAGTTATATTTGCTGTTAAAGAGTATGAATGTTTAATAATGTTTTCTAAATCTTTTAATGGTTTGTTTCAGCAGGCCTATAAACTTTAAACTAGGGATTGTCGAAATTGGATTTTTAGCTCAAGACAAGACGAGACTTTTTGTTTTTAATTTTAGTAAAATTTTGGGACAAGATCGAGCAGGGATTTCCCTTCTTGTACATAACATGAAATGTGCTTTCGGAATTTTAATCTGATTTGGTAACCTTGTTAAATCCTGATTTATGACAGATAATTTATAAAAAATGCATAGTATAACAGGCAAGACTGATTTCTATCTTTTATTTAGAAACAAATTTAAAATACATGAGTATAAAAGCAAATATTAAGTACCTTTTACTACAAATAACACTTCAACATAGGCTAAGATATGGTGATTAGATACAACATTGAAATTGCAAAATTTACCGTACTGAAATACCAGTAAGTGACGGTCATAATCATAACTATAAACAAAGACATAAATTATTTAGTAAAAATGTCTTTTTTTCCATATAACACCCATGTTAATTTAATGGTACGGCAACAATGGAAGAAGGACTTTCATACCATCAAGTCCTGATTACTTAACTTGCAAATAATATGGACATTTTTATGTTATTACTACAAAACGAAAAGAGATGCGGCACAAGTGTAAATTACAAAGTTGCTCAGTTCAACGAGAGCTTTAAGGCAATGTACAAAATAACTTGTGTTTGCGCTTAAAATTTTTGGGTTTTGTTTATGTAAACATTTTCAAAAATATTAAATTTTGGAATTTTGGTTTTTTAATGATTAGACTTTTAAATCGACATATATGACATATGTTTGTATTTTAAAATTCCAAGATTTGAACCTGTGACCCTCTGTTTTTAGGACACCCTGTATTTGAAAAAGCTTAAAACTATTTTGAATTATTCCTTGGGGTCAATTTAATGGAAAATAGTTTTATTTCAAGATTGTAGCACAAACTGTTGATCTGTAATCGATCTGAGACACCTTACGTGAGACACCCGGTATTTTTATTAAAACTTTATAATGCTTACCAACGTTTTCCCAAGGGTCTATACTATTGTAACGGTGCAATTCGCGGTGGTGTTAAAATTGCACGCTACAGCCACGGAATCGCTCAATCGGGTTAAATGTCCAGGGTTATAAATGAATGTAGCAAATTAATATAGTTTATTAGAGGGCTCAGACGCAAGGTCTAATGAACATATAGTTCTCAAAGTCAATCCTTAGCTCATCATAGCCCTTGAATTTGGAAAAAAGTAAATTTAGATTCCCCGGTGAAATTCTGATTAAAATAATAAAACTAAAATAAGCCACGCGGCAAAATGAAATAAACGAATTCTTTTACTACGCAAGTATCAGGATTTCACCGTCAAGTTAGCGCCAATTAATAAAATCGGGTTTCTATTTAATTAATTTAGATTACAAATATATTATATTCAATTTAATTAGTAAAAGTCCAAAGGGTTTTCCGGGAGCTGTTTCGCCCCGGGCCTAACGCTGATAAAAGACAAGTTTTTTTTTATTTAATTAATTTAAAATACAAATTATTTTATTCCCAGGGTTAGTTCACCCTGGGCCTACAAGTGATTGGTGTGAATAGATTCGGAATAAAATAAAATATTAGACTCGCTCCAGTCCACCACGCGGTCTACCGGCTAACAAAGAACTCTTTAAGAGTACAAAATTCTCGTAAAACATTCAGTCCCTGTATGAATTATTTAATTAAATTAAATAAAAGAAACATTAAATTAACAAGGCTGAATTATAATGTAAACTACGCTGACTTATACTATTACTAGGACCGTACCTGAGCAATAACGCTTTGTCGGACGCCCGACGTTCGTTTAATTATTCTAGCTTCGCTCTCGCTCCACGCTGAGGAGAGTAAGACGGTGCGGCGGGCTGTTCGCCAGGCCAGACTGTTTGCGAGGTGGACCTTGCCGGCTACTCGCCTGGCGAAGACTGACGACGGGCCTTGTTCCCCGAGTCGGGACGACGGCTTCCTCCCCACCACCGCCGCGCATGCGCGGCGCGGTCACCAAGTAAAGCTCGGAACAGCTGATTCCAACGGGCGGCCAACGTCAGCTGATCCTCCGTGGCGCGCGAATTCAAATTTTGAATTCGAAAGCGAATTCGTTCGCTTCAATTTAGACCCTTACACTATGTATATGCAAACTTTCAACAATATTAACACGGTATTACTATTCCTAAAGACAGTGTATTTGTCGCGGTTATTTACTGTGAGCTGAGCTGTCGAGGATAAGACCTCGGCCCATTTGACAGGCCAACATGGTGGATTGTGCTTCACTTCAGGTGTATGGCGTTCAAGCGCCTGTCTTCTATGTTGTGTTATGTGCTCGCTGTACCTTGATTATTTTTTTTTTTTATAACTGTCAATTGATAAAACGATTGAAGCAAAGTTGCGATCCAATCTATGCCTCCTACTGC
The DNA here is from genome assembly GCA_030545055.2 of Neoaliturus tenellus. Lineage (NCBI taxonomy): Eukaryota > Metazoa > Arthropoda > Insecta > Hemiptera > Cicadellidae > Neoaliturus > Neoaliturus tenellus. The sequence goes on from CM061531.1 coordinate 236,799,636, forward strand.
CTGCCTGGATCAGAATGTTTATTAAGTATTGTAACAATGTATTTTGTTACAAATTAGTAATCTCAAGAGACTTAACAACATTATGTTTCATAGGATATACCTGTGCCTCAAGAACGAGGTAGTTACATCGGGGAAAGCTGTCCAGCTACATGAGTGTTCGCTTCCAAGTTCCTCCTAGTCTTTAATTTTTATCAATAGTTTTAACTGAATTGTATACCACCGAAATGTATTCAACTAGAGTAGTTAGTTGTAATGTATATTTGTTCCTTATTTATTGTATTTTATAATCACCTTTTTATACCTTATGAAATGTTAATAAATGCTTTTGTAATAACTTGTTTTTATGTGAAAATGACCTTGTAATGGGTTTTTATTGTAGTTTAAATGCTAAGAAATTGTACAACGTACAACGAACTACAACTCTTTATTTGCATCCTGTCCCTCGATCAATCATACATGTCCCTAGATCAAACCTGACTCCAAATTGCATATTTTAAATCTGTCTCCCAGCATTATTGCTAGAAATTTATAGACGGGTAAGGACCTTAGCTGTCCACACAAAGATATATTGCAAAATGTCATTGGTAAATCTAGACACACATCAGCCGGAGCCTACGAAAACTCCGGGCCTGCATGGTCTGTCGCGTGACGTCATCACAAAGCTGCCTACGCCGAAGCGCCAATCCCATAAGAATTGCATTGCGGCGCCCTGCTTCGCGTACTTAAATCCATCATTACAACTATAATGCCACCTGCTAATTTAGCTGAATAAATTATTATACATTCTTAGTTTGACTTTACCATGATATCAAGACACAATAACAAATAATTTATTTAAGTATTTAAAAAAATAAAAAAAGACAAAAATTAAGTTTTATTGGTTTATAAAATTATTGTTTTATATTCGTATTCAATTTACTTATGTTAAAAATGTTCTAAATGCAATACACTAAAGCTTGAATTTAATTTTGATGTTTAAGTCAATTAAAGTGTTCATTTTTTAAATGTCACTTGGGGGTTAAAAATTAAAATAAATTGTTTAAGGCTTTGGTAAGGAATAAAAAATAACATTTTTTAGTAAAATATAGTAAAAAATAATATCTTTACTCTATTTTACTGTGAAGATGGCTTCTTAACTTTCCGTTTTTCAAATCTTTTGTGTAACATATTGTCCTTCATTATCTTACTGTAATTGTTCAGTAAGATATTAGAAAAAATGTAAATTACTTTCTTAAGCAAAAATAAAGTACTTTGGTGACTAGATTTTCATGTGGTAGTTTGAACAATGTTATTTTAATTTATGAGTTCTAATGACAAATGTTAAACAAACTGCCTTTGAGTGGTCTTTAAAAAATTCCTCTTCATAAGTGCTGCTCGTCAGATATTTATACAGTTGTAACATTAACGTCAATATATTTACTAAATCAGGTTTAGGAATCTTGAGTCCTCTCCTCTGTCAGAATCTTTTCAAAAAGCGGAAGTCGAGATAAAAATAAATGGGAGATAGGACTTCCGTTCCCACGGATTCTCAGTGCCTTCCATAAAAATGTATAGACATGCAATTCTATTTTAAAACATTCTACTTATTTATATAAAGTGATATTGAAATTATACTTCTTACGTAGTACATTGTAGCAATAATGTCCATGGTCTGAATATAACATTCATTTAATCGTTATTTGTTATTTCGCAGTTCAAAACTGTACAATATTTGCTATTTTTTATTTATATGATTTACTGCATTCAAGGAAAAGTTACTAAATTTTACTAGACAATAGACAAATTCTAGAGGGTAAAGCATACGTAAATATACAGAGGGTAAAAGCGAATATAAACTATTAATATTATTTAAAAAGGTCTATTTCTACTGGTTTCTTCAGTTAAATTACCTACTTTTTTCAATATTATAGAACATAGATCACTCGAATTTAAATACATCAATAGGGCTTGAGGTAAGGAAAACAATGATACCACTCAAAGAGTTTTAAGTCAAAATATGTGAGCGTTATGAGCACGCAAATCAGTTTCTTCCATAAGAGCGCATGTTAAAATCGTCCTTTTCCGCGCCGCGGCAGCGGGAGTGGTGGGAGTATGCAGGCCCAGAGTTATCGTAGGCCCCGCATCAGCCCTTGAAACATACCAGGGTCACTTCGAGAGACCTCAAGTCTTAAGTCGGAGAGGACCTTGTTGAGAGACATTCAATTTTAGTTGATACTAACTGGAAGTAAAGTGCTCTTATCTAACTGGAGAATTCTACTTGTCGTGCATTTTATACTACTAACAACTAGTAAATGTGACCCAAGAGAAGGTAGTTCAATCACACTAACGGGGATAAGGAAGGACCGACCAAAGGGTAGTATGCAGTTTGATAAATAGTATGGTAAAATAAGTAACAGGCCTATGCAATATCAATAAAATTATCATTTCAACGAAGTCAAAATTCTGTTTGAACACATGTAAATAAAATTTTACATAAGTAAGGGAGTAATAAAAACATTGCTCAGTTAACCCTCCCCAGACTTTGGGCAGAAATAATCGCTGATATTTTGTGCTTATCGAACAGTAGGCGGATGTATTTGCTAAACTATTTCGGCTCTTAGGATGTTAGGTGGATACCCGCGAATTATTAAGACAATATATTCTAGTTTTATCATCTAGAAAAAATTTATCTTGGTAAAAACGTCTTAAAATTAAAGTGTGGCTGCAATTTTGACTGAGTATCTTAAGCTGTTTCCCACCACTTTTGTGTGCCAAGGAGAACAAAATTGATTTAACACTGTCTTGAGGTTACTTTTACATTAGAAGCCCTCAAATCTGACCACCTCACGACTGGACCACAGACCAGGTTTGAAAATTTTTCCCAATTAACCGGCGGTTTATTGAACAGGTTAAATGGAGAGACCTGTATTATATGTATGTTCCACCAATCAATTATTAGGGTACATTTAAAAATGAAGGATCTCATACTTGCCCCATCAATACTGGGTATCGACTTTGTAACAATCATGATTTGCTCGCTCACACGTTGTAAGAATACTGAAATGACGATCGGACAACGGACAAGCAGTCGCTAGCGATGAAACTGCAATTAATGTACAGTATTAGGCCTACTTGTCTTTTGTCAACGAAGGACCTAATGAGATATTTCACAGGATTTAACCACTTTTTTATATTTACTATTCATAAGTTTTACTTCAGGGCAGGTTCTTTGCCATGACACTAAAATTATCCTATGAAATAAAAAGATATTATTACAATTAACAATGTTTAGTTTGTTTAAAATAAAACTTTAAAGATAATAAATCAATAAAACAAATTACAAAACAAATAAGTGATTGATATGAAGTGGATGAAATGATAAAATAAAATTAAAATTAACGCGATTTAATTTTGTACATAGACTCGGCGGAGCCAAAAAACTAGTAGCAAAATAGCTGAAAGCCAATTATCGCTCTATGTAGTCAGGTAGAACTGAATCTACTTATAAAAGTGAAATGGGGGGGGGGGGGACTTATCGTGAAATAGGGACTTATCTTCAGTACGAGAAGCCTGAACAAGTGGAACCAGCCCCTGCCTCCAGGGTCCACCCCAAACCAAGTTTTTTAGAAAATCTCCCCTACATGAGTGCAGTGAAGTGAGTGCTCCTGCTATTACCCACTCCTTCGTCCACCATGTCTCAGCTAATGCACAGGTATCCACCCTGCCTTTTCCAAGTTCAGATCATATTTTACATTGTAACATTCAAGGTCTCACTCAACCTTTAAAAATTGACTATTTCAATTTGTTTCTAAATACATTTCTTGAAAAGCCTTCCATTTTGTGTATTACAGAACACTGGTTCAATGAAAACAATGTTTCCCTCCTTAATAATATAACTGGGTATGAGCCCATCTCTACTTTTCCAAGAAAAAACATATTAGGGGTGGAGCATGAATATTGGCGAGGACTGGTGTGGCAGCTACTACCCTTCCTGGTGTTAGTGATTATTCAAAAGAAGGTCTATTTGAATGTACTGGAATTGTTATTAACATAAGCCAACCCTTACTTATAGTTTGTTTATATCGCCCTCCTAAATATGACAAGGCCAGCATAGATTACTTTTTTAAATCTCTGGATGGTCTTTTAACAAAACTTGAGGTTCAAAATGGCAAAGATTTTTCTTTCTGGGGATTTTAATATAGATACTTTAGTTGATGACAAACTAAAACATAATTTTTTTCACATACTTTCATCCTATAACCTGCAATCTAACTTCTTTACTCCCACCCGTGTCACAGCAACCTCAAAAACTTGCCTGGACAACATTTTCACAAATTTTCAACCCCAATTATGTAAAGTCATTGAAACAGGCCTTTCTGATCATATGGCTAACCTGGTTAGCATGGATACCACAGTACCCAAAAGAAAATCTTCCCCAGAATTTAAACGAGAGTTTTCTGATGCTAACATTCAGCTTTTTATAGATAACATTAGTGACATATCTTTGGATACTAATTCTGATGCTGATGGCAGCTACAGAAATTTTCTTTCTGCCATTAGACAGAATTTTTTACATGCTTTTCCTTTTAAAATGAAAACAAATCCCAAAGCTCAAAAGAAGGGACCAAAAAATTGGATGACTAAAGGTATTTTGATATCTAGCATCAGAAAACGGGAGCTGCATGAAATTAGCAAATGGCATAGGGATCCAGGATTTATTTTATGTGTACGTAAATATAAGTCTATCTTTAAAATACCCCCCGTCGCAGCAGACCTGCGTACTCAGCGAATTTCCAAATTAGTAATATTAATTTTGACCAGCTAAACTTGTAAACAAAATTTCATCACGTGCTCATAAATAGGGAAATAAATGTCTATTCTCCTTAAGATAAATATAGGAAAGAGTATGCAGGTATGCTGCCATGGGGGACACTAAAAGTAGGTTTTTAGCATAGAAAAAATTAATTTCGACCATATAAAGCCATATAGTAAGTTTCATCAATATCTGTCCATAAATAAAAGAGTTTGCCTATTCTCCATATGATTAACATGGGAAAAGAGTATGCAGGTTTGCTGCCATGATAAGTACAAAAACCAAGATTTTTTACCTTAAATGGATGAATCTCAACCAAATGAAGCTAAATACCAAGTTTCATCCAAAAATATTGGTTAATAAGTGAAATATTAACACATCCTTATTCTCCATAAGATTAGACTAACATTGGAGCCCCAAAAGACAATGTACTGTCTTTAGACTTTGTAATATCTCGGTAACCAATGGAGATAGAGCAAAGCTTCAAAATACTAAATTGTGTGTTTTTTTTGAGCTAAATCCAATGGTCAAAATAAAAATTTAAAATTTTTAAAATTTACATATGAAAAATGCAAAAAACCCATTTTTGGGGTACAAAACCCCCCAAAACTACCCCTTCCGGTAGGTCGATATGTCTGGTTTTCGAACTCATCCAAATAAACGTAGGATTACACATCTCTACCAAATTTGGTGTCGATCGGACCATTTTTATGAGAGTTATCGTGTCTAGGGACACATATATATATATATACATATATATATATATATATACATATATATATACACATATATATATATATATATAAAAATTTTAATGACTATTATTTTTGGTTTCTGGGCACCTCAAAACAAAAAAGTAACATGGTTCCGGGCTTAGGTCTTACCATGAGACCTACGGTAATAGCTTATTCCCTATGGGAAATTCGCTAAAATGTGTGAAAGCAGCTAAATGTAAAAACAATGACAGTTTTATAAAGCAGTCAAAAAACAAAATTAAAGCTGTTTGGCAAGTTGTGGCTAAGGAAAGTGGGAGAAAGGTAAATAAAAATTCAATAGAAAAGATTGAAGACAATGGCTGTATAATTAGAGATAAAAATAAAATGGCTATTTTTCTTAACAACTACTTTATTCAAATAAGCAACAGATTGAACAATGTATCAAATGACAAAATGGCCCTAGATTTCCTCCCTGACAACCTTAGACCATTAGATAACCTGATTTGTTTCGAGCTGACCACAGAGAGAGAAGTTCTAATGATAATTAAGTCCTTAAAACCCAAAAAATCAGCAGGTTGGGACGAAATGTCACCTTACCTCCTGAAAAGAGTTGCTCATGTAATAGTTAAGCCTCTGACAGATCTCATTAACTTGTCATTAAAACAAGGTATTTTTCCTGATTTGCTAAAATTTGCTATTGTAAAACCAGTGCCAAAAAAAGAGTAATAATAACTCCGCAGATAATTTGAGACCTATTTCCCTTCTGTATACATTCTCCAAAGTGTATGAGAGGATCGTTTTTAGAAGACTTAATGAATATCTTGAGCGAAACAACATTCTTTCGCCCTCTCAATTTGGCTTCCGTCAAGGCAAAAGTACTGCCAATGCAATATTCGAGCTAGTGGATCTCATTTCGTCGGCTTTGGATGGGTCGCATTTTGCCGTTGGGCCCTTCTGCGATCTGTCCAAGGCCTTCGATTGTGTCAATCTTGAGATTTTGGTGGCCAAACTGAGAAATTATGGTATTTCAGGTACTGCACTTTGTTGGCTCAGGTCTTTCTTGACCAACCGGAGACAGAAAGTGGCTATTGACAATCATGCTCAAAGTGGTTTCAGAAGAGTAATCTCTGGAGTTCCACAGGGTTCCATATTGGGTCCCTTGCTGTTTTTAATTTACTGCAATGATCTTCCAGAAATAGCTTCAAATGTGAAAATATTAATGTACACTGATGACACATCCATAGTTGCCTCCAATCCATACAAGGGAGAGCTGCTGAAAACTCTTGATGAAAATCTTTCGCAAATGAATCTATGGTTTCAAGCCAATGGTCTTAAGCTCAATCCAGAAAAAAACACAATTTATTAATTTTCATTTAAACCATACAAACTCAAGACATATTGACTCACTTCTCCCATTATCTTCAAATCTGGTCACTTCATCCAAATTTTTGGGTCTAGAAATAGACTCATCATTATCATGGCGTCAGCATGTCGATTCACTCCTACCAAAACTTAGCAAGGCTTTTTATGCATTACTCACTTTGTCTCAAGCAGTTAATTTTGATATCCTCAGACAGGTGTACTTTGCTTATTTTCATTCCCTAATTTCTTATGGCTTGATTTTCTGGGGTAATTCCAGTGAGGCTTCTAGAGTATTCCTTGCCCAAAAAAGAGTCATCAGATTAATTGCACAGGAACTGGTCCCAGAGATTCGTGCAAACAATACTTCCAAAGATTAGGCATTTTTCCACTCCCATCAATGTACATTTTCCAATGTTTCATCTTCTTAAAAGTTAACTCCGATAAATTCTTCAACAGGAACCATCAACACAATCATTTCACTAGGAATTCTTCTTTACTTCAATACCCTCTGCACAGGACCTCTTTTCTTCAAGCTGCGCCATTGTACAGTTGTCTGAGAATATTTAATAACTTCCCAACTTCCATAAAAAATTAACCTTGTTTAAGAAAATCTAGAAAAAAAGCTTTAGAATATTTGTCCAGGCAGTCATTTTACATAGTACAGTAAAATAAGGCCAAAAACGACCTTTTGATCGGCAACTGATGTAAGTTCATGAAATTTTCAGGAGACCTTCTTTTAAGCTCTAGAAAAAGAGATTTGATGAGTCCCCAAAAAATAAAGTTGTTTTACACCCATAAAATAACTTTTCAAAATGGCGGTTCTTATGGGATAAATTTTGAAAAAGTTTCTCTTTTTCATTTTTTACGTGCATCTCCTCAATATTAAGTTGTGGGACTAACGCCAATAATTGTTGAGTGCTAAATACTTTATTTTTAACGGACTTTATTTTTTGGCCGCCATCTTGGATCCGCCATATTGGATACAAGTTGTTTTTTTCTAATGTAAAGATAGTGTTGTGACACATCATTTCAGAATAGATTTTTTCGCTGATTACAATGCCGCAATCCGTTTTTGAAAATATTTTTCCGTTTCAAAGATATACGGAAATTAAAATTCTTCTCTATACATTTCTTATGGACGTTTCAAATTTTGAATTTATTTATTTTTTATTTATCTTCATATACACTGTTCTAATTAATATAGGCTGTTCATTTTGGTATCAGATCACTCAGCGGATCATTGGGCTTCTTTAGAGTTTTTGTTCGTTTGAATTGGCTTGGTTTGAATCGGTTTGTAAATTTAAAACTTAACCCAAATTTCAGAAATGGAAATATTTTTTATTGAAAAGTTTATAAAATCACAACCTAAACGTATTCAATTTTAACAATCAATATATGGAATTAAAGCCAATAATGTACCGTGTAATTTAAGAAAAAAATGAACCTTGAATCTCATTTACAACTTGAGTTGTATGTCTTTAACTGAAGACGAATTTCAGGAACCAATAAATTTTATGTTGATTAGACAGTTATAAGTCACTTAAAATCCAACGAATTTCAATGGTCAGCAACTCAAATTAAAGACATTGATGTACTAGTTGTTTTAAGACCAGAATTAACTTTGTGTCTTATTTAGAACTTGAGATATCAATCTTTAACTAAAAGCAAATTTAAAAAAATTGAATTTCCTGTTAAATAGAAGCATCTAACTCGTCTCAGTATCCTAGGAATTGAATGAAGAATACCTAAAATGAATGCCGGAATATTACTGAGTATTTTAAGGTCACAATGAACAGCATTCCTCAATTATAAGTAGATATAAGAGAAAATCAATGCAAAATAAATTTAAAGTTCGAAATGTCCATAAAAAATTTATAGGGATGATTTTTTATTTGAGTGTATCTTTAAAACGAACCAAGATTTTCAAAAACGGATTGCGGCATTGTAATCAGTGTAAAAATCTACTTTGAAATGATATGTCACAACACTATCTTTACATTATAAAAAAATAACTTTCATCCAATATGGCGGATCCAAGATGGCGGCCAAAAATTAACGACCGGTCAAAATGAACTACTTCCCATCCAAAAATTATTGTTGTTGGTGCCACAACATTATATTGAGAAATGCAGTTGAAAAATAAAAACAAAAGCATTTTTTCTAAATGTATCCCATTTACAAAAAAACGCCATTTTGAAAAGTGGTTTTATAGGTGAAAAACAACTTTATTTTTTGGGGACTCATCGGATCCTTAATTATAGTGCTTAAAAGAAGCTCTTATCAAATTTTTGTGAATGCACATCAGTTGCCGATCTAAAACCCTAATTTTACTGTACTAACAGTGTGAATGAGTTTCTCTCACCTGCCACAAGAAATGACACGCACTAGGGATCCACTGCTTGATAATAATTAAGCGGGAATAGAATGTTTATGTTTTATTATTGCTCATGTGGTATGTTTTGTTGTAAGTAATTTTATGATTTTGTTATTAGCGAATTTCCCTATAGGGAATACGCTATTACGGTAGTAGCCATGGTAAGACCTAAGCCCGGGACCATGTTACTTTTTCATTTTGAGGTCCCCAGAAGCCAAAAACACCGTTCGTTCATTTTCATATATATATATATATATATATATATATATATATATATATATATATATATATATATATATCTATATATCTATATATATATATATATATATCTATGTGTCCGTGGTACCGATAACTTTTGAAGCGGACCTCCGATTTTGATCAAATTTGGTATGAAGGTGTAAGACCAGGTCTATTTTCATGAGTTCGCGAACCAGCTTTGTCGGGTTATGGGAACGGGGTTTTATGGGGTTTCAAAGGGGTCAAAAATGGGTTTTTGGCATTTTTGGACCTAAATTTTTAAAATTGATCAATTTTAACTAAAACCATTTAAAAGAGCTTAAAAAACAAACAATTTAGTATTTTGAATCTTTACAATAGCTTAACTGGTTATAGAGAAAATTCAAATCAAGTTTCCCTTGTTATTCTTATGGGTAAATCTTTAAAAAGTTATATATCGCTTATTTATCAACATATCTTAATAAAAAATTTTTTGAACCTTCACTAGGTGGTGAGTAATTAAGATTTGATCAAAAACCCACATGGTAGCAAACCTACATGCTAAATCCCATGGTATTCTCATAGAAAATAAGTGTATAATGGGAGCAAGAGAGATGGAGATAATAAGGTACCTGTTCCTAATCAGCTGATCAGCTGTCTTCTGCATATTTGTCAAATTTGAAATGTTTATGTTTTGTTATTTGTAAACAAATCATTCCTTTTGCATGGAAGCTTTGGATTTGCAGTTTTATTACTGTTAAGAAAAAGTCATTTATTGCAACATAAATATTAATATATAAATTATTAAATAAAAATAATTTACTCAGAAATATAATGCAATTAAATATATTATATTTCCTTGTAAAGATTATTAATTATATAAGATAGCCACAAAGTTCTTTGATGTTGAAACAATAATTCTCTGGAAATTCGCCGAGTACGCAGGTCTGCTGCGATGGGGGTATTTTATGTAAGTTATTTTAAGTTATAACAATGACGAGTCTTATGCCTTTGCACCTGTGTGCATGTACTGGTGTGCCAGATAATTGTAAATAAATAAATAAAATAAATAAATAGAAGACCAGCGTTAGCCGAGAATCCTTACATTTCAGTTCAGAGAGCCAGCTGTTGCCGGGTTCTTCACCACTGATTATGCGTTTAAAATGTGCTGGGTTAACTAATTTCTACGTACCGTACAAAAAACGCTCGCTGATTTGGTGTTTCTAAAGTCTTTAAGCAACTATGTGTTTTTTAAAGCCAATTTAATCAGGTGTCACGATATTTGTTTACATTTTAGTTTTTTCAAAACAAAGTGTTTGCATAGGTTGGAATTTCGTGCTTCAGATTTAATAAATGATTGTAATTATTTGTTTAGTAATTATTCGTTTTTATAGAATATTTGAGTGATTAGAAATGTGAAAATAAGTTATAAGTGAATTTTTATTAGGGAGATATGGAAGTGAAATTTTATTTTTTAGTGAATTTATTGTATCGTCGCACTAATTTATAATAGGATTCATAAGCGACGTAATCCGACTAGTGACCTAACTTTCGTGTTACATCAGGCCCGCGAATCACAAAAAAGGAGTAACATAAAAAACAGAAAAAAACACAATGTTTCAGAAGAATAGCAAATAGTCCAGAAAATGTCAATTGAACTGATATATTTTAATGATATAACATGGGAAAAGTTGACTCCTGTCTATTTTGGCTGTGGGAAACGCCTGCATTCAACATTTCATTTCCGGAAGACTGCGGCCGGACTAGAGGGCTTCTACTGAACAGTGCTTTCCTTCCGTGATGTGAAAAATGTAACCAAATCAAAACCATTCTTTATTTCCAAAGTATAATTTACACTTTTACTTTGAATAATTTTTATACAACTTGTGACATAATATATAGCATTTTTATCAAAATATATTAATAATTTTTCATAAAAAGAAAAAGAAGAAAAAATTTTTAAACAATAATATTGTGTGGGATATCTTAATATAAATTTAAAAATAATTAACATAAAACAAATTTTTATTTCATAAAATTTTATTTTATTTTGTCTATAAATAAAACGACGTGCGCGAATTGCGCATTTTATGATTCGGTAGACATTTCAATAAAGGTATTAAAGGTATGAGTGAAACTCACCTACAGTACGTGAATGTTGATTATGAAGTGACAGAGATCTATTTTTGTTTACTATATGGCTTTTAAAATTCATCTGAAGGTAATCAGCTGTTAAATTACAATTCACTAAAGAACTTGCAATATACGTTGGTCAACATTTTAAAGCGCCCTCTAGAAATAAATCAAAGGCGAGGGGGGCAAAGCCCGAAACGATATGACCTTTTTAATTACGATTCGTCACTGCGCTATATCCTAAGCTTTAAAATGACACCTCAATCTTAAAAATCGGTTCGGTAGGTCGAGAGAAAAAAGGACATAACAGACGAAACCCTTATAGGAATAAGAAGATAGATAGGCTGTCTGGGGAGGGTTAAGTGCTATTTCACACTGTTTTTAAAGTGTATCCTGTTGTATGAGGAGCCCTTAAAAAAATTTTATTATTGCATAAAATGAACATGTCATAAACATATAAAATAATTGTTAATTGAACTGAAATAAAAAATAATCATTCTGAAATTGATTTGTCTTTAGAAAGGCATAAAAAACTAAGTAACCACTAAGCCCTGTGGGGAAGAAAATTGCTTATCAAATTATAAAATCAAGGGAGAAATATGCTTACTTATGGAAACATACTGTGTTGTTATGACACCTGCTGTACATACATGATTTCTGTAATCCAGCCCCCAAAAGCTAGCACTTCACTGAAGGCATCAAAATTGCTACAAAAGTGTTTCAAAACGAATTTATAGTCCGTTTTTTTTAAAGCTGATCCTTCTAGGGAGAGATGGTGGTGGGGCTTTGTTTATCCTTGCTAATATCCCATTGGCTGGAGCCCTTTGGTTTTTTTGTTGTTTTTTAGTTGTTTTTGTTTTATTTCACTGTTGCATACCAGCTGGTAATTTTACATCACAACACATTGTGTATCAGTTTTACAATATTATTGGTAGCAGTTGTTTTTTATCAGTTTATTTTAGAACTGTTACTTTTTAACAAGGAATAGGTTTGGCTTAAAAATATACAGCTGACTAGGAGTTACTGAAAGACATTATAACTTATTTAAAACGTTTTTTGAGGAAATCTGATACTCGAACATGTTTGTCACGAGTTTAAATGTTTTGTTTACAGTTTAATTCCCTCCCCCACCCCAATATTCTCGTGAAGGATCAGGTTTAAAAAAACGGACTATAGTACAGTATGGCTGTACATGGTGAGTCCTTAGCAAACCAATAGCTAACTTTTTAACTCTATATCTGATAGTATAATTCTGATGGAGGACCTTCTTTATTTTCTAATGTTGCTTTCAGGTATGTATTTCAATTTTTAGCGAATTTCCCTATAGGGAATACGCTATTACGGTAGTAGCCATGGTAAGACCTAAGCCCGGGACCATGTTACTTTTTCATTTCGAGGTCCCCAGAAGCCAAAAACACCGTTCGTTCATTTTCATATATATGTATATCTATATTATATATATATCTATGTGTCCGTGGTACTGATAACTTTTGAATGGGACCTCCGATTTTGATGAAATTTGGTATGAAGGTGTAAGACTAGGTCTATTTTCATGAGTTCGCAAACCAGCATGATCGGGTTATGGGAACGGGGTTTTATGGGGTTTCAAAAGGGTCAAAAATGGGTTTTTTGCATTTTTAGAGAATAATTTTCAAAATTCAAGAATTTTAACTAAAACCATTTGAAAGAGCTTTAAAAAACAAACAATTTAGTATTTTGAATTTTCAACTTGGCTTAACATGTTACGGAGAAAAGCCAAAAATAGGTTTTCCATGTTAATCTTATGGCAAATTAAGAAAAACCCTTTATCTCGCTTATTTATTGGAATAACTTGATAAAATTTGGTATGTACATTCACTTGGTAGGGTTCAACTGATATTTGCTTACAACACCCACATGGCGGCAAACCTACATACTCACCCCTATGGGGTTTATGGGGAAAATGAAAAGAACACCATAACTTGATAATATTTTGTATGTACATTCACTAGGTAGGATAGAACTGATATTTGCTTACAACACCCATATGGCGGCAAACCTACATACTCACCCCCATGGGGTTTATGGGGAAAATTAAAAAGTGCCGAATATTGATACAGTTTGACATTTACCTAGTAACTCTTACATTTCCTAACAAAACTAACATTTTCTAACAACATCCCAAGGTAGCAAACCTATTTATATGGTGTTTATAGGGAAAAGACAATATCTCAAGATCGTTTGGAAATTCGCTGTGTACGCAGGTCTGCTGCGACGGGGGTATTTTTAACTTTCCAATTTGACGGGTAAACTAAAAAGTTATAAGTAGGTACACATAATGCTTGTCAAAGCTGATTTTAGCTCGTCAAAGCTACACAAGAAAATAAAAGGGCTCCCCATAAGAAGTATGTTGGTACACAAACCTCCCCCCACCCCCTTTTTATATGTAATTTTTTTATTTTATACATGATTTTATTCTTTGACATTTTTCTCTAAATGTTAGGATCTCTAGGCTAGGTTAAATCATAGAAAAACTAACCAGGTACCGGTACAGAAGTCTCAATGCTGATTTCTGTAACACGAAATTTTGTAGTTGAGCCGGCCATACATAGGAAGCTGCTAGCAAAACCAGCCAAGGTACGTTGCCTATCTGACGGCTGCTGGCCAGCTGAGTCCACGGATCGTTAACGTAGCTTGGCCGGCTTTGATTGAAGCGCCACCTATGATCTGGCCGGCTCAGCTACAAAATTTTGCGTTACAGAAATTAGCATTGCGTGAGACTTCTGTAACTGGTTAGATTTTCTATGGTTAAATTTAACTTTATTTTCAGTTCGATGAGAAAAAATGGCTCAAACTTTTGTTGCCCAAAGAAAATATTCTCAAGAATAAAAAAAAGGCTCAAAATTATGTAATGGTTATAAGAAACATTTAGTTTGTAAATAATTATCATTTACCCAGCAATATCCTTATCTTCCAGTATTTCACACAAATAATTAAAATTTAGGAAGCTAGGTTCAAATGAAGTTCACTTTTAGTTTCATAAGAATAACATGTCGCAAACTTTCATTGCCTGTATCTCTAACACTATTTAGTAAAAAATATTTAAGAATAAAAAAGGCTCAAAATTACATTTAAGAACATTTTGTTCGTAAAATTTATCATTTACATATCAATACTTTTTTCTAATCACACAAATAAATAAATTTGATGAGTAATATCATGTGAAATTTGAGAAATTTGATGTTATTATATCATTTTGAGACATTTTTATTGTTTTTGTATTTTTTGAGTATTTTTTAACTAAATGGTTTTGGAGATACAAGCAATGAAAGTACATTTTATGAGACAAAGAATGAATTCTAATTGCCTCCTAATCCCTAACTGTTAGGTTTACAGAAAATGGATGAGCAAAGATTTAAAAGGTTTAAAATGGAGTTTACAATAAAAAATGTCAAACATTTGAGAGTTTGTATTAAATTTGATCGCCAAATTTTTAAATAAACCAAACACTTCATTAGGAAAGAGGCAGGAAATTAAAAAAAATGAGGAGAAACATAACTGAAATCTATATAAGAAAATAAAGGAGCTTTCCATAGGAATATACTGTCAGATACAGAATTAAAAACTTATGTATTAGGTCACTTTCAACACTCAACCTGTCTACAGACTGTTGAGACTGTCTTTCTCAATTATGATATAGTACCATAAACTAAGATTCATTCACTTTGGATGAAATGGACACAGATGAGGCTTCTCACATGTGAATTAAGGTAGGCCAATATATTTTCAAATTGTCTTTAAATACAATTTTTTAACATTCTGTACATTGGTAGCTTGCTATAGCACCTCTTCTAAGTAATTACCGGCAGAAAAATTATGGCTAATCTGGTATTCTGAGAATCAAGTAACTGTAGTATCTTGTTCTTCAAATATTTCTACTCCACAAACAATCACCTGTAAAAGGAAAACATTTAATAAACTTTAAAACGGACTGCTGTTAAATTTAGAGTATTAATTCATAACTTTACTTTGAAATACATTGCGGTATTACAAAAAAAAATCAGCTAATTTATTTTCCTAGAAATACAACTGCATCTATTATAGTAGGCCTAAATAAAACCAGCTAAGCCTTTTTATGAAATGTAATAGTAGTTGTCCTAACCTCAAAGTAATCACAATTTTAATCACACAACGAATAACAATCAAACATTAATCAGATTACAACAGTAAATGGAGGGCCGAGCACTTGCTTGATAAACTTATATTAACAATCAAACATTAATCACATCAACAAACAGTAAATGGAGGGCCGAGCACTTGCTTGATAAACTTATACATTTATTTAGGAGTAATAACTTGTTCACAGATTAAAATAACGATATCCTACGATCCCGAGTCAATATAAGCTTGTTTCTTTTCATGACAGTTTGTTTGATTAGTTTGCTCGGCTCACTCACCCCAGGCCGAGCTCATTCGCTCCCTCACTCCTCCTTTACGATGTTTTAATATATGGTATGCCTAAGAAAGCTACATTTTGATATTAATTTTTCGAAACTGAAAAACATTGGTTTTACTTTTAGTGATCAGCTGATTTAGTAATGTAAACATTCGTCAAGCCACCCACACACTTTCGAACATGCTCTACGAGCTTGACCGATAGTTATTGTTAGACCTTAGACCGATAAATTGCTAACGAAGGAGTTATCAGTGTTATTTAACGTAATTTTTTTACAGTTAGAGCTCAAAATCCGGCAACAATATTTCAACAAATTCTGTCTGGAGGAAATAAAAAAAACCTAAAATACCCCCATCGCAGCAGACCTGCGTACTCAGCGAATTTCCAGAGAATTATTGTTTCAACATCAAAGAACTTTGTGGCTATCTTATATAATTAATAATCTTTACAAGGAAATATAATATATTTAATTGCATTATATTTCTGAGTAAATTATTTTTATTTAATAATTTATATATTAATATTTATGTTGCAATAAATGACTTTTTCCTAACAGTAATAAAACTGCAAATCCAAAGCTTCCATGCAAAAGGAATGATTTGTTTACAAATAACAAAACATAAACATTTCAAAATTGACAAATATGCAGAAGACAGCTGATCAGCTGATTAGGAACAGGTACCTTATTATCTCCATCTCTCTTGCTCCCATTATACACTTATTTTCTATGAGAATACCATGGGATTTAGCATGTAGGTTTGCTACCATGTTGGTTTTTGATCAAATCTTAATTACTCACCACCTAGTGAAGGTTCATAAAATTTTTTATTAAGATATGTTGATAAATAAGCGATATATAACCTTTTAAAGATTTGCCCATAAGAATAACATGGGAAACTTGATTTGAATTTTCTCTATAACCAGTTAAGCTATTGTAAAGATTCAAAATACTAAATTGTTTGTTTTTTTAAGCTCTTTTAAATGGTTTTAGTTAAAATTGATCAATTTTAAAAATTTAGGTCCAAAAATGCCAAAAACCCATTTTTGACCCCTTTGAAACCCCATAAAACCCCGTTCCCATAACCCGACAAAGCTGGTTCGCGAACTCATGAAAATAGACCTGGTCTTACACCTTCATACCAAATTTGATCAAAATCGGAGGTCCGCTTCAAAAGTTATCGGTACCACGGACACATAGATATATATATATATATATATATAGATATATATATATACATATATATGAAAATGAACGAACGGTGTTTTTGGCTTCTGGGGACCTCAAAATGAAAAAGTAACATGGTCCCGGGCTTAGGTCTTACCATGGCTACTACCGTAATATAGTCGGCGTCAATAGAACGGGCGGGTGAAGGTCAAGCTAATTAACATGTAGTTAAATGAGCAAAAATCAGCTGGCTTATTAAAAGACTTGACCTTGACACGCCTGTTCTATTGCTCCTGACTATAGCGTATTCCCTATAGGGAAATTCGCTAATAAATAGTTCTAAATATATCATAGCAAAGAGTCTTTACCGATGATATGTTGCGCTAGGATAAAATGTAACTGGATTAAAATTGTAGGTCATTAGATTATCTTTAAGTAGGCCTTACATAATAAAAAAACTAAAGAGACTTACTTTAGACTTCATATTCTAACAATTTTTTTTCTATAGTATATCTTATTGAAAAAAATCATTCGCTCTGTTATTTCACTCATTCATTGTAAAACTAGACCTTAAAAAGGGCACTTTGTTCAAAATTAGTTTCAAAATAGAATGGCAATTTTCAGGCGTACCCTATGTACTTATTTGAGAAAATGTTGTCGACCTTATTTATTGAGAGGATTTTATAGAAAATAATGGTGCAAGTTACATTATCCTAGCTCAACTCTGTGCAAAGATTTTCAATTTACCGCTGACGCCTGCAAAGCAAAATAACGGTTAGTTCTTGGTAACATTATAAGTATTAAAACCCTTACATGGAGTTTTTGTCACGAACTCATTATCTGCACTCAGTACTCTTCACACTAGCGTAAATACACAAATTCAGTAACACTTATAACTAGGCATATAGGAAATATCATTCACATAGATCAAGAATAAGACAGGGCCTAAAATTGATCCTTGCGGAACTCCGAAGCTGCTCTGCTTAGAGCTTGAGAAGGATGATTTCCTGATATTATTTTGCTCAAAGAAGTCTATTTTTGTGATGTGAAACAGCCAATGGCCGTCTCACCACCATCCAAGGCATCGATGCAGGTATTTATGAAATTAATAGCCGAATTGATTGGAAAAAAGAATCGAGTTAGTACTAAGATAGTTAACTAAAGAATTGCAAACTACTTTTTCCAATATTTTGGAAATGGTTGGTAGGAGCGAGATAGGGCGGTAGTTCTCAGGGGAACTAGGATCGTTCTTCTTAACCCATTTATGCCCAAATTGTTTCTTGTGAACTGGGTGCAGTTGCTTAGTGCTGCGCTCTTGTAGCGAACTCGCATACTTCCCCGCTAGGGGCGCGCACCGTTCAAAACCCAAATTCTCATGTCTAGGCTGCTGGTCGTGATAGCTGAGTTGGCCAAGGCGTAGGCATCTCTGATCAGGATGTCTACGTCGGCGCGGGTTCGAATCCGCACACGACTGAACCTGACCTGGTAGTGCAACTCTCAAAGGATTAGCCGATCTGTGGCAACTTTGGTGGGAGGGCCCACTATCATAAATGCGACTTCCCGGTTAGCCAGACTGAGAAGCCACACTACATGACTGAGGGCGTAGCTCAAAGAAATAAAGAGACATGTTAAGATAAACCCAAATATAATTAACAGAAATTTAATCAATACATATACAACCAACAGAAAAGACAATCTTTCCAATTAATAAAATAATGAATGAAAAACAAACTTGAAAGGAATTAAACTTATACATATTATTAAATTTAAAGTTAGGGTTAAGCAGACTGGAACTCTCTAGAAAAACTCAAACTTTTCAAATATTAATCCAGTTCCCTCCTTACACCACGTAAAATAAACGGTGGCAGGCTTGCGTGGAAGTTGACGGGATCGGTTGATTCTTTGAGAGTTGCACCTTGGTCAACACTGATTTTGCTACTTTTTACTTCAGTTTACTGTGTGTGTGCCACTATGGTCTTGAAATATGAAAGATAACGATATTTTCACTCCAAAATGCCAATTTCAATCATGAAAAAACTAAAATTCCATGGACTTTCATTAATGAAAATACTGTGTCGACAGTGGTCACAAATGGGTTAAATAAGGGCTTGATTAGGGCCCTCACCTGCCTCACCTGCCTCTACAGAACGACTAAGCACAACTTGATAAGCTTACTTAGCTAACAGACGACAGTTTCCATTTTAGTTACTAACGGGTAACTTCTTTTCTTACTAGTTCAGATATATGGTTTGGTAATTTACCGACCACAAACCTTTACTAAGTCACCGGTAGGTAGCACTTTCGTTCCCAGGATACAACCAATAAGCTAACTGCAAATATCTGTTGAGTCTGTACAGGGGCAGGTTGCAACGCGAAAGGAAATGGATGAATTTAATTAGTAGGCAGGTTAAAGGTGAATGGGAAAACTTCATTAAGTTTTACATCAAGGAGTTCAATACAACTTATGGAAGTTATATGAGGTTACACTGTAATATTTTTAAACTAGCCTTTACTAAAAAGTTAGTAAAACAGTATTTTAGACTTCCTCTGCATTAATTAGGCCCAAAATATTACAATCACCTACCGCTTCCACTTCATATTTATTAAGTACTCTCTGTGAAACATTTTTGTTAAGTAAGTTAATTGTAAATTGGCTATTTTTAAAAGATGGTGTAGGTATTATCTATAAATAGTAAGTAGGCTTACAGATGTTGCAGTTGCCTGAATAAAATCACAAATAAAATATTGCTAGACTAAATTTCACTGTTTTAAAATTTTGATTTTTATATAAATATTAACTGGCCACACTACTGGATAAAGTGCCCAGTCAACACTCATTGATTAAAAGTTATTTGGTGAAGTGTTTGTATTTATAAGAAATGGCGAAAGTTCGTCATCCAACTCCATTGTTATTTCGCTATGGCGTTAAGATTACGATTTTATCACCTGTTACTTGTTATGTCCATCCCGTAGACCGCGAAGGCATGGGACCCGTCCTTAATACTAATTCTAAGATTCTTGATGCTGTCCAATCAGGTTGTGGTAAGGTTGGGGAGGGGATGGTGAGAATGAAAGACCAGGAAAAATTCTAAATTATTGTAAGGTCATAGTAGGACTTATCGACCTACAAGAGGGACATCGTGCCTGGACAACGTGGCTGTCAACCTACCACCCGAGGGCTGTCAAACAAGGGTAGTGGATCTACATGGAGACGACCACGAAGCGCTGGTAATGTTCATCACCCAGGCGAACTCCAATGTGGTAAGTGACCATCCTGATACTTGGCGTGCCAACTATTTATTTAGACGTAGAGTTGTGTATGATGATTCTCTATTGCGCTTTAAGCATGATCTCGCTTCCATCTCCTGGGATGAAATCACCCTTCCAACAGGTGAGTTGACTATTTTTGAGAGATTTTTTTCAGCGTTTTCGTGAGGTTTTTGACTTACATTTCCCTAAGACAACCAGACCACATCGCCCAAGGAAAGGAAAACCCAATCCCAAACGCCAAAGCAATTCCGGTGAGTGGTACACACCTGACCTTTGTCGCCTTAAGGAGGAAATGCTTGCACTAAAGGATAGGTGAGCACTTCCTAACTCCTACCAGTAGGATACACTATCAGGTATAGGCAAGCCAAGGCTCTTTATAAGAAGCGGGTTGAGCTGGCAAAGAGGGAATGAAATGACCAGAAGATTGAAAATGCGCCTAACAAATGCAAAGCTGCCTGGGACTTTGTAAATGCAAATAGATCAGTGGCTAGGAGGCGAGTTGATTTTGCTAGTCCGGACGCCTTTAATCACTTTTTTCTTGACTCGGTAAGTGAGATTGTAAATAATATGCCACCATCTGACCTGGACCCCTTGGAGCTTTTGGCATCTAGACTCCAACCTGCCCCTGTCAACCTGATGACCTTTGCGCCCACGACTCCTGCAGCCCTGGTAAGGATTGTGCATGCTTTCAAACCATCGAAGAGCCCAGACATTTTTGGTATGTCTACTTGCATGCTACGCCAAGTCATTGACGTCATCTCTGCCCCCCTCACTGCCGCCATAAATGAATGTCTCAGTATGGGTGTTTTTCCTGACTTTTTGAAGACCTCTAGGACAGTTCCTGTTTTTAAGAAGGGTATATATATATCGTATGGCTCATTTAGCCAGCCACCATGGTTTAAGAATAATAAATAAATTCTGCGGTGCTGAGCACCTGAGTCAGTATAAGTAAAAATCTAAACACTAAAATAAAAATCAGATCTATTTTCATAGAGCTAAATCCAGGGCGCTCAGCCATTGCAGCCCAGCTTCACTTAAGCTATGCAGACCGGCCAATCCTTCGGGGAAGGCACTCAGTGGGCACTCTTCGACTATGTGTTCCATAGTTTGATACTCTGCTCCGCAGTCGCATGACTGGTCTTGTGTCATTCCCCATTTGTACTTCCAATAATTACATCTTCCCACTCCAGTGCGGAAACGATTGAGTATAGTCCACTGCTTCCGAGGAAGATTCATACCACCTACCGCTACGGTCGGGTCAGCTATCAAGAAGTGATTACGACCTTGAAAAGCGTCCCAGGAGGAAGTCCAGTTAGTATGGATGGTGAAGTTCGTGTCCATCAACTGGGAGGCTGTTCGTAGAGCGGTGGTTTTCGGGACCTCAATCGACCCGCATTCTGGGGTAGGTAATCATGGATGGGCAGCTGTGGAGCAGATAAGATCTTTGTGTATTCCCTAATGAGTGCATCCCTTCGTCTTATTTCAGGGGGAGCGATATTACACAGCACGGGGAGCCAGGGTACAGGGGTTGCCATGAGGGTACCACTAATAGCTCTCATGGTCCTGTTTAGCTGGACGTCGATCTCTCTAACGTTCACACTATTTAACCACACGGGAGCACAGTACTCAGCAGTTGAATATACCAATGACAGAGCAGTGGTTCGCAGAACTTGTGCGTTAGCTCCCCATGTGGAGCCAGCAAGGTGATGGACAATGTTAGTCCTGGTTCTCACCTTAGCTGCCGTTTTTTGTAAGTGGCTTTTAAACGTGAGAGACCGATCTAAAGTGACTCCCAGATACTGTGGGTGGTCATTATATTTCAGCTCAACACCGTTGAATACGATTTTAAGTTTTTGGTTGGCCAGACTATTATTCAAGTGGAAGCATGCAACCTCGGTTTTTGTTGGGTTTGGATTTAGCTTCCAGGCTTCAAAGTATTCACCGAGGGTCGTGAGGTCATTTGTTAGTGTTTCCTCTGCTTGTCGAAAATGCTGGTGTTGATATGCCAATGCAATATCGTCTGCATATATAAACTTCAAGGACCGAGTTACAGGAATGTCGGCAGTATACACATTAAAGAGCAGTGGGGCGAGCACTGACCCTTGCGTCAGGCCATCCTTTAGTTGCCTAAACGTACTTTCTCTTTAAGAAGGGTGACCACTTGAGGCTCAACAGTTACCGACCAATTTCCCTGGTGCCTACTTTTGGCAAAGTTATTGAGGCCGTTGCCAAACAACAACTTGAGACCTTCTTTGAGTCCAACCATCTTCTCACTGATATGCAATTTGGGTTCCGCAGAGGTAGATCGACTGTTGATGCTGCTGCGAGGGTTGATATGGGTATTAACGCAGCATTTGAGGGATCGAGACAAATGTCCTTAACGCTGTGCGATCTTAGCAGGGCATTTGACAGCGTGTCACATGAGATACTGATCAGGAAGCTTGGCTTCTATGGCCTTGGAGGAGCTGCCCTTTCCCTGATTGAGACGTACCTCCAGAATAGGTTTTAGCAGGTCTCTATTGACGGAGCCCTCTCTCAGACCCTGCCGATCAACTTTGGTGTCCCACAAGGATCCGTTCTGGGGCCTACACTCTTCTTGATCACGATAAATGACCTGGATGAAGACGGCAAAACCTTGATGTTCGCTGACAATACCACTCTCCTGACAGAAGGCCAAAACCTTGATGAGCTTCAGGACGAAAGCGAACGGAGACTCCTTTCTGCCACCTCATGGTTTCTTGCCAATAGGTTCCAGCTAAACGAAGACAAGACCCAGCAACTGACATGTAGCCTATCTAGAGACCAACTTGTTCAAGCCCCTGTTAAACTTCTGGGTTTCGTTATAGACAGGAAGCTCACCTGGGAGGACCACATAACATAGACCAATAGCAAACTGTCACGAGTCTTGCTTCCTCAGGGTGTCTACTGATATCTGATTTTGGAATTCCAGTATATTTCCAGTATTTCAAGTACATTTTTTTTTAAATTCCAGTATCACTCACGAACTATTAACCTGAATATGGAGTAACAATAACAAAATTTTATACATGTAAACAAATTTAACATGGATCTTTGTATTAAGAGACCGCCACTGGTCAAAATTCTACCAAAAATCACTTGATTTTGACTCTAATTTATTTAATAAATTACCCTTCTTCCATAAGATTGACATTGAAAATTTGAAAGCCTCTAGGGCGTACCCCTCGAGGCTGATGTGAATTATAATGGCATTCTGTTCCTCTACAAGAGGAATCTTTCTAACAGTTTGCATGGATTTTTCTAACGATACACACAAGCTGAGAAAAAAATAAGAAACTAAACATGCTTGCCGATTAATTTATAGAGACTTATTTCTAAGCTTAATCTTTACACAAATGTTTAGATTTCTTAATTGCCTAGTTAATTATTTGAACAGAACTACAAGTTTTCTGAATTTGGTTTGCACACATACTTTAACAACAATAATAACAGGTGAAACATTTTTACATCAAAATGTACGGATAAAATGACAAAATCTATATTTTATTCATAAAAAATAAAAAAAAAAACAATTTTCAGATTTTAATAAAATTCAATTATTCCAGTATCTATTTAGAAATTCCAGTATAATTCCAGTATTTCCAGTAATTCCAGTATCAGTAGACACCCTGTTCCTCCTCCTGAAATTGAGATACTCAGTGACAGAATCCTACCTGGTCATGGTATACCACGCCCTCTTCCATTGCCATATTGCCTACGGACTGCTGCTATGGGGCCACTCCACTAGGGTACCTGACGTGCTGAAATTGCAAAAGCGGGCTTTAAGAACAATCACAGCAAGCCACCCCCGTGCTTCCTGCAAACCGCTGTTTGCCAGACTGGGAATTTTTACAGTCTTTGGCCACTACATCTTTCTATGCCTCATGCATGTCAAGGAAAGCCTAAACACCTTCACTGTCCGGGGAAACATCCACCCTTACAACACTAGGCAGCATGAGCAGCTGGATATTCCAAGGGTGCGCCTGACCAGAACCCAAGTGGCTTACTGTAGTGAATTTATCTAATTTAATTAATAATATTTTATTTACAGTATAAATATAATTGTAAAACATGTGAAATTGAATTGGCATATCATCTAAGATTAATTCCAGTTTAGAACTCAAATGTATCACGCCACATCGGATTTTTGTGACGTCATGTTGTATGATGTAGTCTGTTGAATTTAATAAATTCCCATTGGCTGCCTGGATCACGCCACCATGTGCCCCACTGTCCGAGCCATCTCCCTCTCCAGTCAGTCCAGCATCAACCACCGTCCTACCCGGTCCGCGTAGCCTTGGGCTCTGCCAATTAACAATGTAGTGGTTATTTTTAACTCCCGATTCCCCGTTATCGGTATAATGTAGTATACTTCAGAACAAGTATACTACATTTTGGCGACGAGTGTAGTGAATCCGACGTGTGTGCGGTGTAACTGATCGACCGTATTTCCGTTTTGGAGGGAAGGAAGTGTGTATGTCCGTGAACGACAACCCAGGGGAAATTTTATCAAGAACATTTTTTAAAGTAACAATGACCGGAATAATAGGTGGAATCGGCGACTTTGACAGTGGTGAAGAATCTTGGAAATGGTACGTTGAACGGTTTGAGTTATTTATTGAATGCAACGGTATTGAAGACACAAAAAAGGTTAGTACGCTACTCACCGTGATTGGTAAAAAGACTTATAACCTATTACGCGATGTCTGTACACCAGACAAACCGGACACAAAAACTTTTGACGAATTAGTGAAAATAATTCAAGACCACTTATACCCTAAACCGTCTGTCATCGCGGAACGCTGTAAATTTAGTCAAAGAAATCAACTAGAAGGTGAAGGCGTGGCCGAGTACGTCGCTAATTTGAAGAAACTCTCCACACACTGTGATTTCGGATCTTCATTAAATGACTATTTACGAGACAGGTTAGTCAGTGGGATAAGAAGTGACACAATAAAACAGAAACTTTTGACAGAGACAAGTTTATCATTCAGTGACACAGTATAAATAGTCTCTTCAGCGGAAGCGGCGGAGAAGAATGCGGCAGCCCTGGCCATCGGCGGCGGCAGCGGAAACGTTGGCGGCGGCAAGGTGCTTCGAATAGCGTCGTAGGCGGCCCGACAACAGAGAAGTTCGACCAACTACAGCGGCGCTAGGCAGTGTCCACGATACTCAACGCAGCAGCAGAAAATGCAGTGTTTGTGTTGTGGTGGTTATGGTCATTTGAGAAATAACTGCAATTTATTAGGAGTGATTTGCAATTTCTGTGGCAAAAAGAATCACATTGTGAAGGTGTGTAGATCTAAACTGTTTGGTAAGTCAACTGGTCATTATTCTAGTAATAATAAGACTGACAACAATGACAAACGTGAAAATCAGGGTCACAAACATAACAAATCTAAGGGTAGCAGAAAAATGCATAATTTTGTTTCTGATCGGTCCGAATTTAAGAATAATTCTAATGATAATTATGATGAATATGTAGAGGATGTAGCTGCATTGTTTCAAATCAATGAATCTATTGAGAATAAGGCTGTAAGAGTAGCCCCATTGAAAATCGAAGCTCTTGTTGAAGGTAAAAAAAAATATACAGTAACTTTTGAAGTTGACACGGGAGCTAGTGTCAGTGTTTGTAGTCACGATTTTTACAACCAAATTTGGTCCGTAAGGTCGAATGTAAACAAGAGAAACAGAAGGAGTATTTTGGTGGCTTCCAAACAAGAGTGTTGTACAGAAACCAGCCAGTATTGATAAGAGACTATCGTTGAAAAGACAAGTGGGTCGAAGGTATTGTACATAATAGATTAAGCAATGTTTTTTATGAAGTACGATTAAGTTCAGGTGTAATTTGGAGAAGGCACATAGACCAATTAATTGGCCTTCAATCACAGTTTGACAGAAAAGAGCCTGTTGTAAACAACTGGGAAACTGCTGTGGCGCGATCAGCTGATCCTCCATACACTCCTCGAAATAGACCACAACAACCATCCCAAAATAGCGTCAATCGCTCACCAGCTGATCGGGGCGCTTCCCCTCCTCTTCGCCAATCTCTCTCCCCCTCTACTCCACGTCATGCGGTCTCTCCACAATCACCCGTACAGCATCACACCCCTCTTACAACATCCACAGCTGATTCGCGTAGATATCCATTGCGAATTAAAAAAACAGTAGAGCGGCTCAATTTGTAATTAAGTTTTTATGTTTATTGTTGTATTTTACTATGGATTTGTTTTTCAATTTATTTGTGTGCTATAATGGTTCTTCAAATGTGTGATTTTTTCTATTTAATTACAAAAATTTAAAAGGGAGGAATTGTGGTGTATTTATCTAATTTAATTAATAATATTTTATTTACAGTATAAATATAATTGTAAAATATGTGAAATTGAATTGGCATATCATCTAAGATTAATTCCAGTTTAGAACTCAAATGTATCACGCCACATCGGATGCTTGTGACGTCATGTCGTATGATGTAGTCTGTTGAATTTAATAAATTCCCATTGGCTGCCTGGATAACGCCACCATGTGCCCCACTGTCCGAGCCATCTCCCTCTCCAGTCAGTCCAGCATCAACCACCGTCCTACCCGGTCCGCGTAGCCTTGGGCTCTGCCAATTAACAATGTAGTGGTTATTTCTAACTCCCGATTCCCCGTTATCGGTATAATGTAGTATACTTCGGAACAAGTATACTACACTTACAACACCTCTGCCATCCGTCTCTTCAATAGACTGCCACCCAGTGTCCAGCAGATGGATGCTAATCTTTTCAGGAGGAAGTTAGCAATATTCATTAAGAGTAAATCCTATTATTCGGTGGCCAAGTTTCTGCAGGACGACTTCTCTGAGCTATTGCCACCCATTTGAGCTGAGCCAGACCTTAATTTTAGTCAGACCGGAAGTCAAAGTCATTTTTTTCTGTTTTTGTAAATATATGTTTTTATGTGTAAATATGACGCTGTCAATCCCACAGTTGTGGGTAAAAGACGAAGAGGAAGGTATTAAAGGTAAAGGTATCAATTTAGTTTTGTTCTTAGATGACAAAAAATACCTTTTGACAATAACAAAATTATATTACAAACAAGTAGCCTAACTGAAAATATAACTAATACAAGTAGACTACAAATTTTAACTAATGTAGGCCTAGCCCAGAACTTTTCATATTAGGCTAGGCCTATCAAAGAACAATCCAAAACAAACTAGGCCTACCTAGATTTATTTTATAGGTGTATATCTTAATTGTGAGTAGGCTAGATGCAAACTTTATTAGACCTAAAATGGCGTCATACGAATGCTGCCATATAAGAATCAGAAAGGTACCTTTTCCTAAGTTATCATATTGAGCGAATATGCGTTTGAAATATTTCCAAAAACTATTGGCTTTGTTTTTATAAACATCACTGTCCATAGAAGTAAGCAAGGTTTACGGTTAGATTGTTAGGTTACATTATTTTAAAAGGCCTACATATCTTACCTCAATATTGTTGGGCCTTGTTGATTCGATTGTTTTCATAGCACAATTAATCGCAAAATAGAAACTTCTATCATCGCTAATATCAATAGAGTAGGATAACGAACTTTTGCATGCGAAATAGGCCTAAATTTATTTATTCTTCAATTCTCTTTTTCATATTCTCTTTCTTTCATATTTTATTATTACACAAAGAATCAAAAGAAATAAATTACAAACACAGTTTTATTGGCTGACTGAAATTGTCGCTACATGGCACGACACAGCAGCACAACAGCAGTGTAGAAAGGTTTATGATGTGCCGTGCCGTGCAAGACGAACAGAGCACGTAAAGCAGTTCACGACCGTGTATGGGTCACTTTGGACCTAGCTGTGTTCGAACATGTCGGTAATTATGCAGTTTAGGTGACACCTCTTAAAAATTGAATTTTTTTGTTCTAAACTGTCCAAAATTACACCCTGATTTTGAAAATGATAGTTTTTTTCTGCGGAAAAAGTCGGAAAATACCGGAAAATTGGAAAAACCGGAAAAACATTTTTTTGCCAAAATAAGTCAAGTGGGTACTTAAAATGACGGGGAAATTGAGCTGAATACAAATGTTCAAGAATTATCGAAATCCGTACATAAATAACGAAGTTATCGCCGGAAAAGCGGTGGAAATGCGGAAACCGGTTAGCCACCATTTTATTCAAAAAATACATCAAGTGGGTACTCAAATTAACCGGGATGTTAAGCTGATCACAAATATGTAAAAATTATTTCGATCCGATTTTAAATAAACCGGATATTGCAGGAAAAGTGTTGGAAAAGCCATCGGATGAACTATTTTTTATACTACAGTACTTAAAGTATGCCATGTGGGTACTCAATTGACGCGGAATTTCATGTAAAATACGAATATGTATATATTACTTGAATACAACAATTTAGTAAGGAATAAAAATAGAAATTAAACATTTAGAAATAAAATAAAACCGGACACTGTAACTCATATTCTTGAATGAAATACTAACTGTGGTAAAAGTGGTTGTTATTGATGTATAGCCTAAACTTAGATTAACATATAGGCCTAGTATAAAATATTATGTTATAACTTAGGTAACATAACTAACCTAACCTAACTTAACCTAACCTATCGTAACCTAACTTAACCTAACCTAACCATGTGAGTACTAACTTGGTATGTTTTATTCCATATTAGGTATATATTCGTATTTTACATAAAACTTTGCTCAATAGGACTCATATGATCGTCAGACCTTGGTTAGGTTAGTTTAGTTAGGTTATGTTACCTATAATAACACATTTTATACTAGGCTATAATATGTAAATATAAGTTTTTAAATTATGCCTATAGTACTCCCTATAAGGCTAACTAGGCCTATAGCACTTTAGGCTACATCAATAACCACGTTAAAGTTAGTTCGCTAAGTTTGAAGCATATGAGTTTCAGGGTAGTTTTATTTGATTTCTAAATTTTTTTTTCTTTATTCCCTACTAAATTGTTGTATTCAAGTAATATATACATGTCCGTATTCTACATGAAATTCTGCGTCATTTGAGTACCCACATGGCATACTTTAAGTACTGCATAAAAAAAATAGTTAATCTGATGGCTTTTCCAACACTTTTCCTGCAATTTCCGGTTTATTTAAAATCGGATCGAAATAAATTTTACATATTTGTGATCAGCTTAACATCCCAGTTAATTTGAGTACCCACTTGACGTATTTTTGAATAAAATTGTCACTAACCAGTTTCCGAATTTCCACCGCTTTTCCGGCGATAACTTCGTTATTTATGGACGGATTTTGATATTTCTTGAACGATTGTGTTTAGCTCGATTTTCCGGTCATTTTGAATACCCACTTACCCCATTTTACTAAAAAAATGTTTTGCCGGTTTTTCCGATTTTCCGGCATTTTCCGACTTTTTCCGCGGAAAAAATTATCATTTTCAAAATTAGGGGGTAATTTGGGATAATTTGACACAAAAAAATTCAATTTTTAAGAGGTGTCACCTAAACTGCATAATTAGCAACATGTCAATATTGTGCCTTTGCATCAAATTAGAGGCTAGGCCTAAGATGTTTAAGCTAGGAGAACAAATTGATTCCTACTTACTGATGAGAAGGTTTAGTAAGCAGCAAAATCCTTTGTGGCCATTTTACTTACTATAACATTTAATAGGTTTGAAACGCCTAATTCAGTGTCTGATACTCTGTATGCCTTGCGGACCAATTCTTCATTGGTCAGAGTTTTTAGCTCTTTAAAATTCACAATTTCTCCATCAATCTTTGATAAAATTTCATTGAATTCCATATCATTGGAAAATGTTACTACAAGCATTTCATGGTCACTGTCATCAATTCCAAACTTTAGCAGAGACTGACTTATATTTTTGGATATCGAGAGATTAAAAAGTATTTCAGAATACACTGATTTAGTTGTCAATTTACCAAGAGACTCTGCCAGAAGAGCTTTATTAGCAGCAATACTAACTTGAAATAAATCAACAATGATACTAGGTTTAATTATTGCACACTGTAAAGCTCCAGTTGTTACCAGTTTCCTAACCTCAGAAGCATTGCTAACATCACGCACTAGAGCACATGATAAACACTTTTCTTGGTATAAATTAATCTTTTCCACACACATTATCAGAACTCAAACTAATTAGTAGGTAATTAATTAAGTAAAAGTGCAATTCAGGTAATCTGGGCTATCACTGAGTTATGATGTTATGATAGAGGGCTGGCTTCACACGGTGGGGTGGGGCAGACGCAGACGGGAGACAAGGACAAGGAGCAGCTTAATGACGTCGCTTCACTCAACACCTCCTAGAATAATAAGAGAAGGCCAGACGACTGAAATGCATTACGTCATTTAAGTAGGCTGATGAGCTATGTTATGATGTAAGTAACTGAAAACAGATGTGCTACTGTCAATAGACAAGGGTTTCATCCAAGGCCAACTACACACCAGGCCGGAGTGCTCAGAGAGATGTCGTCACAGTAGTGGTGTACCAGCTGATCGGTGTTGCCAAAAGCAGGTAATTTATCCCAATTTTCGGGGATTTAAGCGGAAGGTGGGTAAATATTTGTTTATTTTAGTGGACTTCCAGGTAATTATTCGGGGGATTGCTTCAAAATTGCATTCTTCAAGATCAGCTGGCGCACCAATAGTGTGACTTTTTAACAAAAGTGGTGGGGGGCATTCCGGCCTGGTGTGTAGTTGGCCTTGTTTCATCTGTCATTACTATTTTGTTTACACAGCACAAAATCAAAACAAAATGAGATGTTTACCGGCTGCACACCCAGCTGTCCTTTTTAAATATGAAATTCTGGGGACTACCAGCACCCTCTACAGCATGAGTTGGAACTAATGATTTAACAAATCAGCCTACTTATATGACGTAACGAATTTCAGTTGTCTGGCCTTCTCTTATAACTCTAGGAGGTGTTGCTTCACTGTGTGACGGCTATGATGCTGACGTCATAACATTAGAGTTTCTATATTTTGCCGCTATTCCGCTAGTCTCGCTTTAATCGCTTGCCCTCTTTCTTTCTTTGCTGTTGAGTACTGAGGAATATTAATTTGTTAGTGTGAGTCTGCATCCTCCAAAATTTTAGTTTGTTAAATTTTTGTTAGGGGTTCAAAAGCTATGCTTTATCCATGGTTAAATCTTTGAAATATTTATAAACAATAAAATTCATTGAAGATGTCTACAGTGTCATCAATTTGTTAGGGTATGAACACACAGAACGCGGCGCGGCGCGGGGCGGCGCGGTGCGGCGCGGCGCGTCATCAAGCGTCGACTTGAACACACAGAACGCGGCGCGGCGCGGAGCGTCTTTACTCTTTTCACTTCAGTAATCAGTGTCCGATATGGCGTTGAGCAAATTGGTTCAATGTTTGCTGCGTTTGGAAAACACTTATTTAAAGTATCACACGTTCGTTTTTGGCGGAAACAAATACAGATCAAACCGTATCCAACGTCACCAAAAACTTTAATTTTGGTTGTAAATTGTAGGAGGAGTTGTCCACACAAAAACCCTTAGTGTATTAAATAAGTGTAGGTTTTATAATGTCAAATACTGCGATCGTCGTTAAACAATCCCGAATCCGGACTACCAAACAACTACACATGCACACCAAGTCTGTCCAACGACACTAGAAACTTTAAAGTCAGTGAAAACTGTAAAGAAGTTCCAATTACAAAATAAACCTCAGTGTATTAAATAAGTACGGTATAGATTTAAGCAATATATTCTACCATTGTCACCTATTCCACAGCGTGTCCACAATTCCCCTGTTCTTGTAATGTTTATGCTTCGCTTGCCTCAGTGCAGGCCTACAAAACACTTCGTTAAACACTCACCATCCATCATATTTGCAGGGAAGACGCGCGAAAACGCGTGTTGACGCTCCAAAAAATCAAACTCAACTGGTCCAAGTGAAGACGCGCCGCGCCGTGCCGCGCCGCGCCGCGCCGCGCCGCTCTCTGTGTGTTGAACTCCATAACAAACTATGAATTTGTTTTTCACGCGTCATGACGCGCCGCGCCGTGCCGCGCCGCGCCGCGTTCTGTGTGTTCATCCCCTTAGTTATCAAATAAAATAAAAAATAAATAAACCCACTTACACCAAAATACACTGTACCTTTCAACTTGTCAAGGTAGTTTTCGAAGGCCTTATGTGATTATCGATGACTGTTGTCTGCTACTAAAGGTTTGTTTTTAATTTAGACATCGATAAATCGTTTGAAGGATTCGTTTATGGGGAATTAAGGAATAGGCTAACTGTTAAGACAAGACAAGACAGTCAAATTTAGTTGCATAAAATTACGTTTCATACTAACCAAAACTATAGCCTAG
Source organism: Neoaliturus tenellus (assembly GCA_030545055.2). Taxonomy (NCBI): domain Eukaryota; kingdom Metazoa; phylum Arthropoda; class Insecta; order Hemiptera; family Cicadellidae; genus Neoaliturus; species Neoaliturus tenellus. Next base: position 236,832,465 of record CM061531.1, read on the forward strand.
CTAGGGATAAAATGTTGAAAGCTTTTGAACCTTCTCTATTAAAACCAGGGCCCATTTTCTAAATAGGCCGAGTAGGCCGCAGCCTAGGGCGGCAAATTTTTGGGGGGCGGCAAATTACGAAATTAATTTTTTTCTTTATCAACTAAAATTAAATAAATTAAATAACATAACGGCGTTTGCAAAATAAATTGCAATTTTTAAATACATTGTAAATAATCCTTGTAACAGAACATGTTGAATGAATTAATTAGATCCGTAGGCTATTTGTTTACTCCTCTCAGCCACCCATAAAGGGAAGCGGCAGGCAGGCGAGCGGGCGAGCCACCTCTATATCGCCCGCCACCGGAACGGAAAGGTGCGCGGTGCTCGACAGAGGAGGGGGGGGGGTTCTTTCTGTTGTAACAGGATTGATATTATTTACTTTTAGAGTCGCTTCATTTTTCACTTGCGATTTGCGGCTGGAGTATTTAGTTTGGTTTGGTAGTGTCAGTTGCCATTTGTTGGTGTTTCTCATTGAGGCAATTAATTTGATGATTATGATTCTTGAGGAAATAAGAGCTATGATTAAGACATTTTTATGCATTTCATTGTAAGGTAACACGACTAAATCGCCACCAAACTCTGTTCACAGCAATGTTACTTGCAATTTTTAAACAGCCTATAAGTCTTGTGCATGTCAGTAGGAATCCTAGTTTTTTAATGATTGTTTGTTTAAGGAACTATTTTATTTGAAAATTTTTGAACATAAAATTTGAAAGTAGGCTAATACATACTATATTTTAACGGCTGTTTAAATATTGAAACTCGGCGTTTGATATAAAGTGCAGTAGGCCTATAGACTAACCTTATTGTTGTTAATAAAAAGTGTTTGTAAAATATGCTTATGTAGATATATTTCGTTTAAACTGCTAGGTATGCTGTATATGTTTTTAAAACGATTAATAATATTTATAAGCCAGTGTTGTTGGTTTTCCAAAAACCGTTTGGAAATCGTACGGCGGCATTAATATTTTGGGTTTCCCAAATGCAGTTTGGCATAATTTCCGTAACGAATTTGGTTTCTTTTTAATTCCGAACACTATTTAAAACTACTTTTCTACAGTCGGAAAATGTAAGTTATAGTAGTTACATGAATTTATTGTGTACAATTAAAAATGTATTAATTAGTCACATTTTAATTAGTAGGCCTACTATAATTCGTCAATGTATTAGTGTAAGTTACACATTCAGTGCGGTATTTAGTTGTTTAATAAATTAACTGTCTGCTTACATAATCAGTATTCAGTTGTTTAATAATTAATCTGTCTACTTTTTTGTTGTGTTAAATCAAAATGAAATATTTGTTAAGGCTCCAGTCTACCTGAGCCTGAATGCCGCCTCGCGGCCGTAGCGGGTTAAGCGAGTTTTGTGATGGCTATGCAGAGGTTTACGGGAATCGTGTTTTAAAATTAACTCATTAAGATAGAGATTGGCTCTTAACTTTTCCTAAAAGTAAAAAGACGGATCTCGTCTTTTCTGATTTCATTTTTTTTATAAAATTTCTAATTTCAGCTATAACTGTCTAAAATCATCTGTTTTTCTCGATGCAAATGCAAGGGTTTCTTAGAATCGTGTTATCTTTTGCTAAATGCAGCCTAGAGCTATAACTAAGGTGTCATATTGAAGAAGAATAATGGTGCTAAATTTCCTGTGTTACACTTTGGAAATTATTTCATCAAAACTAATAGAAAACTTCAGTTTTCGTCTACAGGCTAAAAAGATCTTAAATTTTGAACTTACCTTTTAGATTTGCAAATTGAAAGTAAATGGTCGTTAATTTTTCGGTTAGCGGCTGGTTCAGGTTTCACTGTTAATTACTTTTTCTCGTATATGATATTTACTTATTGTTCAATTTGATTTAGAACAGATTGTAAAGTTAAATAAATTTGAAAAAATCTAGAATATTTTATATAGACAGTTATAGCTGAAATTGTTTCATATGGTTTAATTGTGTTTATTGTTGATTAAAAATCACATGTTTAGATTAGTTGTTTATAAATAGTTGAAATGTAAACATGGTTACTGAAATTATGTGAATAATAAAAGTGCTTTTAAAATGAATAAAAACCCTTTTATACTTTTAAACATGGCGCAGTCTTTAAGAATTTTATCATTACTTTATATTTTTTAATATTATATTTGTAAGTGGTTTTGAAAAGTAACAATGGAATTTAACAAGCCTGATGTTTTGAGCCTAGAAGGAAACCTAGAAGAGAATTTTAAAACTTTTAAAGAAGAAGTTGAAATATATTTTACCGCGACAGAGACAGGAAAGAAATCAAATGCAATTCAAGCAGCAAGACTTAAAAATCTACTCGGAAAGGATGCTTTGAAAGTATACAAAGACTTTAGACTTGACAATAAAGAAGAAACTGTGGAGACAATACTTGAAGTGTTAGAGAAGTTTTGTACTCCTAGGAAGAATGAAATTATGGATATATTTAAGTTTTTCAAAAGAACACAGCAACCAAATGAACCATTTAATAAATATTACTCAGACTTGAAAAATTTAGTAAAACCGTGTAACTTTGGACAACAGGAAGACAAGCTTTTGAGAGCTCAGGTAACTTTGGGTCTAGCATCAAAGAATGTTCAAGAGAGATTATTAAGGGAAGATGTATCGCTAGAAAAAACATTAGAAGTCTGTAAAATGATGGAACTGACTGAGAAAAACATGAAAGAATTAGAAGGCTGTAAAACAATGGAGCTGACTGAAGAAAATATGAAAGAATTAAATTTGAAGCCAGAAGTTCACCAAGTCACAAGGAACCAAGCTAGGTCAAGTAAGTTGGACCGTTTCGAAAATACTCAATTGGAACAACCGCAAGGTAAGAAATCCTTTAAATGTTTTAGATGTGGAAAGAATCATGCCAAGCTACAGTGCCCAGCCTGGGGTAAAATATGCCTTAAATGTAAAAAAGCAAACCATTTTTCTAATATGTGTAAGTCTAACGATACTTGTAATGAGCTTACAAATAACATCAATCATTCAGTTTTAGGCTCTGTTGCTTATGAAACAGATAATGTTTTTGAGGTTGATTCTATTGAAGATAAAGGAAAAGCTTGGTACAAAACTGTAAATATTGAGGGATATAAATTAAGCATGAAATTAGATACAGGATCTGAGGTTGATATAGTTCCTTATTCGTTTTTGAAACAAAATGGTTTAACACAGAGAATTAAGAAAGGACATACTAAACTCACATCTTTTGGGGGGTTTCAGATAATTCCTGTAGGATATATTGAAGCTCACATAGAAACAGAAAATAAAATGGACGTTGTTACTTTAATTGTAGTTAAAGGAGATTGTACTCCAATATTGGGTTTGAAGTCTTGCCTGAATTTAAATCTCATCAAAAAAGTAGAATCGGTCATTGGTAATGATCAAAATGTAGACATGTCAGATGTAAATTCTGAAGAAAAGTTTAAGTTGTTTAATAAATATAAGGATGTTTTTGAAGGCGTGGGCTGCTTTCCTGATTTATGTAAAATCAAATTAAAGGAAGATGCTATCCCTCAGGTGAGTGCAGCACGAAGAATCCCTTATAAAATTAAGGATAAATTTCAAGGTGCTTTAAATTCCTTAGTTGAAAATAAAATAATACAACTGGTGGAAGAGCCTGTTGAATGGGTTAATAATATTGTTGTACTTGAAAAGCCAAATGGATCGTTAAGAATTTGTATTGATCCCACCCAATTGAACAAGTATATCATAAGAGAAAGGTATTCAATTCCTGTCCTAGAGGACCTTGCTCCTAATCTTACCAATAAAAGATACTATACAATTTTGGACTTGAAGGATGGTTTTTATCACATCAAACTGGACGAAGAATCAAGTAAACTATGCTCATTCAGTACAGTATTTGGAACATACCGATTTTTACGTGCTCCATTTGGCTTATCATGTGTACCAGAAATTTTTCAAAGGTTGGTGCACAAGTATTTCAAAGACATACCAGGTCTCTCAATATATTTTGATGATTTGTGTATAGCTACCGACACGAAGGAAGAAAATGATGCTATTTTAGAACAAGTAATGGAAAGGGCTCGACAGTATAATATTAAATTTAATTTTAATAAAATGCAATATTGTGTAAACAAGGTAAAGTACATTGGTGCTGTATTTAGTAGACAAGGAATGCAACCAGATCCATCAAAAGTAAAATCTGGGTTACACTCCATCTCAACTTCTAAACAGTAGACACTTACGATCTAAATTACCTATACCCGAAAATCATCTTCAGCCTAAAACGGTCCCTCAAGCTGTATACAACGAGATGATGAAAAATAAGGAATATCAACAAGAGTGGTACAACAAAACAGCTCGAAAGACAGAAGATGAATTCCAGGAAGGAGAAGAAGTGTATGTCCAGGATGTAAAAACAAAATTTTGGAGTCCTGCCCTAATAGTAAAAAAGTTAAGTGAACCTAGGTCTTATTTGGTTAAAACATTAAGCAATAACAGTATTTTAAGAAGAAACTCGCATTACATCAAGAAAAAACATCCTGAATGGAGAATAAATGAAAGACAGTCCAAAATAGATGAAGATCATTTTAAGCAGCCAAATATGAAAAACGACTTTAAAAGTGTCAGAAGATCATCCAGGATTCCAAAAAGCCCAAACAGATTTTATTAAAAGAACTAAAAAAGGGAGATGTTTCATATGGTTTAATTGTGTTTATTGTTGATTAAAAATCACATGTTTAGATTAGTTGTTTATAAATAGTTGAAATGTAAACATGGTTACTGAAATTATGTGAATAATAAAAGTGCTTTTAAAATGAATAAAAACCCTTTTATACTTTTAAACAGAAATTAAAAATTTTATTTAAAAATTCTAAAACCAGAGAAGACAAGATCCTTCTTTCTACTTTTAGAAAAAGTTAAGAGTCAATATTTATCTTAATTAGTTAATTTTAAAACACGATTTCCGTAAACCTCTACAGCCATCAAACTCGCCTAGCGCTACGGCCGCGTGGCGGCATTCGGTAACGTCGTTCGGGCTCAGGCAGGCCTAAGTTTATGTAAGCTAGGCCTGATAAAAACAAAACAAAAATAAACATCTTTTATTTTGTAAAAGGGTTTTCAAATTCTCCTTGAAAAGAGAACCACGATAGAATTACCCATTTCAATTCATCATCTAGTACTATAGAGGTTAGTGTAAACAATATTATTCAGTTGTTGCAGACGACAATTATTATTATATATTTTATTGTTATTAATAATATTATATAATTATATATATATATATATATATATATATATATATATATATATATATAAGTAGATAGTACTATGGGGTTCCTAGGACACTTTTAGAGACAATCAAAAATCAAACAAATTTCATAGTTTTTTAATACAATTATGCAATATTTTTGCTACTTTTTGGCCAATTTTCAGCTTTTGTCAAATTGTCATAAAAAATATGCAATTTTAATGAAATTTTCAACAAATATGCCTGAATTTTCTACAAAATAAATTTTTTTTAAAAACAAGTAAAATTTGACTAAAATACTATCCAAAATTAATAGAGTTTTATGGAATTTCCAATGAACAAAATCAATACTCAAAATGGATAAATATAACAAAAACTAAGTTAAGTGTGCATGGTATGCACGCTTTGAATATTACTGATTTATGATAAATTAAAGTTGTTGAAAAATGTAAACAAAATCAATGTTCAAAATGGATAAATATAACAAAAACTAAGTTCAGTGTGCATGGTATGCACGCTTCAAATGTATATGATAAATGAAAGTTGTTTAAAGATGTAAACAAAATCAATGTTCAAAATGGATAAATATAACAAAAACTAAGTTCAGTGTGCATGCTATGCATGCTTCAAATGTTTTTATTTTTAGATGAAATTTTAAAATGATTATTCTATAACTATTTTATTTCAGTAATATCATTTTTTATTATATTATATT